>JAVANC010000005.1:57594183-57688142 GCA_033319125.1 Parnassius glacialis
CAATGACATAATAAAACATAATAACATTAATTTCCATGACATAATAACATTATACAGCCCAATATGTCGCTTAGTAATTATTGCCTTTCAAAACATAAAATATTAATCTGAATTTTTCCCTTAGACATTGTTTTACCATTTCTTGCTGGTAGATTACAATTTTATTGTAATGCAAGTGCTAAATATATTTTTTAAAGAATAATGGAAACAAGTAGTAAAATTAAACAATTTGTACAACCGACTACAATATAAATAAAACGTGAACATCGTCAATATAACCTAATTAACTTAAATTTAATAAAAAATTAAATACGCATTATTAAGAATAACTCTAAAACTACTGGTCAGATCTCGATCAAATTTACTTGGGACTACGTGAAAAACACCAGCTTTCAAATAAATAAAGCATCATCGAAATCGGTTCAACTAAAAAAAGTTCTGAGGTAACACACAAAAAACCAACAGTCGAGGTGAGAACCTTCTACTTTTTTTAAGTCGGTTGAAAAACGAGCACATAGTCCTCCTGATGGTAGTTAGATGATGTGGCTAAGTTCTAATGGTCTGCAAATTTGAAATTTGAAAAAATTAAATTAAGATTTCAGACTTTCTTTCAGACACCTTGTTAGTGCAAAGAATGTTATTTGTTAAGGACCGGAATGGGATACCGTAACTGCAATTAATTAAAACGCTGAAGCTTGTTACTTATAAAGTAAGTCAGAGATTAACGCGACAAAATTTTAAAACTATTTTTAATATTTTTTGCAGAGAAATTGCACGATATTTCTTCGATACAATCCTACAGATATACAACCTCAATTTAAACTTTTACAAAAACCTCTTTTATAATAAAAGAAAAATATAGATTAATAATCCTTTGGTATTTTGTGGAATATGGAGCAAGAATCCCAGTTGCTGCTCTAAATCTTGAAACTGGTTGAATGTTAACTTTTCTAAGCTCCGCTTTTGAGCTAATATTCGCCTTCTTATTAATTTTGATAATAATATTGCTTGTATTAAAATGTCAAAAATATAAATACTAACGTTAAAAAACAGTATAATTTAAATATTAATAGTAATAATCATCACCATCATTATTTCAGCCCTTCACAAGTCCACTGCTGAACATAGGCCTCTCCCAAGTAAAGCAACAAAGCATAGTCAAAGCTACCTGCATACATCGACTACCTGCATGTCTTATCAAGTCGTCACACTATCTATTGCGGGGACGCCCTATACTTCACCTACCGGTACGAGGCCGCCACTGGAGAACCTATTTTCCACACCGTATATCGGTTCTTCGAGTTTTATAGCTGGTCCGTAGCCACTTCAGCATAAGACGTATTTAATAAAAAAATTAAATACCATCACAATATAGGTATAGCTTATCATCATTATATCTTATAATGATAAAAATGATATCGTATTATTTGCTGATGATACTTCCTTAATTTTTAAACTTAAACGTCAATCATTTAAATGTGACGAAGTGAATAATGCTATATCAAAATTAGTGCATTGGTGTAATATTAATAATCTACATTTAAACGGAGATAAAATTAATTGTGTTAAATTTACAACAACGAATGTTAAAAATCTGAATACCAATGTGTTTTTAAATACAGAGGAACTGAGCCCTGTTGTATCCACTGTTTTTCTTGGCATCACTCTCGACGCAAAGCTTCAGTGGGGCCCCCATATGTCCAAACTAGCAAGCAGAATAAGTTCTGCAGCCTATGCTGTAAAAAAGATGAGGTCTCACTAGTGTCGAGACAGCTAGATTAGTTTATTTCAGTTATTTCCATAGCATAATGTCTTATGGGATTTTGCTATGGGGAAATGCGGCTGATTCAGAAACTATTTTTGTTTTACATAAGAGGGCCATTAGAGCTATTTACAATCTAAAACCGAGAGAGTCTCTTAGAGATAAATTTAAAGAAATTAATATATTAACTTTGGCCTCTCAGTATATTTACGAAAATTTAATGTATGTTCACAAAAACAAAGATAGTTTTAGGAAATAAAGTGATATACATTCTGTAAACACTAGGAACAAACACAAGCTAGTGATACCAGTTTCTCGACTCCACAGAGTCAGTAATTCATTCTTGGGCAATGTATTCGCTATTATAACAAGGTCCCGGAAAGTGTACAGGCTCTCTCCATTACCAAGTTTAAATGTTTTATTAAGCTGAAACTGTATAAAAAGGGTTATTATAAAATAAATGAATACATGGTTGAAAATAACCCCTGGGAATGAGGTGGTCGCTTCCAAGCAGTTTCTAAAATAAATTCTGTAAATAGTTCGTAATCATTTATATTGTAAAATTTAATTAAAAAAAAGGTGCCGCTCGATTTCTTGCTAGTTCTTCCCAGAACGAAGGATTTTTTTCGAACCAGTTTTAAAGTAAAAAATGACTTTCAATAAGAATTACACATATAATGATTATTGAATAAAAAATTATTCTATTCTATTCTATTCATCAATACAAAAAATAATATACTGTCCAATTGCGAACCTCGATGTTTTCTTTAAGTCTGCTAAAAGCGTGTTATAAAACATTTTTTATACTATACAGATTCCAAACGAACACATATTACAAATATCCACTTGATGGTAAGTTGAAGCGGAGGCCATAACATTCTTATAGCGAGAGTAGAGAACTGGAGACGATTTTTACCGGAGCATCAGGTGCACTACGTGCTCGCTTGTCACTCTTTTTATATAAAAATGCATAGGTAAAAAAACTTACCCCCACACTAGGATTTTCTCCTGTGTCAATGAGGCAGTTTACAAACATAAATTGCACGAGGACAAACATCCAGACCCGGAACAATTATTTGTAGGACATACAAATATTTGTTCCGTGCGGGATTCGAACCTCGAAATTCGGGATTCGAAATTGGAAAGACAATTGAAATAACCAACTTTTCTGACATTTATCCAATTTCATTTTAAGTTAAAGTTTCAACATGCGCTAAATTATAATAAAGTAATTTTCATCAGTTTATTACGTTTTAGTGATAAGCTGCTCTTTGTTTGTATTTTATATTCAAGACACGTAGTTGGGATAAAATTTTACTGTAAGTTGATTTTATAAAGTCTTATGTATTTAGCCTTCAACCTTTTCAAACATTTTAAATTTAACATTTAGTATTTAGCTCGTAAGGCTTATTAAATTTTATTGTTAGTATAAAAATAACGCTGACACGAAAACACTTTTATTATGAGTGAGAAATGTAGAAATCAAAATTTTCGGCATAAATTTGTTGAAATGCGGAAATTAAGGAGTATGTTAGAGGTGAGAAATTGTGTGATAAGGAAAAAAGTGTGGTTTGCAATAAGATGTTGTGAATAATACTTTGGTGGTTTGTTCGTAAAAAAAATGAATGAGGAAAGGGTGACGAAGAAGGTATATGGTCGTGAAGAAAGCGAGAAATGCGTGTTAGGATCATGTTTAATGGAAGACCGTTGTCTCTGCTTACCCGTCTACATGACAGGTGTGAATGTCCATATTGTGTTATCATAACAAAAAATGTCGTCTTTTCCTGGTTTAACGTGATACATAATCTCACAGTTTATCACATCTTATCTTTCACATCCGAAGAAACTTAGGTAATATATTTCACAACTGTTATTACTACTGACTATTTCTCTTTAAATTGGATCATAGCAATGTGTCAACGACTATTTGTGGCTAAAATGGGACGTTACGAACACGAAAAGGATATAAAGATAGAAATGAGCTCTAAAGAGGATGAGTAGATACCGTTAAATTAGTCAACTTACCCGTACCCGGTATGAAATGTATGTGGCAAAATCTTTAGTGTGTTTGTACGGGAACACATCAAGGTCATTAAAATAATGGTATTAATGGTATTAAAAGAACCCAATGCTTTTTAATTATTCCCAGTAATTCATTATTTAAATGCTTTATGTACATGGTAGAGCCATGCTGCAGCTATATTAATAGTATAGTTGTAGCACGAATGGGTCGGCTCCACCGGGGAAAGACCACGCTCTCACAGAATACCAGCGCAAAATAGCAGCTTAATGCTGCTGTATTTCGTGTTGTATGTCAAATGGTGAGTTTAGAGAACCGGAGACCCTTTTTACTGGAAAAGAGGCATTATATCTTAGTTCTCACGGCTGACAACGCATCTGCATTATAATTCGCAAACAAAGATAGATGTAGATGTCTATGGGCCACAGCAACTACTTACCATCAGGTGGACTGTGTACTCGTTTGTCACCTTATACTTTAAAACAATTGATAAACTAATAGGTAATACCTGGTTGAAGTCACCGGTTCCGCTGCTGGGCACAATCCTGCTATCATTTCTGAGAGGGTTATTAAGCAATCAGTCCGCTGCATTACTCCAATAATGTCATCGGAGACACTTTTTACTGGAAACCAAGCATTTCATCTTATTCTTCAGCGGCGACAATGCATCAGCATTTTGATTATAAATTTTTTAGTGAACTTTTTAGTGAGAACAACGTTGACGGCTCCGTAGCGCAGTGTCTTAGCAATGAGTTGTTGCGCTGGGTGCTGCGGGTTCGAATCCCGCACGATAATTACTATTAATACTTACAATTAATTATTGTTCCGGGTCTGGATGTTTGTCCTCATACAATTTATGTTTGTAACCTGCCTCCATGACACAGGAGAAAATCCTAGTGTTGGGGGTAACGTGTTAACAAAAAAATTAAAAATTAAATAAATTAACTGAAAGAAAAGCGACGAATACAGTTTCAGCTTTTATCGTTGGACTAAAGAGTACATACGGCTTCAGCAAATAATAAAATACGTGAGGAAGGATCTTGAGATACTTTTGTGCATCCTTTGTATATCTTTATATTATATTTATAAAGAAAGTTGCGTTTGTCGCGTATGCATTCTTATACCGTACATCCGATTACAGTGAAACGTTTGTATGCTGTTGTGTGTGCCAGCGAAGGCTATTGACAAGAAAGAAATATTTTGAGAAAGGAATATAAGATTGTTATATGTTATAAATTGTTTGTTTATTATTATCTACGCGTTCTATTAAATTAAAGTGGATGTGCCCAATAGGTGCACTCTCTATTCCCTCAATCTCATAGTCTGATGGGACCGGAAACTCTCTGAACTCAGGACATATGATCGGAAGTCAGGCTTACGACCACTTCACCAATGAAGCACTAAAGCTACACACATAAAAAATTAAAAGGAGTTCATACTGTATCCACCAGTTCGTTGAGTTTTGTTTCGGTTGTTAAGCCATACAACATGGAATAAAAGCACTTCCGCTTTGAAAAGAGGGCGGTATGAATAAGATGCGAAGAAACTCCGAAGACAACAATCTCGGAACTGTTATCTTTTTATACGTTACATGAATACGTTAAAATACTGCAGTAGAATAAAGTTGATACAGTTGATATACTCTGTGGAAATAATTTAACAAAAGTAGTTATTCTTTCTTGAGACCAAAAGATAAAGGTGTGTTTTTCTATTTCATAAAACTGAAGTGAAAACAAACTGACAGTCCACTTGATGGTAAGGGACAAAGGTTAAATATTAGTTGTCACCACAGAAGACCATGAGATCTTTCTGTAATATGCCACAGCTGCTGTTTGGACTGTGGACGAATACCGCAATATATACGACGAACACCGAATGCCTTTAATACCCCATCCCATTGCAGTTAAATATAATACAGAAATCCATAATTCAATAGAAGATTTAAACATTTTTAAAATACATACTTAAAATTTCCCAATATATATTTTGTAACAGGTCTAATAGGTGGAAAGACTCCTTTTATTTGGATTGATAGGTGGTAGAGACGTTCTGCTTACCCACTCGTATATTAACATGAATAAGTCGGCTCGACTGGGATAGGACCATTGACTATGCTCTCACAGAATACCCGCGTGAAACAACAGCTTAATGCTGCTGTGTTTCATATGGTAAGTGTAGAGAACCAGAGACCCCTTTTACTGGAATTAAGGCATTCCATTTTAATCCTAAAGGGTGGCAATGCGTCTGCTTTTTAATTCTTAATAGAGAGTAGATGTAGAGTTCTATGAGTCACACCATTCACATACCTTTGTGCTCGTTTGTCAACTCTATAAAAAATCCTGTAATAATAGAGCATAACTACATCTACATCTATACCTACATAGCCATAACATTCCTTTATCCTAGTATTGACGCATTTCATATCATCTCTCATGGGTGAAATCGTATCTTTATTTTGATACTTAATAGAGGACAAATTAAGGTGTGTACTTGCTACAGCATCCACTTACCATCATTTAGGATTTGTTATCGTTTTTCATACTTACATGACCATATAACATTTTGAATAACCTGACTAAAAACAAAGGTTTGAATAAACGCATTTTGAAATATAAATCAAGCGACCATCGCATAGCGCATTCACATAATTAGTTTGTTTGTATGGCACAACAGTCTCACTGTGGTACATCTGTAATTTAAAACTGATCAAAAACATTCCAGTAGAAATTACTTCAAAAACTTTATCCTTTATTTGCAAACGACTTACTTGTTATAGAAGCATTTACAACGTTTCTACAGAGACTATATTATTACACCAATTTACAATGAAAGTGAATTTCCCAATCTGTTTTTCATTTTCAGTTAGAAATGTTTATTTTAATTAATATTGCTTTATAGGAATTACCACTATGTCTTAATGTAAATAATTCAGCTTCGATACTTTAGCTTGACAGAACAGGTATACATATTATGTTGTTTTTATTATGAAGTATATTGACTTTTCGCGTAGTAAGAACCTTAATTTTCAGTTTGTAAAAGTCGTTGTATTGACTACCAATAATTGAAGCGTAAAGTTTAAGTCCTTTAAAAGAACGATAACCATCCGGGAGCATCAATCTACGTTGGACTAACGTTAACTACGTTGGGAAACCTTTTTACTCGTAACGAGACATTCCATCTAAGTTTTTAGAGTCGACAACATTTAAATTTTAATTCTCAATTTAGGATTCATGTACGTGTCTATGGGCCGCAGCACTTGTGTGTGGACTGTGTGCTCGTTTGTCACCTTACTTCCGTAAAAAAATTATTTTAGTTATTTGATGAAACCATAAGCAAGCCAGCGCATATATAAAAGAAAATGAGATACTATGTAAAACAAAATAAAACAAATATTAAACTTTTATTGATACAGCCTAAGCTATTTGAGGCGTTGGATGCGGCACCACCGCTAGTAAACTTCGCGTCGACGACCTAATTTCGGAGCTCATAACGCTGTCTTCCTACTGTATCTTGCAAATGTTGAGTTTAAGGTCTGCTGTTACGTTTGACATAAATTCAATACGACAGAATTGCTAAGTTGTGACGTACCTTCTTCACTTCGTAAAAGTCCACTTCATTAATGCTTCTACCGATTTATATAAAGGTTGACATTGCTACCATAACTTTTATAGAGGGTGATAGACGTTTTATAAGAGGGATAAACGAGTACAGTTCTCCTGATGGTAAGGGGTTGCTTTGTCCCATAGCAACATCTACCCGCAATTAAAGAATTAAATACAGATGCGTTTAACCCCTGAGATGGATTACCTCGTTTCCAGTAAAAAATGTGTCCGGTCCTCATCGTTAAAAACATAGCACAATAATCTAGTTCACGCTGGTGTTCTGCGAGAGCATGGGCCTTCCCCGGTTGAGCCGACTAATCTATGTTATAACCATAAGAAAGCTGCAGCGTGACTCGTAGTGGTGTTATGCTTTCAACTCATTAGAATATTCTACGTCATCATGGGTATAGTACAAATCCAAGTAATTATGGAATATGAGTACCGTCGTGGCAGCAACGTGGTACAAGCGGCCATCTAACATCAACGACGTTTTTGGAGTAAATACTACAAACGAATGCATCGCCTATTATTGGTTTGCTCGCTTCCGTTCTGGAAATTTCAACCTGAAAAATGAACTCCGTGGTTGTCCGAAAACTTTGGTCGACAAAGACGAATTAAAAGCGTTGGTAGATGATACTCAATTTACGGCTGAATTAGCAGCAGTTTTCGACATTAGCATCAAAACAATATTGGTCCATTTGCATTAAATAGGCAAGAAAAGCTTGACAAATGAGTGCCCCAGGAACTCAATGATCGCCAGCGCGAAGTAAGCGTCGAGACGTGTCTTGCACTGCTCAACAGGCACAAAGATGAAGGAATTTTAAACCGCATTGTTAGCTGCAACGAAAAATGGTTTTTGTTTGATAATCGCAAGCGCTCTGCAAGTTGACTAGATACTAGGAGTAAAACAATGCCTTAAACGAAAACTTACTTTTAGAAAAGTGATGATCTGTGTGATTCATCACAGCTTCGTACCAAACGGGATGAGCAAGATTACTGCAGATGTGTGCTATGAAGGACTGAACACAATGATGCAGAAGCGAGCACGTATCCAAACATTTTTGTCAAAGTCTCGTCCCCACTGCTCCTGTTGGAAAACGCGCGACCTTATATTGCACGACAGACGGTCTCCAAGTTACAAGAAAGCTTTCAGTCATCTGTTGTACTCACCAGAACTTGCGCCTATAGATTTCTACTTTTCAGAATTTGGATAATTTTTGGCTGAAAAAATATTCAATACACGAGAAGTGTAAATAGTTCGCTAGCTGAACCGAGTTTTTATTAATTAATTCATTACAGTCTACAGTTTTACTGCTAAACATAGGCCTCTATATAAATTGTCTCATTGGAAGGATTTTACTTTAGTTTCCACTCTTAGAAGGCGGGCAAACGCAATTTTTTTTTGAGTTGATATTAGATATGTGCTGCTGCCTATCTCCTATTTAATTTCCCTCTGTCGTCTCTTACGACACCCACGGAACGCTATGGGGTAGTGGATATTCTTACAGCAACGTTACACCGTCGATTAATTATAAATACATTAGTCAATACATAATAGTTTACAATATTGTAGACCAGCACTACAAATCACAGCAAAATTCGCTAGGAACGAATTCAAAGGAGCATCGGCTATTCCGATGGACTTTTTTATGTGCTACGAAAATGTACGAAAAAGTTCTTGAATGTACAGCAGAGTATAGTAATATATTATGCATATGATTTATAGTGTGCAGGAAACATTCGCTCCTTCTTGGTAGCGGGGGGTTCATGTCGGCCCCTTTAAAATAATTGTTAAATATACAAAATGGTAAAAATAAATTCTATGCTACAAATGATATAGAAATAGATATTACTGTAATGCAAGCATCTTTTTGTTTTATTGACGTGTTCACTCCCGCAACAAAGACTATTTATTCAAAAATAAACGATAACAAGATAATTTTCGAGAAAACTTGAAACATACTGCTGATTTTGGTTGTCAGTTCAGAATTACATTTATTTAAGTTTGATACATTCACACTTATGCCCAAGTTTTATATTCATGAAACGTTTTGTACTACATTACGATCCGTTTTATTATGTTTGAAATGTATGTTAAGCATTTTTTATTAAAACCTATGTGCCCAAGCAACTCAAGGCGACTAGACACAAACCAACTCTAAGTGTTCTTATGTTGTTAAGTCAGTATTTTGTGCACACATTAAAAGACAATATCGAATAGAAAAAAGAATCTAACGTGTTAGAGCCACGCCGAAGCCTTATTTTCTGCCGACTTCCAAAAAAGAGACGGTACTCAATTCGACTGTATGTGTTACCTCATGACTTTGTATTGGGTGATCCGATTTCGATGATTCTTTTTTTTTATATAAAAAACTGATAGTTCTCGAGTGGTCCCATATGAATTTGTTCAAGGTCATACCAATAGTTTTTGAGTTATTCTTAAATAACTTAAATTGAAGTCGGCTATATAACATTTTAAAATTTATATTATACACATTGTTTAATAATACAAAAAAAAAACAAACATCTAAATTCCTTTATACTCTGTGTTTAAATGTAGTGAGTACTTAGTGTGCAGGTATCCTACAAATGACGAATGGACAGTATTTTAAAATCTATTTCTCCATAGCCTTGAGAGTAATATTTCCGTTAATTCCCTTTGTTAAGTAAATTACTCTGTTCTCGGTGAAGTGATGACTTAGCAAATTTTTGGTATCAGTAGCCGTGAAAAAAGTGTACAATATTTTTTTGTGCTATTCAAATAGACAACATTATTATCATTTCTTTTGAAGTTCGCCATGTTTACCCTGAGGTGACTGAAAAATTATCCAGTATCTTTTTGTCTCTTTTTTTTATTTATTTATTCATATAAAATACACGCCTTTGAAATAATAATAAACATCGCCAAACTGTGCAACAGTTTGTTGGCGATAATGGCGCTCTTTTGGTATACATTAATATGTATTTTATGTTACATACATATTACCTTAGGTATATTTATTACAATAAATATCTTATGTGTCACAAGAGGCTACAATGGAAATTGCCAAAACATCTCGTCGTTTCAGATGAGTAGCGGTATTATCAAGAAACTGCTATTTGTCGGCACATATAGTTAAGAGGGTAAGAGAGTGGTATGGTGTTACCCGGACCCACACACACACAGGAGGACAGAACATTAGTACCAGAGGAAGTCCTCTGAGTACCGATACTTTCTAAATTTTTATTTCGTGATTTATTTTTATCCAAAAATGTTGGTGAGCGTTTATTCTATTGTTTTCGCGCATTTCCCATTGTTTACACATTCAAGTCTCTCGCAAAGTCTTCGTTGTTTTCTGAACTAACATTCGCAGAGGGGGTTTATACATATTGTTCAGATGCTGCATTTTACTGCATAAAAATTTTCAAAATGTGTACTTTCTTGTGGGAAATTATTAAAATTTTTGATGTTAACCTAAAATAATTTGGTAAATATTATTTTAGTACTTACCCAATTTTTATAAAATTAAAGTGCGCATCTGATGTTGCTCATAGACATATTATATAGTCTTAATCGAAGATGACGTTTATTCGATTTAGAATCAAAATGCAGATGCGTCACCCGACACGACCAAGATTTATAACTTTGAATGATAATCTGACATTTATGATAGTATAATCTATACAAATAAATAAAATTGAAGTGTCTGTTTGTAATGTGAAAATTACAGCTTTTTACTAATCGCATATGTAAGTGTATACGGTACAAATAAAAAAAATACAATTTTAAAAGTTTTTGTCTGTCTGTCTGTCTGTCTGTTTGATCCGGCTAATCTCCGAAATGGCTGAACCGATTTTCAGGGGCAGATAGCTGATGTCACAAGGAGTAACTTAGGCTACTTTTATTTTAGAAAAAGAATTAGGGTTCCGCGCAAAAAAATTAAAACCCCAAATAACACGCGGGCGAAGTCGCGGGGAACAGCTAGTAGTATATAAAATACAATCAATAAAATACAATCAATACAGTCTGACATTTATGATAGTATAATATACACATATAATATGATAGTATAATAGTATTCGTTACGTGGCAGAGCCATGCTGCAGTTATATTAATAGTATAGTTGTAGCACGAATGGGTCGGCTCGACAGTATAATAAACATACAGTAGAACGACGCCTTTGATCTTGTGGTAAATGACGACAATGTCTATACAGCGTATGAAGGTTAGGGTTGTGACAAATTAACAACTTTTACTAATTTAATTATTTATTTCAGAGCTACATCGTCATCAACAGTATGATTACTAATATAAAAAATAAGTAACAATTTGTTCTTAGATTTTTCCTAAAAGTACTCAAAACGTTAATTGCACGACTCACAACGTGAGGGAGTGCTCTTCTCTCGATATGTGGCCATTCCTCAATTTTGCTTCATAAAATCGTTCTTATACTCTTAGCTAGGCATCAAATCCATATTATTTTTAACGTTATGACATATTAACAATGACTACAGACATTGAATTATTAATTTATTTTATAATTAATTCTTTAGAGTTTCGGAAGTTCTTTTAAACTAAATCAGGTCTTCCAATAACTTCCATCCATAATTAGCATCTGAAATTGTTAAATACAATACTTATTAATAAATTTTCATAATTATCACCCCCATTATTATTAAAAAAAATCCACCATCTTGGATATGAAAATTGATGCCGTTTTTCGTAATTGGCACCCAAGAAACCTCGAAATTGACATCCATAATATTAAAAAAAATATGTCCACCATCTTGGATTTAAAAATGAATTCCATTTTCGTAATCAGCACCACAAAACCTTGAAATGATACCCATACCATATTATTAAAAAAAATGTCCGCCATATTGGATATAAAAATGGATACTATTTTCGTAATCATCACCCCAATAAATCTTGAAATTGACATCCATATCATACATATATTAAAAAATGACCGCCATCTTGGATTTAAAAATAAATGCTATTTTCGTAATTAGCACCCCGACAAACCTAAAAATTGACCTCTAAATCTTAATATTTTATAGAAAACTTCGAAAGACCGAAGACGAGGCACTATAGTATGGTCTAAAACCTTAGCCTGTCCAACCACACGATTTAAACAATGAAAAAAAAATCAAACTTCGAAACAGTAATGCCCAGCGACTAATATATTATGGAGTGTAGAGTACAAGGAGAACCATCTTATAAGGGGTGAAAGTTGAAAAAGTGTACTACTATTTACTGAAAATAGAGGTTCCAAAACCTATCACAATAGTGCTGGCATCTGAAAAACTACGATATGAAGATAGCTGTTGTGAACGGAGTGAAATTAGTAGTAGTCAGTCAGTAGTTAGTAAAATGCCAGTACACAAAATCTCAACTATTTACATAGTACAAAACTAAGCGGATTGGTCGGTTCTTGTTTATTTCTCCATCTTATTATAATTAATTATGGCGCTTTTTATTTAATTTATCCTATGCTACTGCAGCGCCATCCTTATTGGACGCGTTTTTAGGGACACTTTTATTATATAGAGTTGGTCCTCCTTGTACTATACACTTCATAGACTAATACCTACTTTTTTACGTCCGCCATTTTTTACGCTGGCAATTTTGCATGACATGACAAAAATACATAATCTAAAAAATAATAACAATATTTATTTACTTTTTTTTCGTTTGCGAGATATGATGAAATTGCAGATCTTTATTTATGCGAGATGACGACTTGCAATCTCTCACAGCACAAGTCGTATGAAACATTTTAATTATAAGTATCAACACTAAACTTAAAAATTATAAAAGCAAACGCGTGTCAACCCTGGAAATCGTGTCCCGAGCTACTAATACGATTGGCATGAGCAGCTCGGGCTCGTCCTTCCCGTGTCTCACCCCTCACACACCGCACGATTGCCCTGTCTAGACGTTTTCGTCGGACGACTGTATGGATTTATAGACCGTGGCTCGACCGAGGAAGGACCACGCTCTCACAGAATACCAGCGTAAAATAGCAGCTTAATGCTGCTGTGTTTCGTGTGGTGAATGTAGAGAACCAAAGACCCTTTTTACTGGAAAAGAGGCATTCCATCTTAGTCCTCATGGCTGACAACGCATTTGCATTTTAATTCGCAAACAATGGTAGTTGTAGATGTCTATGGGCCACAGCAAACACTTACCATTAGATGGACTGCGTGCTCGTTTGTCACCTTATTTCATAAAAAAATGTAATAACAATTTTCTCCGCAGACTAGCCAATCTGCACAGAACAGAATTATAGTGCACTAGTGTGTGCGAAAACACACATACACTCTCTATTCCCTCACTGTGATAATCAGAAAGGACAGTATTTTAATTCAACCGGGAGGCGGGAGAGGGCGTCCGATTGAGATGCATGTTATTAATATGTAAAAATAGCTAAGATACCTTCTGGCTTTGCTTTCTCTCCGTTCGTAAAGTTTCTCCATAATCGGTTCAAACATTTACAAGATTAGTCCGGATAGACAGAATTTTTTTTAATTTATTTATTTTATAATGTCAAAATAGGGAAAATTCTACAACCTATTAAGAATTATATCTAAGTAGACGCTCGTTCATTTATTTGTATTTGTTAATCAATAATATAAAAATAAAACTAAAACTAGAAACTCTAAGTTGTGTGCGCAAATTTAGTTTTTATGTTACAATATTAAATTAGACGATACTTACCATATATGTATAGCAGGTTTGCTGTATTACCAGGTATCGGATCAGGTGTGCTTTTGTACGTTTATTACCCTTAGTTGTATAAAGTAAAATAAAAACAAAAAGTTATGTACTTGTACAGTCTAAAGAAAATTTGTGTCTATAAAAGTGAAGTAATGTAATGTGCAAAGTGTGCTAGGGTATTTGTAGCAACTTTTATGCAGTAGAGTGTACTGTCAATGTGAATCCTTAATTAACTACCTATTATTGACATCTTTGACCGGTCACGTACGACCCATACAGAATCTGCTAAATGGTATCCTCAGCTACCTTGAAGCGGTTTAATTAAAGGGGGGGGTCGATCCCGGGTTGCTCGCGTACTATGAAACTTACAGCGAGCGCTAACCATCTGAGCTACCACGGCTCTTTTCTTTGCTTTAAAATCAATAATATCTAATAACCTTTAACTCAATAACTTTAGTCATCTGGTACAGTTCGGAATTCTAGAAAAATAATAAATAAACGTTTGTTCCGTTGATCAATGATTGAAATACTGCTCTGGATTTGCAATTATTGAAATACTGCCTGCGACTGACTCGTTGGTCTAGAGATCGAAAACGCGATTTCTGATTGTGAGAATCCGGGTTCAAATCACGGGTCGGGTCAAAATCAATTGGATTTTTCTGTAAGAATTTCTCATTAGCCGCCCAGAGTCAGGAAATTGGCAGTGTTTACCCCTGCACCTCGAGAAGGACGTAAAGCCGTTGGTCCTGCGCCTAAAGAGTGCACCTGTGCTAGCGCATACACTCGGGCACTATAGTTATTTCGATAGCATAATGTCATATGGATTCTTGCTTGGTGATGCAATTAACATTGAAACTATATTTGTTATGCTAAAGAGAGCTATAAGATCAATTTATAACCTAGGTCCGAAGGAATACCTTAGAGAAAAATTTAAATAAATATATTAACTTTGGCCTCTCAATATATTTACGAGAATTTAATGTATATACATAAATTAAATGAAACTAATTTTTACGGATTTGATCGCGTTTAATATAACTTTTTAATTCCCCTCGTGACCATGGGTGCCTTACAGCACCCATGGTCACGAGGGGCACTGAGGTGTTTGACGTTCCGTTGTCATAGTGAAGGTAGGCGAGCTAGCTATGACACACGTCAAACACCTGTTACTTTTTCTATTTTATATATGAAAAATATTAAAAATGTTTTAATAATATATTTAAATTAAAAATGTATCTATTAATATTATATTATGCAAGTTATTAATTATTAAATCTAGTAGTGCAGTGAAAACGTGCACTTTATTTTTTAAATGCCTGTTAAAATTTTATTAACATCAATATTTTTTGATTATGGTTTTGGTTTTGCTTAACCTATGTTATGGTTGTGGCATAAATGGATCGGTTCGATCGAGGAAGGGCCACACTCTCACAGAATAGCAGATAATGCTGAATTGTTTCGAAAGGTGAGAACAGAGAACTGGACACCTTTTTACTGTAAACGAGGTATTCCGTTTTAATCCTCAGGGGTGACAACACATCTGCATTTTGATTCTTAATCGAGAATAAATTTGACGATTTAGATGTCTGAGCATCAATTTGCGAATACGTGGACTGTATGCTCGTTTTTCACCCTTATTCTTTAAAGAAAATCTGTAGCCAGTGTGCGTTACCTCATTTTTCTCAATTTGTTACTCTATTATTTACTAGGCCTTTCAACGGATTTTCTGTGGGAAGTTTTTAAAATTTTAAATAAGTGTTTTTCACTATATTTTTAAGTCACGTTGGTGGTGCATAATATTGTTTATATCAGACTAATTCTCTACCTAGTTATTATTCCCCATCCCAGTAAGAATTATTTGCTGCAATATTACGTAAATCCATATAATAATAACGAATGACTTTCTGTCTTTCTCTCACTCTCTCTCCTCCGCCATCTATCTTCCTTTATTTTTATTTTGTGTATTTATTGTATATTCTATACTTTAATAATTATGTATTTTGTGAGAGCGTGGTCATTCCCTGGTTAAACCAACTCATTTGTGCTACAATTATAAAATAAATTCAGCATGGCTCTATCACGTATCATATTTCACATGATATCAAAATATTTATTAAACATTACCTAAAATAAGCTTTGTAACACAAAGTTATTTCCTTCAAAAATTTAATCAACATACGACTCTGGCTACGTTACGTCAGTGTGAACATATTACAATAATCTAAAGTGACAACTGTCTAGAACACCTGGCATTTTTAAATCTTGCCTTGAAGAAAGCCAGATTATGACATTTCCGAGGACACTGGTTTTCTATACCCATCCGACAAGAATTCAATTGTGCAGCCATTACTGATGGGCTGCAGAGATGAGTCAGAGAATATTACCCACCCAGACAGGCTCTTAGGCACTTAGTAGAACTACTAGCTAGTAGAATACTGGTGAAGATGTCGACTTCCTTTTCATTTCTTTACCTTTTTAAAAATGAAATATACAATAGACGGAATGATGCGGTCCTCACAAAACGCTTTAATAATATTCAATGACAGCTGATTCGCTGCCTTATATAAAAAGTCGATCTTGTCTCACATTCACGCAAGCTTGCAAAGACAAGCTCTGTAATATTACCAAACACATATAATATGTCAGAATATTTTATACTTGTGACGCGCCCTGGCTTCGCCTGGGTAAGATCTATTAATATGGCGTTATTTATATTTTTAATTCTCAAATATTTCTAAGATAAAATACAGCCAAGGTCACTTCTGGCATTACTCTTTATCGGTTCGTCATGTTTTATTGAAAACGACCATTCAGAGGCTTAGCTCGGAGAGACAGACAAGCAGACAAGAAATTAAAAAATGGTTATTTCTTATCTTGATGATATTCAAATAACACTATAAAAGTAAAAGTAAAGTTGCAGCCTGTTTACGTCCCACTGCTGGGCACAGGCCTCCTCTCATTTCTGAGAGGGTTGTAGGGCAAGGAAATGTCCGCCACGCTGCCCCAATGCGTGTTGGCGAACTTCACATGTCTTCGAAATACTTTTTTCTTATTTCTCAGACATGAAAGTTTCCTCACGATGTTTTCCTAATTTTAAGTGCCGATTTACCACGTGCTTGGCACGTGGTAAATCGGCACTTAAAATTGCAATTAAAAATTTCATTGGTGCCGGCGGGGATCGAACCCGGGTTGCTCGAGTACTGTGAAGCTTACATCGAGCGATAACCATCTGAACGACCACGGCTAATAACACTATGAGTTCGATAAAAGGCAGTTATGTCAATATATCTTATAGACACTTTGATTTTGTTGAAATGTATAGAAGATATTATTTAGACTTTTTCTATGGGAGAGGGGGCACAAGAGTGAACGGCTAACCTAATTTTAAGTGACTATCGCCGCCCATCAACAACTGCAACACCAAGAGAATTGCAGGTGCGTTGCCGGTCTTTTAAAAAAAAGCTCTTTTCTTGAAAGTTCATAAGTCGTATCGGTTCTGAAAAAATTGCCGGTAGTAAATTATTCAACAGAAAGGTCGTACGCGGAAGAAAATCTGGTGAAATGTACAGTGGTACACCGCTAATCATCCAGATGGTGTGGATGGTATCGGGAGTTTTGCCGCGATGTGCGCCATGAAATTTGGATTAATCCGAACAATTCCTCAGAGCACTCCCCGTGGTAAATTCGAAAGAAAATGCAAAGGGATGCAACATCGCTTCGCAGCGCCAGTGAATCGGGCCGATGAGTAAGGACTCGTTCTTTGACGATTCGAGCCGAAAACACTTAATTAATTTCAAAATACATATAGTAAAGCCAATTTTGTCTTTATTTTCCCATTTGTTTAAGCTTAACACTACTGACTACATCCTTATCCAAAAGCGTACGCAATTTAATTCGGCACGATCCTGACACAGCACTCTAGTTCGCTATTTAAGGGCCTCTAGCCTTTACTAGGGCTAGTAAAGAGTGCTATTAATTTTGCTCATCTTCAATATATTGCCAATTTTGTCGATAAACCTCTGTTTAGGGCGTCCCTTGCCGACTCAGCTACTTACTTGATCCGACATATTACTTTCAATTGAATTTTAATTAACTTTGCCTGTGTTAAATCCTTGCCCTTTGCCAGAAATGATAGGAGGCCCAGCAGTGAGACGTAAGGCGTATACTTATATATCTTTTACTAACTTTTTCAAGACAATTTCTATTTCGATCGTAAGTAATAGTAAATAAACGATAAATATCAGCTAAATAAGTATTGGTTATAGCTTAAGTTGAATAAAACGTTAATATGTTTTTAACAACGATCATAAATCCAAATTTTTGATTTGATTAAGGCAAATGCTCTTTATAACGAGAGATGTCAATCAGTGATCTTATACGGGCTGATGAAGATGAAGACGCGATTTTTTTTTGCGCTCGAAATAAAAATAAAATATATTGGTAAATCCAATTGGGCATACCTTAAGCGCATTAAAAAAATTACGTATAACATGATTATACGGAATTTTTAAAGTAGTTTAAATACATTTCGACAGCACTATCGGCTTCAACACCCTCGAATACCATGAAAATAACACCCATGATGAAAAAATTGATACCTATTGCAGCCGCCATCTTGGATTTACATTTCGACAACCCTATCGGCTTCAACTCTCTCGAAAACCATGAAAATGACACCCATGATGAATAAATTGATACCTATTGCAGCCGCCATCTTGGATTTACATTTCGACAACACTATCGGCTTCAACACCCTCGAAAACCATGAAAATGACACCCATGATGAAAAAATTGGTACCTAATTCAGCCGCCATCTTGTATTTACATTTCGACAGCACTATCAGCTTCAACACCCTCGAAAACCATGAAAATGACACCCATGATGAAAAAATTTATACCTATTGCAGCCACCACCTTGGATTTACATTTCGACAGCACTATCGGCTTCAGCACCCTCGAAAACCATAAAAATGACACCCATGATGAAAAGATTGATACCTATTGCGGCCGCCATCTTGGATTTACATTTCGACAACCCTATCGGTTTCAACACCCTCGAAAGCCATGAAAATGTCACCCATGACAAAAAAAATTACACTACTTTTAGTACGTACTACTATTATTTATACTGTGCTTTTAAATATTGTAATAAAAAAATCTCTTATTATTATTAAAATTAAGTATTTAAGAAATTTGGTTATTCGAATATTGTGTATTTGTACAGCGATCTTTTTGAGCCGCTGCAAACAACCGAAACAATGTCCACTCACGAAGGCGACTCAAGCCAAACCAGTGGCATAACAGTCCATGCTATAATTTTTCTTAGAGGTATTATTATGTCATGACAGTTTGTCCATGTTGCAGTAGATGTCGCTTTTTTAAATTTAGCCATGCTAGGCCAATTAAGAATCAAATAAATTAATGAATAGTTTAAAATACAATCGAACCTTGCTAACTTACTATTTTGTTACAAAACAAATTTGTAATTAAATTTTTAGTATAATTTATTTATTTTACATTGTTCCCTATATATAATGTACTCTGTGAGCCAAACTAAACTACTCATTACTACTCTGTGGCTGTAGCTCCCCATTTACAGAAATAATTTATATATACGAGGCTACCAAATCAACGAAAATTTCGCCATTTTGGAGCCGGAAAAAATTAATTATAGCTAAACAAAACAAAATTACACTGCCATTTACATTCAGTGGCTTCCCACATGATAGATGAAGAGATTAAAAAATAGATTGAGTTAAACAATTGATATTTTCAAAAGTAATTGTGTTTACAAGCCACAGGAACATGATAAATCCACACCATAAGCCACTAAAACCCTTTTTTTATTTAAAAATAGCAATTAATCGATTTAAAAAAAATATTAATAAGTTCAACAATCATTTATCTTTCTAACAATGTGCTTTTTATATCACTTATATGTATAATATGATTGCTAGATACGATTTTATTCGATAAAATGTTGGAATCTTAATTTTTAGGCGATATTAGAACATACCTTGCGCTTTCGCTTAAGGTATGCAATAAAACCATTTTTATTCAATATAGATTATAAAAAATGCTTATTGAATGTTATACTTACGTTTAACCACTGGTTCGGAAAATATTTCTGTCCTAAGAGGAACTAGCAAAAAACCCAACGGGATATATTTTTTTAAAATAAGAACAATTTAATATCACATATGTTACGCAATTATCAACAGAAAACAAGTAAGATATGCTTTTGTTAATAAACCCCTGAATCAAAATTTAACTTTGTATATTTATTGTATTAACTATTTATTTCTTGACTATTTATTGTTTTCAGAATCTCGATAACAGTGTAAAATATCTGGGAAACAACTCAGCTACACATAAAAAAAATTCACCAAAATGAGTTGAGTCAATTTCGAGTTTTAGTGACACTAAATGACAGCGACTGATATTTTATAGAGATATCAATGCGAATAAATACTATACATTGAATAAGCATTTTCTATACAAAATTAACTTTTTTTTAACTCTATATTTGTGGAGGAGGCTGAGGTGCTTGACACCCTTATATCATATTTAACGAAGGCTACCAAAGTCTTCAACTTTTTATTAATTTCAGGTCTGACTTTCTTAGCGCCCAAAACGTCTGAAGTTAAAAAAGTTTAAATTAATATCCGTAAAATTAGTGTTATTCAATTTTATTGCTTTAAGGTTTCAAGTGAAAATTAACTTCTATTTATCCATCGCACTATTGCTGTGCATAATTTAGAATTATAATGTCAAATTGAGAGGAAATCCGCCGGTGACAGGTGACAGACGGCGGTCAGACTCCGTCGCTGTTTCGTGTTCCATTTTGAATACAATACAAAATCAATAGATAATTCTGTTTGTTACTCAATCAGTGGTAAATTAGAACAAATTTGTAGCAATATTTCAGTACAATAAATAAATTCAATCTTTTAAATGTATTTATTGTATATATATTCAAATATTTTTTATTGCTTTATTGTGGTTGTGGTATGAATGGCTCATGTCGAGCGAGAAATGAACGCATCCTAACATAATACCATCGTAAACATGTTAAAACAGTTATTTGAAAAAACCCGACGCCAGGAAATTTTTTTTTTTTTTAGAATATTTTTAAATTTTGGCGAACCTTATAACACCACGTATGTTAAAATAAATCGACCCGTTTAGGCTCCTGAGTCAAACCTATTTAGTCCTGTCAGTATCATCACAAGAGACTATGAGAAGTGCGAGACAAGTGTTATGCTTTCCGATGTATGTCGGTGTATCATCTCGTTATCACCACGCGTGTTCGTTTTATATACAAACATTGGAGACAAATACCTTCTTGATTGTTTTATCTTTGAAATAATTCAACTTATTTTTAACTTATGTTTAACGTGGTAGAGCCATGGTGGAGCTATATTTATAGTATATTTGTAGCACGAATGGGTCGGCTCGACCGGGGAAAGACAACGCTCTCACTGAATACCAGCGTAAAATGGCAGCTTAACACTGCTGTGTTTCGTATGGTAAGCATAGAGATTCGGAGACGCTTTTTACTGGAAAAGAGACATACTATCTTATTCCTCACGGCTGACAACGCATCTGCATTTTAATTTGCAAACGAACATAAATATAGATGTCTATGGGCCACAGCAACCACTTACGGTGGTAAGTGGTTGCTGTGGCCCATAGACATCTACATCGGTCTGTGTGCCGGTTTGTCACCCTTATTCTATAAAAATACAAACGTTGATACGATTGTGCGTAACAGTCTTCCTCTTTCGTTGTTGTTACTCAGTTCTTCTATATATCTCTTCCATATTCAGTAATAGTGTATCCCACCACAAACATTAAGCTTGCAAAACACTTGGCATGCTCAGCGGAGCGGGACAGTATTTCATGCCTGCACACTGCATGCAAGGTGCAGTTTCAGCCTCACATGGAATATTGTTCTCATCTCTGGGCCGGGGCAACTCAGTGCCAATCCCTTACACTTGACCGAATCCAAAGCAGAGAGGTTCGAATCACCGAAAACCGAGTTCTTCCTGATCGGCTTCCTGAGCGCTGCGAAGCACTGCGTTTTTTTGCATATTCTGTTGAATTTACTATGGGGCTTGCTCTGAGGATTTTTTCCGAATAATTACAGACACAAAATTTCACCAACGCACATCGAGACAAAACTCACGTTACCATCTACATTATCTCTATGCTTGGTGGTCCACCACTGTGAGTTTACCCTTTCGCATGACTTCTATCTGGAAATGTTTACCGGTGTATTTTCCGAACCTATCGCTTAGGAACCTTCTAATAACGACCTTACTCTTTTTTAAAAGGCTGGCAACATACGAGTACCTGAAATTCCACGAGTGTTGCAGTAGATAATGGGATACGGTTGACACTTACCATCAGGAGAGCCGCATGCCTGTTTTTCACCTCTTCTATAAAAAAAATCACATTGTCTAAACCTTGATGTCTAATTTTAAGCTTCTAAGTAACCTAGAAGTAGCTTAGGTTTTTGATGAGTCAGTCAGTAGTATCACGGCTCCTCTTGTATTTACTTCTATAAAATTATTTTACGAGATATTGAAATTATCTCGTCTACTTTGTTCGGGTATTTAAAAGCTTATCTGTTTGAACTATTTTACGGCAGCCTACATAATCTGACAGAGTATGTTATGCGAGACCACAGTAGTGAATGAGAAGTAGAATTACATTTGAATTTAAAATTATCTATTCAAAAATGTCCATAAATTAAAACTTTACCCACATATTACATTACTGTGTTAGGCCCTATATTAATGTATGGTGCAGAAAGTTAGGTATAGTAGCATGAACATAAAGTTAATGTTGCAGAATTGTAATCATTTCTAAATGAACAGAATTCTGCAACATTGACTTCATAATCAGAATAGAAGTTAGGGATGATTTTTAATGGTTTCATAAAATTACGTTACCCCCCACTAGAATTTTCTTCTGTATCGTGGAGACAGTTTACATACATAAATTTCAAAAAGACTTACACCCAGACCCCATAAAATTATATTATGTAAGCCATACAAATACTTGTTCTGTGTGGGATAAAAGATCTTTCTATGCAAAATTTCTTTATGTATAATTTTATAAGGTTAAATTGTACATTACCGCGTATGTGGTAACGTATAAAAAATAATATCAGACGAAATCTGTGGCCAGCAATGGGATTAGTGTTATAGACTTTAAACTTTACGTAGCCAGATAGACTTTTGGGCCAAAAAAAATCATCCACCTATTTTTCTAGAAATCAATCTAGGGATTAGCTTATCAATGTAAGAGATTTCGCTTCGCAAATAAAAATAAAATAAGGGATGGAAGTCGCAATTTATCTCCGAAGAGGCAATTTGTTGAGCGTCGATATGTTCCTGCGGTCACGCGAGCAGATTGTGGAATCGATTCATTTGGAATTTTTCTCATATTTGCTTTTTTCTCCTTTTTTCCCTCCGTTATTTGGTCTAAAAGCTCAAAGTTTTCTTCACGAAATTTACAAATTAAGCTTCAAAGTATAATGATTTCTTATATTTACGCGAACACCGCGAACATCGGAACAAAATCAATAATTAAAAAAGCTGAAAGTACTTCGCGTTAACTCTGACATCGGGACATCAATCACCTCAGTACCCCGTGACCATGGTTGCTGGAAAGCAACCGAAACGTCGGGAATATAAAATAAGTTAATTATCCGCAAAAGGAGTTTTATTCAATTCAAAGGATAAGATATAAATTATAAACAGCAATATATAAACGTGACAAAAACTGCCATTCTAATAATGTATGTTTTCGTTTTCTTTATTAACTTTAATGTGTTTTTATAGAATAAAGGTGACTTATGAACACATAACTCATCTGACGGTAAGTGGATTCAGTGGCCTATAGACAACTTCATTCGCTATCGATTGGGAATCTAAATGTAGAAGCATAAACACTACTGAGGACAAAGATGGAATGTCTTGTTTCTAGTAAAAAACGTCTCCGGTTCTATACATTCACCATACAAATACACATCATTGTGCTGTGTGTCATCTAAGCAGGTGACTTAAATGATTAAATATAATACATTTATGTGGATATAACACATATTAAAATAAGGCTTGTAAAGTGCACAAATGCGTATAAATACAAATAAATACAGAATAATCTATATACAACAATTATCCTTAATAATATCCTTAATAATATGTACATATACACAGCCGTGGTAGCTCAGATGGTTAGCGCTCGCTATAAGCTTCATAGTACTCGAGCAACCCGGGTTCGATCCCCGCCGGCACCAATGAAATTGTTAATTGCAATTTTAAGTGCTGATTTACCATGTGCTCGGCGGTGAAGGAAAACATCGTGAGGAAACCTGCATGTCTGAGAAATAAGAAAACAAAATATTTCAAAGATATGTGAAGTTCGCAAACACGCATTGGGGCAGCGTGGTGGACATTTCCCTGCCCTAAAACCCTCTCAGAAATGAGAGGAGGCCTGTGTCCAGCAGTGGGACGTAAATAGGCTGCAACTTTACTTTTTTTTACTTTTATACACAATACTCATATACGCGTTATATGTCTGGATAAAGGTAGCAGTATTGATATTATGCTGAAGACATTGTTTTTGAAAGATGTTCCAGGACCAATCTTTTGAAGTTTATTTGGTGCTTTCCTAATATCTTCAGATAAGAAGTTCTAGAGTAGTGAACAGTAATAGAATTGCCGACAAGGCCAGTAAAATAGAGTGGAACTGAAATCTTCAGATTCGTTTTTATGTGCTAGAGCCATGCTGCAGTTATATTAAAAGTGTAGTTGTAGCACGAATGGGTTGGCTTGTCCGGAAAAAGACCATGTTCTCACAGAATTCCAGCGTAAAATAACAGCTTAATGCTACTGAGAGAACTGGAGACCCTTTTTACTGGAAAAGAGGCAATCTATCTTAGTCCTCACGGCTGACAACGCATCTGCATTTTATTTCGCAAACGAAAATAGATGTAGATGCCTATGGGCCACAGCAACCACTTACTATCAAGTGGACTGTGTGCTTGTTTGTCACCCTTATTCTATATAAAAAGAGTTTGTCACCCTTATTCTATATAAAAGTACCTTGTCGTGGTTGGAGGAAATTTATTGAAATTTTTCTTCGAGGTAGGAAGGGAGGAAAGATAATTTAAAATGGAGCAGAGAACAGACAATATTCTAAAAGTGCGCCTCTCTCGCGTAGTTAGCCATTTGATACGAACACGAAGTTGAGAGATATGGTCATATTTTCAAAGGCTAAAAATAGACCTGATGCAGTTATTAAAAAGGCGCTCAAGCTTATGGAGAAAATTTTGGTTAGTCTGGGTATCAAACATCTGCATAATAAATGATCAATGACAGTAAAGGTGAGTGTTTGAACATGCCTTGGCTTAGTTTTGTATAAAAGAAAGTTTTTCAGACGGTAGAGCGATCTTAAGGCAGTAGTGACTTTACGCCTGAACTCAGTTACTTGTTTTTCCAAGTTCAACGTTTTATCCATCTATAGACTCAGGTTATTTACCTAATCAGAAAACGGAATTTATTAAACATTATCCTTATAAAATACGGGTGGCAAGCAACTGACTGTCAATTTTTGACAGCATTTTTGACCTGCCAACAAGCATTGCTTCACATTTAGACGGATTGAAAGAAATGCCAAAATACAATGACAAGTCATAAATAGCTTTCAAATTATGGTTTAGTTTTGCGATAGCATCATATAGATTATCGATATCCCATTGCACATATATTTGGAGATAGTCTACATAATTTAGATGGTACGAACGATCAATGTCAGAGAATATGTAGTTAATGAAAACTGAAAATAAAATGGGTGATAGAACTCCGCCTTACGGCACTTCAGAACCTGAAACTTAACTACTGGGAAGTCTCCTCCCTTACGTGGACTGATTGCTGGCAGTCATGAAGATAAGAAAAAAAACCATTCCAAGAGCGCTATTTTCCCCTGGTTTTCTGTGACAGCGAGCTCCTTTTTCCGCTCCCATTCATGCAGGAACTATGATATAGCTGCAGCGTGGCTCTATCACGTATCAAAACATACTTTTACGTGCACTTAGCGAGTTTATATCAAAAAATCCCAATAATATGCGCATTACATTTACTGATGTATATATTTTATAAGGTTAAATTGTAACTGTGGGAGAAAAGTACTCTAGCTGTGAGTTTCTTGCCGCTTTTTCTCACGAAGTCTCCCCTCAGTAGGAAGTTGTTGAAGCTATGGTGCGGCATTTGACTTTAGACATAGACATACATTTATTCAGCAACTTACACTCATACAGTTTTGATATAGAAAATAAAATAATACATTAAAACATCAAGGATAAAAGTAAATAAGAAAAAACAGACATAAAATGATCCGACTGCATAAGTAATGTGGCGCTGAAAAGGGCACTGACTCAAGATAATGCTATCGCAGGATGGTTTTCAGCAATGCCCATTGAGGTTGGACTCACCCGCGAGGATAGTGTGTTCGCTTTATTTCTATTTCGAGAAAGATGTTATCAAAATAATAAAATAAAATAATGGAAATGTAAAAAATTGGGAACTTTATTTATACAGTATGTATACATAAATGTATATAATAAATAATATAATGAGTATTTACAATAAAACAATAAATATATTTATATAATGCTATGAAAATATAATGCAGCTATTTTATCCTCCCTAAAAGTGTCATAAAGTGAGTGAGTGAATGAAAAAAAAGCTGACAAAAGTATTATTTTACTTTTACCTTGAAAAGGCTGATGCCGTTTAGTTGACGAATAGGTGGGGGCAAGTTGTTCCAGCATATAGTAGCTGCATATCGGAAACTACCGCGGAATGCTGCCGTTGTCTGTTTTGGTATTGAAAGGACATTTGATTTTGTCAGAATGTCCTTAAAATTACCGTCCTTGCGCCATTTCAGTTTTTCTAACAGATACCCGGGCTAATTTGTATTGAAAGACACCGAACATAAGTGTTGCCAAATGTAGCGCTTTTAATTGGGACATTCTTAATATCTTTTGATCTGTTTAAATAGGGATAGACGTGGTTTCGTATGGGAATGTGGTGTATATATCTGGCACAAGCATTTTGGATCCTCTGAAATGATCTTCCTTTAAAACAGAGAAATTTTTAATTATTTTTTTAATATACCACGTGTTTATCATAATCTAACAATGTCAACCAATTCTGAGCTATGTTTAAATTCCGTAATCTCTTGCTCATCGGGAAGTAAGTTTAAAATCAATAACTGAATTCGACCCGAACGGACGAAGTCCGACGATATCGAAAGCGTATTAATAAAGAAATTGTAAAAAGTTCATTTTAGAAGTCTATTTGTAATTTATTGATTGGGAACCTTGCTATGACAATTTACAAACCTACTCAAAAATGCCATCAACATAAATGCTAGAAGCTGAATGTTTTGAGATTCAATAAAACCATAAATACTTCTTTACTAACCATTCAACAGAAAAGTTTTATCCGTACGCTACGTGTCATGAATATAACACAGAAACCAAGGCAAGTTTATGTGCGAATCGATAAAAATTTATGTGAAAATCAGAACAACTTGCTACTCGTATTATAGTATAAATATAAAATTTTGTATCTTATTTAGATATAAGGAATTTTTAAAATCATTGCGGGTTTGAATTATCCCTTTTTTATAGTATAGGGTGACAAACGAGCACACAGTCCACCTGATGGCAAGTGGTTCCTGTGGCCCATAGACATCTATATTTATCCTTGTTTGCGAATCAAAATGCAGATGCGTTGCCATCCGTGAGACCTAAGATGGAATGCCTCGTTTCTAGTAAAAAGGGTTTCCGTTTCTCTACATTCGCCATACAAAACACAGCAGTGTTAAGCTGTTATTTGACGCTGTTATTCTGTGAGAGCGTGGTCCTCCCCCGGTCGAGTCGACCCATTCGTGCTACAACTATACTACTAATATAGCTGCAGCATGGCTCTCCCACGTATAAATCCTTATCCTTATTTATTCTTATGCTAAATTTTCTATTACTGAGAAGTGGCGGTGTAAGTATTATATCTGCTTCACCATATCGTCCATTAGCTCCATAAATACAATGGAATGTCTTGTATGAGTAAAAGGATGAAGACCCAAAAACCTTGGGTAGTTTTTGGTTAGCCCAGGTTACTACATTACTATTTCTATTTCTTGTAATAACTGAATTTTTTTCCCTTTATCATCCCAGTTTTAGGGGCTACCACAGGCCTAACCTTCGGAGTAATTTCCATTAAAAACCGCGAAAGTAATTCGAAAACATTGACTTAAGCAGTTTGCAGTTAAAACACAAACCGTTATTCAGGTTTTTAAATCAAAGTTCTAATAGAACTTTGCTTTTGAGAGGTTTCTTATAAGTTTTCTCAGATAATAATGTTGTGTAAAGTATGAAAACTTTCTACTTAATTTTCATATTATTCCAATAATAAAAGAAAAATAACTGTTTTTAACATAAGTTTTTAAGATAAATTGTTCATGCTGCTTAAGAAAAGGTATTTATAAATAATAAATACCTTTTCTTAAGCAGCATGAAATAACGTACATTTTCGAAGGTAAAATTGTAACTGAGTGGAGAATAGTCAAGTTGTGAGTTTCTTTCTTTCATATTTTTAATAATCTAAATAATATTGTTATTCTAGAAGGTTTCAGTTATACAGATAATAGTATCCAAAATAGTTTACAGAGGTGACATCTTTTTCTGAGGCAAAAAAGTAAAGTGGGTATTGCTAAAAAGTGGGGTATTTTGCCTTCCCTATCCTCCCCTCTCTTCAACTTCTTAACTTTTTACGAAGGTGTCCGGCGGTAAAACCCAGCTCAAAGAAAATCCTCCATGCAACAGAAGAGGCCTGTGTCTAGTAGTGGATTTAACGGACTGATGAAAAAGAACAAGAAAGAAGTATAACATAAAAATAAAATTTAAGTATATGTCACTGGCAGACACATTGAAATAACTGCCCTTTATAAGTTGAGAGGGGTATTTTCATGGCGTTAGAACGTAGATACGTGGATGGTGTCCACTATATGAAAGCTTGACGGTCCACCAAAGCGCGTTTTACTAGAAGTTTCCATCCTCGCACAACTTCTTTGTGGAATCGTTTACCACCGGTGATTATTCCGGTCTATGGAACCTTCAAGAAACAATCTTACTCCTTTTATGTGTAGCAGTTGTTCGTGGGCGTCGGTCGACACTTACCATCAGGTGAACTGCATGCTCGTTTGCCCCCTCTTCTATATAAGAACATGGCTACGGCCTCCAGGAATTATGAAGGCTATATTTTATTTGAAAAACTTTTTTTTTTAGAGAAATCGGAAAATTTATATTAAAATCATTAATTTAAATAATGCTACATCTAATGTAGCCCACAGCTAGTTAAAAATATAAGTGCAAAAAAAATAGAAAATAATTATTTTCGCTGCAGTGGAATTTATTATACTCCGAATAAGATTCAAACTAAAACATTAAATTTTCAATTGGTTTGAGTTGTTCAAATACCGCGCTAAAGCATTCAATGCACGCACTGTACTCATGTAAAGAGTTTTCAGCACGCGGTATGCTTGAAGTGCAATAATTCATGTATTTTAAAAATTTTTCAATAAATATTTAAAAATGAAATAATAATTTTACTTGTTAAATGTGCGCCCGTCTAATTCTCTACATTCCCTTATCAAGGGGATGTTTGCCATAGTTGGAGTGTTTCGCAGATAGGTCTGTTACACATAGTTTTTCTGTTCTTTTAGTTTTAATTATGTTATATATAATGTATGTCGGTCCGGGTCTTATAGGTCTTATGTTTACTTAGGACTTTTAACAATAATGTGCCAACTGTGTTACTTGCCTAGCATGTCGTACAAGAAGCCAAAGAGGACAATGGGTTTGCGATTATGTAGACGATATGCTAGCCGACCCTCTTGTTTCACAATTTTCTAGCTATACCCATTATTTTGGCCAAACGCTGTCCGAGAGATTTACTGCTTTTCGGACTCTGTCCATCCCCTCGGGGATTACTGTTGTGTAATATAAAATGTCCATTTACAGGTTTGTTTCCCTCTATTGCCTCTTACTTACGATACCCATAGAACGATATGAGGCAGTGGGTATTTTTATACCGATATGTGCACACATTTTGATACTTTGTTTAGTGAAAATATATTAAAAAGAATTATGGATAACTTTTACGAAAATGGTAATTAGATTTAGTACGGCACATTTCAAATTTCAAATACACGTTAATATTTTATTCTACTATTTATTTTTCAAGTGACGTAACTAGTAAGTCAAATGTCTCGCTGAACATACGGTGAAGTTTAAAACGGATTAATTGAACAGGTCTGATTCTAATGCGGAATATTGTGTGGTGGATCTAGATGTAATCTGGAATCAGTTAAGTAAATATTTTGTTAACTTATTAAGTTAGCGCTAAAGACTAACAAAAGAGTACTGCTGAACATAGGTCTCCTCATAGATGACCTCATATATTTGCTATAGTTATCACGCCTGGTTTTTATTTTTAAACTGTTATTATTAAGAATATGCTGTTTTTTAGATTCTTTCTGTCGCCGCTAACGACACCCACGGGACGATATGGGCTCTTTACGACACTCACAGGATGATATTGTGTATTGAACATACTTATAATACCACTAAAAGGAAAGCTAGTGCTAGACCACAATACCATCTGGTGATAGTAGATGGTAAAGCACATTGTCTGAGCATATTAAAAGACTATTCACAATTGATTGAAAACTCGAAGATTGCAATCAGATGGAAAAACAGACAAATTACTTCATTATTTCAATTATTCCACTCCTTTGCTGTACGCATTACAAGAGATGAAGCAAAGAATTATTCAAGGTGGTATTGCCATACTGCAGCTTTATGATGGTTGTAGCTTGAATGGGTTGACTCATTTGAGAGCTATTCTGTGAGAGCACCACGCTCTCACATTGTTTCATATGGTGAGTATACAGTACAGCAGACTATTTTTACTGGTCATCAAGGTTAGTCTTCAGGGGCGTCAACGCATCTGCATTAATTCTTAATGGAAGACAGATATAGATGTATATGGGCCACAGCATTCACTTACCATCAGGTGGACAGTGTGCTCGTTTGTTACCCTTATTCTCAAAAATAAGTATAATTATACCAATCACACAAAGTCACAAAGACATCTGGTACAGTAATAAAATTATATTTCAATTGTTGGAAAATTAGTATCTTCAGATTATGGGGTACACACACAACTGTAATTCCATTTTTTATGTGGTACAGCCATGCTGCAGCTATATTAGTAGTAGGTATAGTTGTAGCACGAATGGATCGGCTTGACCGGGGAAGGACCACGCTCTCACAGAATACCAACGTTAAATAGCAACTTAACGCTGCTGTGTTTCTTTTGGTGAGTGTAGAGAACCGGAGATCCTTTTTACTGGAAACAAGGCATTACATCTTAGTCCTCACGGGTGACAAAGCATCTGCATTTTTATTCTTTATTGAGGATAGATGTAGATGTCTATTGGTCACAACAACCACTTACCATCAGGTGGACTGTGTGCTCGTTTGTTACCATATCCTATAAAATAAATTGTAGTTTGAGTAACAGGGATGGTGGAAATGAGTATTCAAATATGCACTGTGACAAGCTAGACGCCAAAGTAAATATACTACTAATAAAATGATTCTTTATTATTATTTTAAAAGCAAGTAGCTGTCACTACTCCAATAGTATACCAGTAGTATTGTAACTAAGAGAGGTTCTTGAGAACAAAATATGGAAAATAATGCTAACAAGTGGTCGAAATCCGACCCTTACTTATAAATTTTTAAGTTATATTTTACTTTCTAATGCACATTATTAAATTTTATTTATTTATTTATCTATTTGTCACACCAACAAGATATACACTACAAGCTTTCTAAGAGTAGACAATTAATAATTTAATGCTCAGTGATACCTCTTTTATCGGTGTAAACTACATGAATATTGAGCGTCATACTCACATTGCTTTTTGCTTTATAAATAGTTATCTTTAAGGGAACATTACGATAAAAACAATACAAATCAAATTTACAAATATGACGGGACCAGCACCATTGCACGTGCGGCGCAGTAGCCGTCGGTGCAGTTAGACAGAATTCTTGTAAATTACACGTATTCCGCACACCTGCACCATTGCACCTGCAGTGGCGCTCGTTTTGCTTGTATAAAACGGACGGCGCGGCCGCCGTTAGGACAGTCTTGGCTCTGACGTGGAACGGTACGCTTGTCGTATTCCGTTACTAGTTTATCCTCGACTCGTTGGATAATTAATTCGTGTAAACGAATTAACTATATTCGCAATACATTTATCTCGATTTCTTTTAATTTTACAAAGCAGTGCAACTATTCGCTAGAGCTAGTACGGCTACAGTCTGTGCATCTAGAAAATACTAGAGACGTTGCAACACTCTAGCGAAGTAATTATTCTTGTGCAGGAAAGGAACATGGAGTTGCAGGAAGGCTGGTCTGTGCTGCACTGGGATGTGTCGTGTTGCTGTTGGTTTTCATACTTAGGTGTTATCATGTCACTACGTCCCTCACGATACACTTTTGTGTGATTATGACAGGTACATGTTTGCGGTATGGTTGGTCTGTACCTGTTCTATATTGAATTGAAAAAAAAGAGAGTGAGAAAAAAAGTGGTTCTTACTATCATTGCAGGGCGTTTGCCGGTCAGGTTTGTTATAGTTCAGTTTGATATAGCTACAGGGAATAGTGATTCCGGACTAGCAAATAGTACTTGAAAAAAAAAAGTTAGAAAAAAAAATAGTTCTTACTATCTTTGCAGGGCTTTCTGCCGGTCCAATGATATGGCTATAGGGAATAGTGATTCCGGACTAGCGAAAACAGTACTTGAAAAAAAAAGAGAAAATAGAAAAGCTACAGACTAATCATTCCGATCTCGCATAAAGTTGATTAAAGTTTTGTGGGGCTTACTGCCGGAACAAAACTGATTGTCACCCAAGTCTGAAGGGTCAATGTAGACCGGACCAGAAGCTGTTATGTCAGGATAGTCGAACGATGTTTTTTTTGTCTACAGATAACTAAAATTGTGATAGAGCGCGTGCGAGGACGCACGCATGTCTGTATGGCCGTGACGGGACCAGCACCATTGCACGTGCGGCGCGGTAGCCGTCGGTGCAGTTAGACAGAATTCTTGTAAATTACACGTGTTCCGCACACCTGCACCATTGCACCTGCAGTGGCGCTCGTTTTGCTTGTATAAAACGGACGGCGCGGCCGCCGTTAGGACAGTCTTGGCTCTGACGTGGAACGGTACGCTTGTCGTATTCCGTTTCTAGTTTATCCTCGACTTTTTTTTTCATTCATTTTTTTTCGTTGGATAATTAATTCGTGTAAACGAATTAACTATTATTCCTAACTACAAAATTAGTCTCTGTACTATACTCAATTACCCTTTCTACAAATACGTAGTTTTTTAAAATTACGTATTGTTTACGAAAATATAAAACAATATCAACATTTCAATGTCAAAAATTAAAATGTTATAATATAAAGAAAAAAATGTTTATGAATAAATAAAACAATGAAAGGAATGTCAGTTTAATGTCTATGATAATTTCAATAAGAATTACTAATTAAAAAAATTTAAATACAATTATTAAGATTAAAATTATTTTATATAGTAAAAAAAAAGAAACATTAAAAATTAACACAATAAATATTTTAAACTTCGTTTATCAGTTGAGACACTGCCCTTTTGAAGGGACGTAAGGGGTCTGAGAAAATACCCAAAGTTTGTGTCTTTCGACGTTTTTTCGAACTACATGGACCACATTTGAATATAATTTGTTCACTCCCGGTATCACCAATATCTTTGTTATGTATCTCGTTGTAACTCCTCATTAATCTGTTGAAATTATATATATAAAATGCGAATATTATATTAAATGCGACCGTGCTAACTTTGTGACGAATGGAGTGTATTTCTTATACCTGGGCGATCTTCTGGGAATAGAAAAATTAATATGAGATACAACGTCTGGAACGTCGATATAAATAAAACACATAATATGTCAAATATACAAAATATAAAATAAACGCTTTTGTGCTTTCACGTACAACTCCATACACTATTGAAAAAAGAACATTTTAAATCACACAGAATCACAACTTTTAATTAGTCTGTCAATTATTATTTGTTGGCAACATTTTAAAAAGTTCACACGTTGTAGAGCCATACTGCAGTCATATTATAGTTATAGCATGAATAGGTTAGCTTTACCGGGGAAGGGCCGCGCTCTCAAAAAATACCAGCGTCAAATAACAGATTAATGTTGCTGGATTTATAGTGTAATGAAATGGAAACCCTTTTTACTAGAAACGAGTCATTCCATCTTATTCCTTAGAGGATGATAACTTATTTGCATTTAAATTCATTACCGAGGATAAATAAAGATAGCATCCACTTATCTAAAATCATTGTTTAGTAAACTGTGTGCCCGTTCTTCATTAGTTTGTAAAATAATTTAAAATTAAAAATTTTGTACAGCCGACTTCAATATAGGTTATTTGAGAATAACTCAATAACCATTGGTCTGACCTTGATCAAATTCATATGGGACCACACGAGAACTATTAGCTTTCATATAAAAAAAGAATCATCGAAATCGGTTCGCCCAGTACAAAGTTATGAGGTAACACACATAAAAAAAAAAAAAAAACATACACTCGAATTGAGTACCGTCTCCTTTTTGGAAGTCGGCAGAAAAGAAAAGTTCCTTTAGTTAAGTGAAATAGTAGCTTTAACGCTAGTCATAAAAATAGCTTGGTATGGCTTCCTACAAATGGTAATAGTACAAGCGGCGAAATATCGTTAACGAGATACATTAAATACAGGAGGGCAACAAGAATAGCGTCAAAAATGCAGACGTCTCTAAGGTTGTAATCTGGTACCGTCTGTCAACTGTGGCGATTATAATATATTCATTTCATTTCATCTTAGCCTTGGTTCAGGTTAAGCCTATATGATAAACATCGATTCACAATTCGCTAAGATATCGCGTAACAAATATGCAAAAATAAAGTCAAATAGAGGACCTCCTCATTTTTGAACTTAGCTAAAAATCAATATCAATTTAATTCTACAAATATGCTTAATATGAATGAAAAGTCTATTAACTGTATCAAGTTCACTATGTCTCCTTTATGAGGCGGAAACAAATTGCTACGTTTAGGGCTACGAGGCTACGCCGTAGGTATGATGTGGAAACGACGCGGTACGGTATTACGTAACACTATTATATTGCGGGTGATAATCAATATTCAACGTTGAGCAGCTATTTACATGAGTCAGCAAAGTAGTCATGTATATAAGGCATATGGAAGTGATATTGTATTGTGTAGAATACCTGTACTATACCGATCGTATCATTTGATATAAGGGAAATAGTTTTGCGCGATATTGCTTCGATTTCCTTATGGTTTACTGTCAATATTCCTTAAAGTAGTTTAAATTAATGTGTAGTGTTTGCGTAACCATATGATTTTTTTTTGTTATTGCTACTACTTTTTCTATTTATAATCATCATCATCATGATCATCATTACAGCCAGCCCTTCACAAGTTCACTGCTGAACTGCGGGATATTGTTTTGTAGCATTCCTTGGGGGAGACCTATTTCAGACACGGAGTTCAGAAAAACTGCAATAGTGATAATGATGATAATTTGACAACTTAAGATGAGCTAAATGATACAACAGTTATAGAGATAGAAAGAGTACCTTAAAAATAAAGAGAGAGAGAGAGAGAGAGAGTACATTCAGTTTTTTTTAATATAAGCGTAGATTGGACTAAAAATTAATATTCAAGAACTGAAGATAGCCGGGCTAGCTATGACGTCGGAACGTCAAACACCTCAGTCTTCCCGTGGCCATGTGTGCTGTAATGCACCCAAAAGGTCAGGAATTAAAAAGTTGTATTAAAAGCAATGTAATCTGTATAAATAAGTTTCATTTAATGTGTTGTGTTCATGTAAATATAAGAAATCATTATGTAACTACAAAATTAAGAATTTATTTAATTAAATGCACTAAATTGCGATCTCACGTGGCAAATATCGCTTATGATAGTCGTTATGCTAAAACGGGTAAGTACTAAGCAGTTAATGCAAAAGCTGGATTACCAAAAGATTTTGTATTAAATCTTTATTCTAGGTCAACAATTATTAGCTAACTTTCAGTTACTGTAAAGTCACAATTTACATACAGTTATATACAGAGCAATCAGTTTGCCGCGCTGCCCCGGTACGTGTTGTCGTACTGCAAATCATGTCATGAAGTTTCGTGGGTTTTATTGATGTTTTCACTGACTCGCGTAGAGAACACTTAGCAAATATGAAGAATTTATGAGTGAATGAAATAAATTAAGTTGATTGTACACCGATAAATAAAAGAAGAAAAAAACAATATAAAGATACTATTGACGGCCTTATCGCGTAGAAGTAATTTCTGCTAGGCAACTAAATTGGAAAGAATATAATGACCTGAATAATCGACGATTTGGGAAGTCTGCAGTCTGTGAATACGTACAGGATTGCCCCCGCCACTACATTCAATTTGATAGACCATAAATATTCTCAAAAGGACACCGATTCTTGCCAAGGATGATTCGCGAAGCTACTGAAATAAAAAAAAAACATCCTAATTTCAATAAAGAAAATGGCTGGGTGCTATCATCTTCTTGTAATCCAATAATTAATAAAATTAATATCCAACCCAAGTATCTAACTGTTTTTACTTCATTGAAATGTCGAACAACTCAGATCCAGTAATTCAATAAATCACGATAAAATCCGTAAAATTAATTATTTTATGGATTTTATCGCGGTTATTGTTCTCATATATATACACTAATTCTGAAAGGTTGATTTCACTGGCGTGTTGTTACCGCTAAGCACGAGGTAAAACAGCAATTCTAATATTAATAAACAATTTTATTGGTGCCGACAGGGATCGAACCCTGGTTGCTTGCGTACTGGGAAATTTATGACCAATGCGACATGACTCTCTTACGAGTATATGCAAACTAGAATAATAATAATAATAATGTCCTCCAGACCGAATTTCGGCCACGGCGGCCAGTCTCAACGGAGACTAGCCATCGGTGCAGGACAGGATTATAGTGCCCAAGTGTATGCGCAAGCACAGGTGCACTCTCTATTCCCTCACTCTCATAGCCCGATGGGACGGTAAACCGACATGACCGGAGAGAGATCAGGCGCAGGACCAACGGCTTTACGTGCTTTCCGAGGCACGGGGGTGAAACACCGCCAACTTCCTGACTCCGGGCATCTACTGAGAATTTCTTGACGGAAAAACTCAATTACTGGTTTTTCGGCCCGACCCGGGATTCGAAACCAGGACCTCATGATCAGTAGTCACACTACTACAACCACTAGACCAACGAAGCAGTCACAATAATAATAATAGTAAATAATAAGAACCACACTTTTAGTGGTTTTTAGTTTGTGGTTTAACAAAATGGTTTTCACCAGTATCTTATGAGGCGTTATGCTTCCCGCCAAACATATTTTTTGTAATTGATCCAAAGAGAAGAGATAGATATAGACAGAGATATTCTGACCAGGCATACCGTTAGCGTTACAGCCCATCAAAAGTCTACTGATGAACGTAGGTAACCCCCATATATTGCCTCATAATCAGAGCAGTTATTAGAAAGATACTGCCCATCTCCTGGTTCAGTTTCCCTCTGTCAGCTATTATGACACCCAAGGGACGATATGGGGTAATGGATGTTCTTACAAAACCACTACACGGTGTCAAAGTTGTCAGATTTTTTTTCTGAGCCCCATACAAACATGGATACTACTAGTCCCAGACAAACGTGAGGAACAAGATGTACGGGGAAGCCATCGTACATTCGACTTTATTTTGCGCTCACGTTTGCGACCCACTTTCAGGGCGCAAGTTTAATTTGTAATAATTTTATAATATTTAATTCAAAATCAGTACTTCAACAATAGTCCTACTAAACACCATCTACTCAAGGAAAGATTTGCCACAATAACCTTGTAACTACATTACTTTTTAATAAACCTTTGAAACTTCCGTGACCTTTTCCTTTCGACGTGCTCATCAATTAACTTCAACTCTTCTTCTTGAAAGTGTAAGGCCCTGTTGACCATACATTTTATGGTCCTTCGAGTAAAAGTTCTAAAGTGAAGTGTAACAGTGTGTGATCAGTAATAAATCTGGGGTAGCGAATCGGTTGACTGCCCTCCCGGAAGAGGGAGTAACCAGAATAATTGAGATTGCGCACACATCGCAAAGGAATCCTGTCACGTACTCTCGTGGCGCAGTGGAGCAACTTCAGTGAACGACACAAACAACTACTAGAAACTTATGAAGATAAATACATCAACTACTTCACCGAAAATATCTCAGAAAATACTAAACAACTTTCCGAAACTATTGAAAAAAGTATGGAACATCTATTACAAAAACTACGTAAATCAAAATCTGTGAAATTCGACTTATTATCAATATGTTGAAGGATAGTTTTAACGAAACTTCATCTTCTAATTCGGTACTGGAGATACAAATGTGTAAATTTGAGAGATTTGAGAAATTTCGAGAGGTGGGAGATTCAAGATCATCTTTCCATACTAAAAACTAAGTGGCAAGTCATTGACAAACTACATTGGGAATTAGAAGCTAAGTACAAAGTCTCTAATTTGACATACTACAACATATTTGTCGAGATGAAAGACAAGTATAACGAAATTCGACGAATTTTAAACTCGACAATCTGTTCAACTATTCATTACGAAACATTTGCGCCAAAAATGGAAATTCTTGAAATTTCTGGCAACTATACTCAATGGCTTTCATTCAAAGGCCTCTTCATGAAAGCCATTTACAACATTCTAATGATAAATAACGCAGAAAAGGTACAACATCTCAAGTCTAAGCTAAGGGGTGAGGCTGAGCGCATAGTGCAGCATCTCAGTATCAGTGCAGACAACTATAACTCATGCTGGGATATACTAACGCAACGCTATGGGAATCGACGCTAAAGGTTATGCTGTAAACGACATATGGACGTGCATTTATTTACTCCAGTAAACCTGATCGTTCAACCGGGTGTTATTTCTGGAAAATTGCCAAAATTATTGACTTTACCAGTGGAAAATATGAGATAAGACATCAAAACTTTCTATAAACTACTGTACGCGAAGGCGCAAGTTACTTCAGATTACTTTTTGTTTGAAGTTCACATTCCTCTTACTTCAGTAGAAGATTTCCTGGTCTACAAAATGATTCCACTGAGTGTTTAAACTGAGAAAGGAATGACTAATATTATAAACCTACAATCTGAATACATTGCAGTTAACTTTCAAAATAACCCCTATATAACTCTGACATATACTGACATGAAGCTGTGCATTCAAATGAAACAAGATAGTTTTCTCTGTTACAGAAACTTACCGGTGTTTAACTTACATAACAACAATGCTCCGTGTGAAGCTAAGTTATTAAGACACAGTTTGGGGACATCTTGTGACATCAAGCCGAGCAGCTGGCTAGCCGTTTGCTGCGGAGATTGCACTTTGCGCACGATGTGCAACTTAGATATGACATCGCAATATATGACGTGATTTTGTATAGTAAAACTCACGCAAGTGTGTGCACTACAATCCAAATACTTCACTATTAACTCACATATTGTGTACAATACCAAAATCAAAATCGACAACCACTACTTCGTTATCCCAACTCTACAGCAAACAACATTATCGGGTTAACTCGCCATAATGTATCATGGAAAGCAATCCAAAAAACACGTGACATTGAATTTCAAGAAATTGACAGGTGATTACATTCACTACATGAAAACGAAGTCTGAGCCTCGTAAATTACGAGGCACAACTTACACCAATAACTTGAATAGCTATATACTACTCAGCGCTGCAATTCTTGCTGCCGCCCGCCCGCGCAGCAGCCGCGCGATCAGCGGCCTCGATCACCTCCTACGGCGACTACAGCGAAAAACCATATTACTTTTAATTTTGACGTTTAATTTTTAAATTATTTGCTTTGTAATGTTTACTTTTGTTTGCTTTTAATGTTTTATCGAATAAAATCGTATCTAGCAATCATATTATACATATAAATTATGTAAAAAGCACATTGTTAGAAAAATAAATGATCGATGAACTTAAAAAATGTTTTTTAATCGACTAATTCCTTTTTTTTTCAAATAAAAAAGGGGTTTTAGTGGCTTATGGTGTAGATTTATCATGGCCCCAAGGTTTGTATATACGATAACTTTTGAAAGTATCAATTGATTAACTCAATCTATTTTTTAATCGCTTCATCTATCATGTGCGAAGCCACTGAATGTAATATTGTTTTGTTTAGCTATAATTAATATTTTTCGGCTCAAAACGGGCAAAATTTTCGTTGATTTGGTAGCCTTGTATGTAAATTATTTCTGTAAATGGGAGGTACAGCCACAGAGAAGTTAACTCACTCACTCAGTTTGGCGTCAGTCGCCGTCGTGAGTGGACATTGTTTCGGTTGTTTGCAGCGGCTCAAAAAGATCGCTGTACAAATACACAATATTCGAATAACCAAATTTCTTAAATACTAGATTATAATAATAATAAGAGATTAATTTTATTTCAATATTATAAAATCACAGAATAAATAATAGTAGTACGTACTAAAAGTAAGTAGTATCAATTTTTTTTATCATGGGTGTCATTTTCATAGTTTTCGAGGGTGCTGAAGCCGATAGTGTTGTCGAAATGTAAATCCAAGGTGGCGGCTGCAAAAGGTATCAATTTTTTCATCATGGGTGTCATTTTCATGGTTGTCGAGGGTGTTGAAGCCGATAGCGCTGTCGAAGTGTATTTAAACTACTTTAAAAAATCCGTATTTTTTTTTAAAGTAGTTTAAATAAGTAGTAAGTAGTTTTTATAAAATAAGGGTGACAAACGAGCACACAGTCCACCTGATGGTAAGTGATTGTTGTGGCCTATAGACATCTATCATCGTTTGCGAATTAAAATGCAGATGCGGTGTCAGTCGTGAGGACTTATGATAGAACGCCTCTGTTCCAGCAAAAAGGGTCTCCGGTTCTCTACACTCACCATACGAAACACAACAGCATTAAGCTGCTATTTTACGTTGGTATTCTGTAAGAGCGTGGTCCTTCCCCGGTCGAGCCGACCCATTCGAGCTACAAACTATACTATTAATATAACTGCAGCATGGCTCTACCACGTAAAATATAAATCCACGTATAATCATATTATATGTAATTTTTTTAATGAGCTAGGCGTGCCCAATTGGATTTACCAATTTTTTCTAATATTGCTGCAGCGTGGTAAACCATGTAAAATATATTTTTCTAACACCTTTTATCGCTGAGTGTTTATTGGTTGGTGACCTAGCTATTGTATTCGAATCGATCCACTTAAGTCCAATATCGACGTAAATAGTTTATCGGATACAAAATCATTATTTACAATAATTTCTAAAACACTAGAAAATGTCTAATAATTGTGTATTAACCTACCTTTTTAATGACTTTGACGGCTCTTCGGCACATTGGCATTCTATGTCAGTTTTTGAGCACTATCCTACCTGATAGTAAGTGGTGATGCAGCGGATGAAGATAAAGCACCTAGTATTTTCACTCTTGCCTTGAAGTCGCACACATTTAAATATGAATGATTGACAGATACTTCTATAACTGACATAATTATATTTTTCTCATCTTCATCAGTCCGCCAATGAGAACTGTTGGGTATTTACCTCTCTCATTGGCGAACACAACACCAGATTTTTTTATAGGAGTGGGCAAACGAGCATGCGGCTCACCTGATGGTAAGTGACCGCCGCCCATGAACAACTGCAACACCAGGGGAGTCGCAGATGCGTTGCCAGCCTTTAAAAAAAGAGTAGGCTCTTTTCTTGAAGGTCCTTAAACCGTATCGGTCCGGGAAAATCGCTGGTGGTAATCGATTCCACAAGGAAGTTGTGCGAGGGAGAAAACTTCTTCTGAATCGCACAGTGGTGGACCACCAAACATCTAGATGATATGGATGGTATCGCAAGTTCTGTCGCGATGTGCGATGGTGAAATTGAGCGGCCGGAATTATTCCGAACAATTCCTCAGAGCACTCCCCGTGGTAGATGCGATAAAATACGCTAAGAGTTGTAACCTCTTTACGCAGTGCCAGTGAGTCAAGCCGATCAGAAAGAACTCGGTCGTCGACGATTCGAACCGCTCTGCGCTAGATGCGGTCAAGTGGAAGGAGCTGGCACTGGGGGGCCCCTGCCCAGAGATGGAAACAGTATTCCATGTGAGGCCGAAACTGCGCCTTGTAAAGTTGCAAGCGGTGTGCCGCATGAAATACTGTCCCGCTCTGCTGAGCACGCCCAGCTTTTTAGAGTCCAATTTGGCCTTCCCTTCCAAGTGACCACGAAACTGCACACTATTCGATATGTCGACGCCAAGGATTCCGATACTGGCTGAGGCAGTAAGGGGAGTGCCTTAAAACTATATACGACAAAGGGGTTCTTTTTAGCAGTAAACGCGCAAACTTGTGTCTTCTGGGGATTGAACTGGACTAGATTTAGTCGGCCCTAATCCGAAACTTTGTTAAGCAAAGACTCGACTTCAGACACAAGTTTGTCCCGGTACTCGGCGACGTTTTCCCAAGAAATATTGGCACGGCCAGTATATAAGGCATCACCAGTGCTGTCGTCTGCATAACAATGAATGCTACCAGTTAGCAACATATCATTGATATTGTAACGACCCCTTCCCCCCCTTTCTCATCTCTTCACTCTTTCTATATATATTTATACCTTTATTTCCTTAGAATCTATTTCTATAAGTTATACAAGTATATCTAACTTACGTGACCAGTATATTAATGATACATTGATCTTTCTAAAGGTTCAAATATATGCCGTATAATAAATTTATGGCGTGATCGTCTTAGTTAGGACCCTTATTTACGTTGTGTTTGTATAGTAACTTAGTTCTTTTAGGTGTATCTTGGAAGAATGAATATTTGCGAGAGCAATCGAAAGCTGTTGGTAGTGTCTTATAAGCTAAAGAACCCCGTTCACGAAAACAGAGCTCAAATAAAGTTAAGAACAATAAATTGTCCTTATTCCACTTGTATCAGGTACACAACAGTCAATTCCTTATTAATTAATCCCTTTCCGCTTGGAAAAGGCTCACAATATTTATATCAAATACCAGATACAAAGGCTTCGCTCTTCCACATTTAAAAAAATGTGGAGGAGGTACACGGCTCCGTACACGCCGCGCACGGTGAGCGCTAACCATTTTAATGCGCTCCCCCTGAAGGGTACGCAAAATTGGGAACTGGACCGTAGTCCACAGCAAAATAACTGGCGAACCAGTAAAAGAGGACTTGGCCCCTTGATAGTACGTAAGCACAAACATCGACCGAAGTCGCGCATGTCAATGCGTGTAAACGTCATACAGAATACGATCAAATCTAGCCACAGTGAATGTACGTCACACGGGTTAGGCAACAATAGGCACACTAGCCATAAAAAGCCGTCCGTGAGCGCCACCACCTGCCAGACCGCCGTTCCTGCAGACGTGATGTAAGTGTAAGGCATCACCACCAATTGCATGGTCAGCACGGCCAATTGGCCGCAGAGCGTGTCATGAGTCTACCGCTCACCTCAAGGGAATGGGGTCCCACGTTGCGCGGCTTTCGGCCGCAGCCTTGAGAGCCTCCTCAGATTCTCCCTCCAGCTACCACCCGCATGAGGTCGACACATATGCTCCACCAACCAATACAATGGCAGATATAGCCAATAGGCAGTTATAAGATATTAGTAATAATTCGCCATCAGAAAGGGTTTGTGTCACTGACGTTGAGTATATGCATTTTTCGATCATGTTTGTCTCACCCACCAACAAGTTGCTTTCAATCTCTCAAAGGTGGGGACTTTATAGAGATATATTATTAAGTTGTTATATAAAATATCATGGAGGACAGACAGTCTGCAGTCCCGCTATGAAGGGACCCGACTTGGGCAAAGCTACTTGGGTTGTGAATCAAACCAAGACGCAGAGAGCGCCATTGAGAAGAGCGACCCGCCAAACAACCATCGCAGAGACGCAATGCTGCAGAATGCAACAAGCATCAATACGACTATCGTCAGGCTTACACCATCCCAAGTTCCCCCATACAGTCCCAGCAGACAGCACCACCCGCAAAATACAACTAACGTGTCACAGTAACACGCCACTAAGACGTCAGTAGCCAAAACTCCACGTATCATAGCGCTATTGCACTAAGACATGGAGTTGAGTATGCTTGCTGCACTTAAAAGTACTACCAAACACACTCACCCCAATCCGAAAGATAGCCGACGTATCCTAACGCTATGCGCTAGGACGCCGCCTACAAACAGCAGGGGTGTTCGATGTCCACGGGCAAGTCGTATTGCTACAACAAACCCGCTTACCACCGACACTAAGATGATATGTCTAGAACACATCGATTAACCACCAACGTATCATAGTAGCACGGTACCAAGACATCATTAGCCAAAACTCCACGTATCATAGCGCTATTGCACTAAGACATGAAGTTGAGTATGCTTGCTGCACTTAAAAGTACTACCAAACACACTCACCCTAATCCGAAAGATAGCCGACGTATCATAACGCTATGCGTTAAGACGCCGCCCACAAACGGTAGGGTTGTGCGATGTCCACGGGCAAGTCGTATTGCTACAACAAACCCGCTTACCACCGGCACTAAGATGATATGTCAAGGACACATCGGTTAGCGAGTCCAAGTTTACCTCCGTCTCGGATGCTGTGAAACAATCTACACGCCACTATAATAATCCTTTTCAAGTCCCAATTCTTTCAATATAATGCTTTTACATATTTGAGACCTTCAACATATTTGCTTTATTTCATAGACCATACTATTGTGTCTTATTCATATGGGACTTCAAGTCATAACTCTGCTATCATAATGCTTATGCATCATAAAGACCTTCTATATTAATGCTTTGGTTCGTTAGACCTTACTATCATAAGTCCCTAATATAGGACTAGTCATTGTGCAACATTAGTACTAGCAGTCGGTCAGCCGACCACCCCATATATATGTATAACCTTGGGTATGTGTCTCCGGCAACGCCCCTTATTATGGAGACCATTACAAGAACACTTTCATCAACTTAGAAATTTTCCGACTAATACAAGAACACCTTCTTCAACTTAAAATTTTTTATCCATTTTGTCTATTATATTACAAATGTTATTTATCTTTATTATTGTAATATAATCGACTTGTATTTATATAATTTAATATATTTTGAATATCTTAAATAAGATTTTAATAAATTTAGAGATTTTTTAGAGACAATTTATGCGTTAACTATACTATAATATTCAATATTCCCAATGAACATATTTGAACTTTATACTTAATTTTAAACATTTTAATTGTTTAAAATATAATTTCTAAGACATTTTTAAATGCCTTTACATTGAATTTAATTATTATTTATTAATAATAATTATGAGGCGTCACAATATGCAGGAGAAACAGCGTTGGTGATAGCACGCAGCCTTGTGAAACACCAGCGTTGATAGGCTTGAGATCAGAGCATGCTATCTAACAGTGGTAGAGCCAGGCGGCAGCTTTTGCTGTCGCATGGATGGGCCGGCTCGAACCGGGGTGGTACCACGACCTCACAGAATACCAGCGTGAAGTAGAGGTTTACCTCTGCGTTTCGCTTGGTGAGTGCAGGTGGCCGGAGGCCCCTTCTACTGGAAATAAGGCATTCCATCTTAGCCCTCACGGGTGAAAACGCATCTGCATTTTGATCTGTAACAGAGGATAAATGTAGATGTCTATGGGCCGCAGCAACCACTTACCATCAGGTGGACTGTGTGCTCGTTTTTCACCCGTATCCTATAAAAAAAATGCACCGTCTAGTACGACCTTGATGCTCCGATCAGCAAGGAAACTGGTGATCCATTTGCACAATTTCTCTGGAAGCACATAGGCAGGAAGCTTCGAAAGAAGCGCTTTGTGCCAGACCCGATCAAAGGCCTTCGCTACGTCCAAACTAACGGCTAATGCCTCCCCTTGGAGTCTACTGCCTCCGCCCATCTATGAGTTAAGTAGACTAGAAGATCACCAGCTGATCGACAACCGTACGAAACCATGGCGGTCACTAATCAGCTGGTGATCCTCAAGGTACCTCATGAGCTGGCAGTTTATAACGACTTCCATTATTTTGGAGAACAAGGAGGTGATGGCGATAGGCCTGTAGTTGGACGGGTCTGAGCGGTCGCCTTTTTTAGGGATCGGGTGCACCAAAGCTGTTTTCCATGAGTCCGGGACTACGCCTAGGGAGTAGGAATACCGAAAAAAATGCGTTAAAACCGGTGGCAACTCCGGAGCACACGTCTTCAGCACAATAGGAGGGACTCCATCAGGCCCACTCGAATTGTTGACGTCCAGGGAGAGAAGTGCTTTACGCACCAAGCGCTGTGTAAACAGTACTTTCCGCATGGAGCACTCACACCGCGGGATGTTCGGCGGTGTGTGCTCCTCGTCATCTAGAGTCGAGTTGGAAGCAAAAAGAGAGCCTAGTAGATCGGCTTTCTCCTTTGCGTCATGGGCCAGTGAATCGTCCACCCTGTGCAGAGATAGCAGAGATGGCTGACAGAAGTTCCCTTGAACAGCCTTGGCGAGAGACCAGAATGCACGTGTTCCCGAATGGAGGCGAACTAGTTTCTCGCCAATTCTGCCGATGTGCTCTGACTTTGCCTTGGCAATGATACTTTTTGAAGGACCTGGAGGCGGAATTGTACTTCTTTTTAAGAGCGCTGGTGTTTACATCCCGGGACGTTGATGCGTCAGCCCAGGCCTGGTAGCACTCCTGCTTATAGCGTGATGCTAGTTTACAGGAGCGACCAAACCATGGCTGGGATCTGCCTCCGATGGGCACCACAGAGGATGGAATAAAAAGTTCCATACCCTGAAGTACCACATCAGCAACAGAATCGGCAACAACGCTGGGATCTTTCGGCGAGAAGCAAACCCGCCCCTAAGGGTAGGATGCAAAAAAGGACCGCATCATGTCCCAATCGGCCGACCTATAGTGCCAAACACGGTGGCAAGCTGCAGATCGCAACTGCGATGGGAGCGTGAGTGGCACCGTACTCCGGATCAGACAATGGTCCGAAGAGCCCAGTGGGGCATAGACGGAGACCTGTTATCCGTCCGGATGAGAGGTCAGCAGAAGGTCCAACAGGGAAGGTACATGTTCCTCCACATCTGGGATCTGCGTAGGCGAAGTAACCAGTTGTGTTAGACCATATGCCAAAGCAAAGTCATAGACAGATCTACCCGCATGATCGGTTAAACGAGAACCAAGCCATTCAGCGTGGCGGGCGTTAAAATCACCGAGTATCACGATCTCTGCGGATGGGACCTGTTGTAGCACGGAGTCTGCAGCCATTTGGCCGTGGTCGATGAGTGATGCTGCTTCCTTTTCTTCTGGGCGTTTAACTACTTGCATTGAGGATTTGACACACCACCGGCTATCGGGGAGTTACAGGATCGTTTTGACTTTACTCTATATATATACACATTATACGACTATACTCTATACCCCCTTCGATACGAGCTCATATAATTAAATTACTGAATCTGTATATATACATAAAATTTAAATATCTGTTTATAATATGAAAATAACTGGCTTTCGTTTTTTTGTATCGAACATTAATAAACATTTTTTAGACGAAAAGCATGCAGGATTTATTTTGAATTTTAAATATCATAAAACAAATGGTTTTAATGATTATGTCATAAGTATTAACAGATAAAAAAAGTTTCGATCTAAACTTTTTGGTTTGGAATTTGAAACAAAAAAGCCCATCATGTTATCTTCTATATTTTAAAGTTCTGATGCAAAATTTACTTAAAACATTTTTTTTACTTGGACATTATTTTAAAACAAAACTGAGTGATAAAGGAATATGTGTTATATTGGTAAAACTATAGAGCTATAATTTTTATTTTTCTTTTTTTTCTTTTAAATATAAGAAGGGACAAACGAGCATGCGGCTCACTTGAAGTAAGTGACTAAAATTTCCTATACCGCACACCGTTTTTGAGATGATATGAAAAGTATTGAGCTTTAAGTGAAACTAATTTTATTTAAGCGTAAAATAACAGCTTAATGCTGCTGTGATTCGTACGGTGATTGTAGAGAACCGGCGACCCATTTTACTGGAAACGAGGCATTTTATCTTAGTCCTCAGGGATGACAACGTATCTGCATTTTGGTACTACATCGAGGATAAATGTAGTTGTCTATGGACCACAGCATCCGTTTACCGTCAGGTGGACTGTGAGCTGGTTTATCACCCATATTTTATAAAAAAATATTCCTGACGTTTCCACGGTCATAGGAGTGGAAATAATTGTAAGCACGGCTACCTATTATTTTTGAATATTAATTTTTGGTCCGATCAACGCAGAACATCAGGAATTAAAAAGTTTAAATTAAACTCGGTAAAATCTGTTGAATTGGTTTCACTAAATGTGTAGTATTTGCAAACAATATTGTCGCAACAAATCTTGTTTGCCGTGCTCAAAGCCCAAGGACCACGTAGTGTTTTTTTTTTTTGGTTAAGTTCATGCGGATGAAATCGCTCGCAAAAGCTAGTCTAAAAATAAATGTATATTCTTTGTCTAATTATCTGCTCTAATTAAGAAAACACACTGAATAAAAAATAAAAATATAAAAAAATAAAAAATAAAATAAAACGTACTCTCGTGCATTGGAGCCACACTCAAAACTAGCTTGCGTCAGATCAAAACGGCAAGCGGTTCTATTGTTTTCACAGTTTGTGGTCTTTTAAATCCGTGCTGCGGTTGAGAAAATAAACCAGTATCCGTAGCGCTATAGTCTCACGCGTTGTCTACATTATTGGTAAAATACGACGGCTTCAAATGTGACGTCAGAAGGTTCTACAATTCTGGACGGTATTTGCTAAAATTCATCGCCGTTAGAATTGAAAATCTTCAATACACTTTGTTAGTCACTTCATTAAAAGTGTTTCCACCCGAATTGTTCTGTTGTAAAATTTCAGTTTATATTTTTAGCTGACTTTCCAAAAGGAAGAGATTTCCAATACGACTTTGTTGTGTTATTTTTTTGGTATCTATTTGACACGATGACTTCCTCAATTTTAAACCGATTTTGATGACTACTTTTTTATTAAATAGGCTTAAAATATTTCAAATTACCACGTCGTGTCACTGTTATAATATCCACTACGCCGTATTATCTCGAGGATGTCGTAGGAGGCGATAGAGGTAAATAAATCGGATGGTCTGCAGCCAATCACAACGTTTTATACGTGGTAGAGCCATGCTGCAGCTATATTAGTAGTATAGTTGTAGCACGAATGGGTCGGCTCGATTGGGGCAGGACCACGCTCTCACAGAATACCAGCGTAAACTAGTAGCTTAACGCTGCTGTGTTTCGTATTGTGAGTGTAGAGAACCGGAGACCCATTTTACTGGAATAGAGGCATACCATCCTAGTCCTCACGAGTACGAGGCATCTGCATTTTGATTCTTTATTGAGAATGAAGATATCTATGGGTCACAGCAACTACTTACCATCAGGTGGACCGTGTGCTCGTTTGTCACCCTATCCTATAAAAAAAACTACGGTTGAGACTTATGGGGACTTGATGTTCCTTAAATTCTACTACTGCTGTCTTTCCGGACGTACTTACTGCCTGTAGTCTAACACGAAAAGATCTGAGGTTACTACATATATCACCATAGATCGTCACATAAAATATCCTACCGGGATTGTTACTTCAATCAAAGTATATTTAACAAGTGAATTAACGCAATTTCACAAATATGGAAATAAAAAGTAATTTTCACGCAATTTCATTATACTGTCAATTATAATATAGGAACCCTTATGATTTATTACAGTCGCTTCTTGCCAGAATAAACAGAGTTAAGTGCGGCCAACAAATGGCTTTCTTGTTTGCTTTGTTGCGAAGGATAACCACTTCGATGTTATTTAATTTGTTATTATTTTAGAATAGAATAGAATAGAATAATTTTTTATTCAATATAGATCACATGTGTAATTCTTATTGAAAGTAATTTTTTACTTTACCACTGGTTCGAAAAAAATCCTCTGTCCTGGGAAGAACCAGCAAGAAACCCAGCGGGACTTTTTTTTAAAGCAAATTTTACAATAATGGTTGTACTAACTATATAAGTACAAAATTTATTTTAGAAACAGCTTGGAAGCGATCACCTCATTCCCAGGGGTTATTATCAACCATGTATTCATTTATACTATAATAACCCTTTTTATACAGTTTCAACTTAACAAAACATTTAAACTTGCTAATGGAGAGAGCCTGTACACTTTCCGGGACCTTGTTGTAATAGCGTATACATTGCCCCAAGAATGAATTACTGACTCTGTGGAGTCGAGAAACCGGTATCACTAGCTTGTGTTTGTTCCTTGTGTTTACAGAATGCACATCACTTTTTTTACCAAAACTACCTTTGTTTTTGTGAACATACAATAAATTTTCGTAAATATACTGAGAGGCCAAAGTTAATATATTTATTTCTTTAAATTTATCTCTAAGAGACTCTCTCAGTTTTAGGTTATAAATAGCTCTAATGGTCCTCTTCTGTAAAACAAAACTAGTTTCTGAATCAGCCGCATTTCCCCATAGAAAAATCCCATAAGACATTATGCTATGGAAATAACTGAAATAAACTAATCTAGCTGTCTCGACACTAGTGAGACCTCTAATCTTTTTTACAGCATAGGCTGCAGAACTTAGTCTGCTTGCTAGTTTGGATATATGGGGGCCCCACTGAAGCTTTGCGTCGAGAGTGATGCCAAGAAAAACAGTGGATTCAACAGGGCTCAGTTCTTCCCCATTTAAAAACACATTGGTACTCAGATTTCTAACATTCGTTGTTGTAAATTTAATACATTTAGTTTTATTTCCGTTTAAATGTAAATTATTAACGTTAAACCAATGCACTAATTTTGATATAGCATTATTCACTTTGTCACATTAAAATGATTGACGTTTAAGTTTAAAAATCAAAGAAGTATCATCAGCAAATAATACTATATCATGATTATCCTCTACAATAAAAGGTAAGTCATTAATATACACTAGAAATAGGAATGGGCCGAGAATTGAGCCCTGAGGGACACCCATTAGTACAGGTGAGCCGGAAGAACTTTTACGATTGATAATAACTTTCTGTATTCTATTACTTAAATATGAAATTATAAGTTTAAGCGCTGTGTTATTGACACCATAGTACTGTAGCTTCCTGATTAATGTCTCATGGTGAACGCAGTCGAAGGCCTTGGAAAGGTCACAGAATATACCCAAAGCATACTCTGAATTCTCCCATGCACAAAAAATATGTTTAATAAGCTCAACTCCAGCGTCAGTTGTTGAGCGACCCCTTGTTAAACCGAATTGATTTCTATGTAGCAATTTATTAATATTAAAGAAACTTAACATCTGATCTAAAATATTTTTTTTTAAATTTTACTAAATGTTGGTAGTACAGAAATTGGTCTAAAATTGGCGGGGTCTAATGTACTACCAAATTTAAATAAAGGTATGACTTAATTGAGTTTCATTAAATCAGGAAACACACCAGATTCGACGCTTGTATTAAATATAGTGGCTAGATAAGGTGCTATTATATCTATTATAGATAAAATAACTTTAACGGAAATCCTCCATAAATCTGCCGTTTTCTTAACATCAATAGTTTTAAAATATTTAACAATATCTTTCGGCAGTACTCAATAGAATTTAAAAGTATTTGAACAAGCCTTTACATTTTGTTTAAGCAATGATTCGGCGACAGTAGGAGAATAATTTAATGATTTAGTTGTCGAAAAGGAACATCAGTAAAATGTTTCTCAAAAGCCATAGCAACTTCTTGATCAGATTGCGTTAAATTATTGTTAATATTCAATTGAAAATCCGAGTTGCGCGGTTTGACCTTGCCCGTTTCACTATTTATTATTCTCCAGGTCATTTTAATTTTGTCGGATGCAGTTTTAATTTTGTTGCTTAAATGTAAAGCCTTAGCAGTGGAGCACACTTTTTTAAATATTTTAGAATATGTTTTTGCTTAATCTCTAAATATAACACTACTATTATATGATCTTAATATAATGTATGTGATGCGGGGGTGACGATCCATGTGCTATCCCGTATCTGAAATTCTAATAATCATTCTCTCCGTTCTTCGGCTAACCTTAAGTTGCTCAATCCTTTACGCCTTACTGATTATTTATCTCACTCTTTCACCCTCACGGCCATCAGACTCTGGAATGACATCCCTCTTGATATTATAAAATGTAAGCATGTGAAAAAATCGTTGCAAGTTTGAATTAACACCTCTTATAAACATATACATATGTTTATTTATGTATTTCATATTTTTTCTGACATATATAATATTTATATGTATTTTGTATATGTGTTTTTTTTTTCATTAAAGACACGTTACCCCCCACACAAGGATTTTCTCCTGTATCGTGAAGGCCGTTTGCAAACACAAATTGCACAAGGACAAACATCCAGATCCAGAACAATTACTTGTAGGCCATACAAATACTAGAGTGACTTTCAATAAGTATTATTTATAATCTATATTGAAAAAAAAAAGTTTCTGTTTCTGTTTCCGTGCGGAATTCGACCCCGCGGCCCCTGCCGCAGCAACTCATTGCTAAGCCACTGCGGCACGGAGCCGTACTGTATGCATGTATATGTGTATGTATGTATTTATATATGTATATATTGTTTTTACTTAAGTGTGTATGTGTGGATATGTATATTTATATGTATATACAATATTTTTTATTTTATATAGCCCTTTCTATTTTGGTTACTGCTGCACCGCCTCTTGTTGGTCTATCTCTGTTTAGTCTAATGGTAGACTGGGAGAGAATGTCCTATGGCAATGAGCTCACTATATGTACAAATTTTTGCATGAAAGTTTAATTAAGTACATAAAAAATAACAAGCGAGCATACAGTCCACCTGATGGCAAGTGAATGCCTTTTTTATATTCGATTAGGAGTTAATATGCATATGCATCATCTTCTTTGAGGAAGGAGAATGAGATCTACCTATTACGCCTCGTTTCCTCCCATACGGAACCAGCTTTATGTTTATTTAACGCTGGTATACTGATAGCCTTGTTAGCTTCCGTCAACAGTATAAGTTATCGACTGTACTGGAGTTAACTTCAGGTATACACCAAAAGTATTTATGTGGATTTTTTACTTCTAATGACGGATAATAACAGATCAAAGAGCACGGTAACTGCTTTTTAAATTACTTGACCTCGGTTTAACTCTCCTAATAGCTGCTCGAATTATTATTTTTTCAGTAATTATTACCTACATTGACGATATAAGCCTATTTATTACTACTTATAACTGCTGATGCATGGCGTTCACCGTTTTGTTGCTTTATACATTATTATATTGCGTAAAATAAAATAGATATATAGATATCATTTTGCTCACTAAGAAGTAGTACACTATACACAGAGATAAAAGTATGATAAAAGTGACAAGGTTGCATTGTACATATATAATTAGCGACAATAAACCTCGATACCGTCGCTATGAAATGAACTTAGCTTACAGTAAATATGTAACAACAGTATATAATGAGAATTAAATGTCAAGTCGTAATAAAAATAGTTTAGTTACAAAAAAACAGCTTTTAAATCATTTGGTCAAATATTCTGTTTGTAATTTAAAAAAAAACGACGGGTTGCACGCCGGAAGTGCCGGCAGAAGTGAAAACTTGAATATAAACGTTGTGCATTTTTGATATTTTGGAATGGCGGAGATTATTTATTATTATCTTATTTCATTTATTTTCATTCGAAATTATTTGTTTGGTAAACCTACACCTCACATGTGCTTGGTCGGTGCAGTTAGACAGAATTCTTGTAAAAAACACGTGTTCCGCATACCTGCACCATTGCACCTGCGTTTTGCTTGTATAAAACGGACGGCGCGGCTGCCGTTAAGACGGATTCCGCCTGTGACACCGCTCTCGAGCGGTCGTGTCCAGGTAGTCCGCGCATCCGTCCCCGTACGGTAGTGCTCTCTCGCTCTCGCGCTTCCGCTGTCCTGCTCGCGCTGTACAGCGTCAACGCTTTGGTGAGTCATTTTCGCTATCAGTTCTTGCCCCCCTGTCTTCGGGGGGGTAGGTTTGACTGACCTCCGCTTGTTACTGTTATTTTTTATTGTTAACTATTTTTAATTTTGTTTTCGTTATTTATTTGTATAACGTGTACGTGTATACTGTTTCTGGGGAGTTACTTGCTCTTTTCAGAGCAAGGCCCTGCTCTTTTAAGAGCAGGGCAACTACTCCTTGAATAAGAAAGTCCCGTTCTTTTGATCCCGCCCTTACTGTTTCGACACAGAACGTTTCTGCTCTTTTCAGAGCAGTGTTCCCCCTGCCCTTACTTTTCTTCTTACTTTTTAGTATAGAACGTCGTCCCCAGGCCCACTCACAGTAGTCACTTTGTCCACCCAAGACCTCAAAGGTTCACTTCTCGCCGCAATCAATAGGATGGATGACCCGCAGGCTCTCGCCGCAGCCCTGGCCATTCTGGCCACTCCAGCCCGTAAGGCAAACCAACCACCACCCGTTATTGCGGCCCGCATAGAATCCCAAAACCCATTCGCACCTTTAGAACTGGATATGGAGTGCTCCTACTCTGACTCCGAGTCATCTGTTTCGGCCTCCCGGAAGAGGCCCGCCACTAAATCTGGCACCAGGACATCGGAGTCTTCTATCTCCGACGGTTCCGGTGACTCCTCCTATACCACGGTCACGTCAAAGCGCGGCGTAAAACGCGCCACGAAAAACTGCACCCCACCCGCCTCAGCGACCCTTCCCGTTCCTTCAACTTTCGCAGCTCCCTCTGCCCCCGCAGCCCCCGTCGCTGCCTCGGCCCCACTTATGTCACTAGACATCCCCGTTCCGACCAAGCCAGCTTCTCGCTGTGCTCCAGTCCTTGCCAAGAAGCTAGTCCCGCCCCCTAAGAGACAAGGCAAGAATCACCAAATTGTCAAAAATCTGCTACGACGCAGGTATTAAATATGACCACGCAATTAACCTCGGGGAGACTATTAAAATCATCCCCGATTCGATCTATGACTTCCGTCAACTCACCAGGCTATTCACAGCCGAACGAGTTTCTTACCATACATACGCTCTTCCGGAAGAGCGTAAAGTCAGGGCCGTCATCCGCGGCGTCCCCTTCGAATTTTCCAACGAGGAAATCCTTGAGGACCTTAAGTCCCAAGGTTTCCCCGTAGAAGCCGTGCACAAAATGCACAGTAGAACGGTCCAGAGGTTCTCTCTTGCCCTTGTCATCTTAAGCAACGTGCCGGAGGCAAAAACCATCTTCCGGCAGGTACGCACAGTGTGTGGCCTGTCGAGAGTGAGAGTTGAGCCCCCACATAGGCGCGGGTTCCCGGCGCAGTGCCACCGCTGCCAGCTATATGGTCATGCGGCGGCCAACTGCTCTGCCCCACCCAGGTGCGTTAAGTGCCTTGAACCCCATAACAGTAAAGAGTGTCCTCAGCCCAAAGACGCCGAATCCCCACCCGCGTGCGTCCTGTGTAAACAAACAGGCCACCCGGCAAACTACAGAGGCTGCCCTTGCGCACCTCATCCTTGCCCCAGTAGGCAAGCTCCACCGCCGGTCAATGACCGCTCATTCCCGGCTCTTTACCAACGGCCCCGTCAGGGCCTTTCTCAGCCCACCCAAGGCTTCTCTCGACCCTCTCAGGGTCCCACTAGGCCCCTTAGGGCATTATTCGGCCCCCTCCGGGCTTTTCTAAGCCTATGCAGCCTCCAGTCTTTCCCTGGGGCCCCAAAAAGGCAGACCCACCGCGGACAACCTCCGCCCCACAACAATTACAGCCCTCAATGGCTGATGACCTAAAACGGTGTATTCCGCTATTAGGAACATCGACGTTGGGGAAATCGCTGTGTTAGCACGCAAATTGCGCGCTGCGAGGTACCCTCAGGACCGTCTCCTCGCTTTTGCAGAGCATCATAATCTTTTGTGCTCGTTGTAAGTTAAGTTAACTTAATTAACTTAACTTCACAATGACAGAGCAGTTTGCTCTACCAAAGTCTCACGGTCGTATCAAACCTAAGGGTTTATACTTTAATATTCGCGGTTTGCGAAATAACCTCCCAGAGCTTAAGCTCTTTCTTCGAAATCGTGAAGCCGATTTCCTCCTCCTACAGGAATCTAATCTCAAAACTAAGGACACTAAAGGCCTTTCTATTAAAAACTTTTCTCTTCCTTGAAATGACAGGCCCGACGGCCGAGGTGGCGGTACGGCCATTTATAACAAGAAGACACTCCACCGCTCTCCCATTTCTACTCCGCAGCTTACCAACATAGAAGCCACGGTATGCAGGCTAGCTATGACTGGACATCAGTCCATCCTCATAGCCTCCTGTTACATCCCTTCAGGAACCCATCCCCTCAAAAAAGATTTTGAGGCTATTTTATCTTTAGGCAATCCAGTCATTATGTTTGGAGATATTAACTCCAAGCATACTGAATAGACATGCCGTACTACCACCCCTAGTGGCAAGATACTGCTCGATATCACGCAGTCTCTTGACTTTACCGTTCAGTCCCCTCGGTGCTACTCACTATCCCGATGTCACCGACCACGTTCCCGACGTGCTAGATTTTGCACTATTCAAAAGTGTTTCCCTCAACCTCAGGGCAATCGAGACACTAGACGATCTAGGATCCGACCACCAACCGGTCTCCCTCATTCTTGGCCATCAGCCACTCCCCTCAACACCCTCTACTAAAACCTTCACAAATTGGAAGGGCTTCAAGGAGTCCCTAGCGAATGCTCTGGACTCACAGGACTCTCCCATCTCCCTGTCGTCGGACTTAGAAAGTCCCGAAAAAATCGACACCGCGGTCGATTCACTCTCCACCCTTATTAAAACCTTCCTTAAGGAGAATGAAAGGGTAGTCCCAGTTTCTAATAATAGTGGGCTTCCCCTACATACTAGCAACCTATTAAAAGCCAAGAAAGCTGCTTTTCGGAGAGCAGCAAAATATCCCACGCCCGAATATAGGCACACGGCCAATCGTCTTCAACGAGAACTCCGTTTCCGAAATTCGAGACGTCGAAAAGAGTAAACTCATGGAGAATATCTCTCCCTCTTATACAGCGTTCTATCGGATGGCAAGAGCCCTCCGCATAGACGCTATCACCCACACTCCCCCTCTCTACCGTCCCGACGATACGGTAGCCTTCGGGGACGAGGAAAAGGTTGAGTGCTTTGCAGACAGCACTGCCGCTCAATCCTCTCCTAGCTCTCAACCCGTTGACCCTTCACTCGTTCAGGCAGTGGAGGATGAGGTCCGCCGCCGGAACTCACCCCCTACAGCCTCCGAACCTATCTCTATGTCCAATGATGAGATTTCATCCCTCATCAAAGGACTTAAGCCCAAAAAGGCTCCGGACGCGGATGGCATCTCCAACCAAGCCTTAAAACACTTTCCTGAGCAGGTGTTAACCTTTTAATCTATTATCTTCAACGCCTGCTTCAACCTTAGTTACTTTCCCACTACGTGGAAAGAGGCAACTGTGATTGGTATTCCCAAGCCAGGCAAGCCTCTCAACCTCCCCTCTAGTCATCACCCCATTAGCCTCCTGAAGGCCATGGGCAAGCTCTTCGAAAGAGTCATCCAAACTCGCATGAGGCGCCATCTGTTTCCCACAGACGGTGACCCTCTTATCATTCCCCATCAATTCGGTTTCCGAGCGAAACACTCATGTCCCCAAAAAGTTCACCGTATTGTGGAATATATATTCAGCGGTTTTTATCCTCGTCGTCATAAGACCATCGCGGTCTTTTTCGACATAGCTAAAGCCTTTGATAGAGTCTGGCATACAGGCCTTATCTACAAACTGTACAAAACAGGCCTTCCCGATCGTCTAGTACGTCTCGTGGCCTCTTATCTAAAGCATCGTACCTTTCGTTTTAGACACGAAGGCACGCTATCTTCACAGCGCCCCATCAAAGCTGGTGTCCCTCAGGGCTCAGTACTTGCTCCTCTGCTGTACATCCTATTCACCGACGACATTCCCATCCCGTCGAAAGGTGTTCAGCTCTTCCTCTTTGCAGACGACACTGCTCTCTACTGTAAAGGTATCACGCTACCTTTCATACGTAACAAGGTCCAAAAGTCAGTTGATGACCTAGGAGCTTGATTCAAAAAATGGCGCATCGATGTGAACCCGGAGAAGAGCTCCGCCTTTCACTTCGATTATAAACGACGCCATCTTAAAAACACTCCACCAATACGTATGCTAGGGACCCCTGTCCCCTGGCATACGTCTGCCAAATATTTAGGTCTCACTCTGGACACAAGGCTCACCTTCAGGCCCCACGTCAAAAGAGTAACCCGTCACGCACGTTTTTACCTGAGTAGGCTCAACAGTATGTTGGGCCGACACAGTAATATATCCCTCAAGAACAAGTGTACCCTTTATAAGGTCTGTATACGACCAGTCATTGTCTACGCGGGCCCCATTTTTGCCCACGCTGACCCTAAAATTATTAATGAACTCCAAATAGTCAAAATCTTTTCTATCGTCGAGCTGCGAACGCACCCTGGTACGTCCGTAATGCTGACCTTCATCGGGACCAAGAGCTCCCTACAATTCAACAATTTTTTTTTATTTTTTTATTTTTTTTTTACTTATTATAAGCCAGTCATTATCATCATCATTACAGCCCTTCACAAGTCCACTGCTGAACATAGGCCTCCCCCAAAGAATGCCACAAAGCACGGTCCTGAGCCACCTGCATCCATCGACTTCCTGCATATCTTACCAGGTCGTCACTCCATCTAGTGGGGGGACGCCCTACACTTCGCTTGCCGGTACGAGGCTGCCACTCGAGAACCTTTCTTCCCCATCGGTTGTCGGTTCTTCGAGCTATATGGCCGGCCCATTGCCACTTCAGCTTACTAATCCGTTGGGCTATGTCGGTCACTCTGGTTCTACTGCGGATATCCTCATTTCTGAGTTTATCACGCAGAGAAACTCCGAGCATAGCCCTCTCCATAGCTCGCTGAGCGACCTTGAGCTTCCTCATACGGCCAGCAGTGAAGGACCACGTCTCAGTTCCGTAAGTCATCACTGGCAACACGCACTGGTTGTACAATTTCGTTTTAAGCTTTTGAGGTATGTCTGACGAGAAGATGTGTCGTAGCTTCCCGAACGCTGCCCAGCCGAGTTGAATCCGTCGATTGACCTCTCGGTCGAAGTTGGACTTACATAGTCGGACTATTTGTCCCAGGTAAACATACTCGTCAACAACTTCGAGCTTAGTGTTCCCAACAACTACCGGCATAGGTGTGACATGGACATTAAACATGATCTTTGTTTTGTCCATGTTCATCTTAAGACCTATCCGTTGGGAAACACTATTGAGGTCATTGAGCATAGTGCTTAGGTCCTCCAGCAATTCTGCCATAAGGACTATATCGTCGGCAAATCGAAGGTGAGTGATGTACTCGCCATTGATGTTGATACCGTATCCTTTCCAGTCCAGAAGCTTGAAAACGTCTTCCAATGCAGCGGTGAAGAGTTTCGGGGATATGACGTCACCCTGTCTTACACCTCTCTGCAATTGGATAGGTTTCGTACTCTGGTTCTGTACTCGGATAGCCATCGTAGCCCTACTGTACAAGCACTTCAACACTTCGATATACTGACAGTCAACTTGGCACCGCTGAAGGGACTGCAGCACCGCCCAAATTTCGACGGAATCAAAGGCTTTCTCATAGTCCACATACGCCAGACATAGTGGCAAATTGTACTCCTCGGACTTCTGTACAATTTGCCGTAGGGTATGTATGTGGTCTATGGTGCTAAAGCCTTTTCGGAAACCGGCTTGTTCGGGAGGCTGGAAGTCGTCAAGTCTGCGCGCGAGACGATTCGTAATGACTCTCGAAAACAGCACGTAGACGCGGCTCAGAAGGGAAATCGGTCTGTAGTTCTTCAAGAGAGCGTTGTCGCCTTTCTTGAAGAACAAGACCACCGCACTTCTGCTCCACGCCTCCGGTGTAATGCCACCATGGAGGACGGAATTAAAGAGCTTCTGAAGGACTTCAAGTACCGGTTTTCCACCCGCTTTCAGAAGCTCCGCTGTAATTCCATCCTCGCCTGGGGCCTTGCCGTTTTTAAGGTGCTGGAGAGCCATTCTAATCTCGCTCAGACTGACGTCCGGGATATCATCGGAATAATGTCGGATAAGACTCGCTCTTGGATCGTTACTCACACTTGCGTGTGGCTCCAACGATGACGTGTACAGCTGCCCATAGAACCTCTCAATCTCACTCAAAATCTCAGGTGCCCCGGAAACGATGCTGCCACATTCGGTCTTCAGCTTTGACAGTTGGCTCTTTCTGGCAGACAGATCTCTGGCAAAGACTTTGGAGCCTTGGTTCCGCTTGATCGCTTCTTCAATACGAGCAGTATTGAAGTTGCGTAAGTCCCGCCGCATGCATTTGGAGATCTGTCTGTTCAGTTGCCTGTATGCTGCCAAATCTGTTGAAGAATGTAGCTTCATCTCCCGTCTAACAGCCATGAGATTAAGAGTGTGATCGGAGAGTTTTTGTGTTCTTCTGCGGCGGGTCTTGCAGAACTTAGCTCCGACCGCATGGACAGTTTCCACGAGCTTGTCATTCAAATCGTCCACTTCATTGCAGTTTTCTAGGCACTGAAAACGGTTTTGTAACTCGAGCTGAAAGGTTTCGGGACTTTGGATTAGAGCACGAGGGGGACGGAGCGTTGACTTCATTAGACGAGACCTCTCCAACTTAACGTTTAGGTTCAGTGTGCCTCTAACCATTCGGTGATCGCTGCCGGTTTTCACTCTCGCGATCACTGAGACATCACTGAACAGTTGTCGTTTGGTCGTCATAATGAAGTCAATCTCATTTTTTGTCGAACCGTCGGGGCTCGACCAGGTCCACTTCCTGTGGGGCCGCTTCTGGAAGAAAGAGTTCATCATAAAGAGTCCCTCTTTCTCCATGTAGTCGGCCAGCTGCTGGCCCCTTGGGTTCCGTTGCCCTATTCCAAATTTCCCCACTTTCAGCTCACCGTTCTCTCTTGTGCCTAGTTTTGCATTGAAGTCTCCCATTAACACCGTATATTGGGTTTTGGAGGAATGCATGGCTCTAGAGATATCCTCATACATTTCCTCCACCTCCTCATCGAGGTGTGCCGAGGTTGGTGCGTAAACCTGTATGACCTTCAGCGAATACCGTTTGGTGATTCTGAGTATAAGGCACGCAACCCTCCTCGACACACTCTCAATCTTTACAACGTTGTTAACGAGAGACTTGTGGACGATAAATCCGACACCTCCTTGGGACAGATGGTCGCCCTCCCGGTAATAGAGCAAGTTGCCGGATTCGAGGATTACCGTGTCCTCCCCCTCTCTTCGGACTTCGGATAATCCTATAATATGCCAGCGTAACTTGTCTATCTCTTCTTCCAGCTCCACAATCTTCTCGTCAGTCCTCAGGGTCCGTGCGTTGTATGTTGCCAGGTCAAGTCGTTGTAGGTGGCAACCAAACCTCCACCGGAGATTCTTAGCACCCCCTGGCCCGCCGTTACCATGGTTGCCACCGTAGCCAGGAATAGCGGGGCCGCCGGGGACTGGGGGCCGTCTCTTCGTAACTCTCATCATGGGGGGTATATTGCCATAGTTGCCACGCTTGGCGAGCGGGTTGGCAACCGCAGTTTTTTTTTATTGTATGTTTGCCGTTAACCAGGAAGATGCTGCTGCCCATCTCCTGCCTGTGTCCCTTTGTCGCCTTTTACGACACCCACGGGAAGATATGGGGTAGTGGATATTCTTAACCGCCACTACACGGCATTATAAGCCAGTGCTTGACCACAATCCCACCTGGTGGTAAGTGGTGATGCAGCCTTAGATGGTAAATCGCACTGTCTTATCGTAACAAAAGCCTATTCACTCTTGCCTTGAAGACTTTCTTAAAAAACTCTCTGAGAACTTCTTCAAAGCCTCAGAGTCGCACTCCAATCATCTTATTCGTGAGGCAGCTACTTATGCAGCCCCACTCCCCTCTCGCTATCGCGTCCGCAGGCCGAGAAACTCTCACTCGGACCCACCTAATAAACTGTCAAACGACCTGAACTGTGTCCTGGCGGCTCAGGCCAACTCTAATTAAATTATTCATAATTCATTTGCCTTCGTAGGCACTCCCTCAGCGGCTCGTAGCTGCCTGCGCCCTCTTTTCCCAAAAGAGGGTCGCTTCCGATACGGCATAAGAAGCTTTGAACAGCTGGTTGCCAGTCCCCAAAGGCGGTTTTTAGCGGGTACCACTTTGGTCCCCCGGTAGGCAGTGAGTCCCGCATAATCAGTACAGACCGGCTGTCGTGGTATGCGTAATGCATTTTCCGCCTCCCTACGGGGTAGCCCTTTTCCAATTTCTTCGGGCGCAAAAAAAAAAACGCCGTTAAGAGAGTCTTGGCTCTGACGTGGAACGGTGCGCTTGTCGTATTCCGTTACTAGTTTATCCTCGACTATTTGTATAATAAGTTCGTGTAAACGAATTAATTATTATTCCTAACTACAAAATCAGTCTTTGTTCTATACTCAATTACACTTCCTACATGCTTATTGTGATGTTATGAAAATATAGGTTAATGCTATAAAGTATAAACATATGACAAATATTACATCTATAATGTGTAAGTACATATGTATCTATATTAATAATTTCGTCAAGCAGTACAGTAGACTCGATCGAAACCTAATCTTAATAAAAAATTATATTAATTAATAAATGAAAATTAATTAAACCTAATTTACTTCCTCTCCTACGCCGCGCCGGCTGTCTACTCTCCGCCCGTCTTACGAATTTTCGATCAGGACACGTGACCTGACGCGAGTTTAACATCTTTTACCCATTACAAAAAAAGTGCACAACGCCGCTAAAGAAGTTTTCACTTCAAAAACATTCGGTAATTCTTGTGTCGCAAATAATCTTGATAATGTTCAGTAATTTAATCATAAACAGGCAGCTTTCAATAATATGACTTTGCTAATAAACAGTCAATCCGCAAAATACTTAATTTATCAGCAAGATTCACGATTGGTTAGCAAAGAAAATATGTCTATAAGCAGAGACCTAAATTTAACACACTAGTGCGGCTGTTAAATTTGGAAAAATATGTTACGGCTTAAAGCCGAAGTGCGGTTACACCTAGCTCTAGCCGGCTAGATCAAGATGCGGCCAACAGTAGTTGGTTAAATTTTTGGTGTACAATTAAAATAGTAAAAATACGGAAAAGCATATCAAGTTACATCAGCGACAGTAGGTTAAGGTGCGGCTGAGGTGGCCCTTGGGTCACCTAAAGCCACGTACATTTTTTATAATAATAATATTTTTATTATTTTTCCAATTTTTTTTCGCATGTCTTTTTTGCTATTTTTTATACTGGACAAAATTAGATTACTTGCTTACCCTCTAGTACTTATTAAAATCTTATAAACATGAGTCACTCATTGCAGTAAACAAATTAAAGTACAAAACGTTTTAATTATTTTAAAATGCAAGTAACACATAATAGGTCAGGTGCGAAGTATAAAATATATTATAATAATATAATATAGAATATATATAAAATAAATAAAAATATAAAGGTCAATTTTTAAATGTGCGTCCCGAGTTGTAATGATATATAATAAACTATTAGCTAATCAGCGGTGGAAGTTCAAAGTGTGAGTGGTGTATGATGTGCATGTGTGTTTAAAACATTGTACCATAAAACGTGCTTAATTTCCTTGAAGTAATATTTTTTTTTATAGGATAAGGGTGACAAACGAGCACACAGTCCACCTGATGGTAAGAGGTTGCTGCGGCCCATAGACATCTACATCTATCCTCAATTGCAAGTCAAAATGTAGATGCGTTGTCACCCGTGAGGACTAAGATGGAATGCCTCATTTCCAGTAAAAAGGGCCTCCGGCCACCTGCACTCACCAAGCGAAACGCAGAGGTAAACCTCTACTTCACGCTGGTATTCTGTGAGGTCGTGGTACCACCCCGGTTCGAGCCGGCCCATTCGTGTGACTACAAAAGCTGCCGCGTGGGTCTACCACTGTTATTATTAATATTTCCATCTTTTATTTGTATTTAGTTGGTTTCATTCGAAATATTTATATTTTTTATTTTGAATGCAATTTTAAATTTTAATTTGCATATCTTACTTGCAAATGGAATCCTTTAGTGCTCGATACTAGGCGATAAGATTCTTACTCCAGGATTAACCTTTGCATAGCTCAAGTAGAACTAAACAAGTCCGCTTGCTGCAAGGCGCTTGTCAAGTATTAGTTATTGGAAATTTAAAATCAGTTTGTTTTATAACTATACTTGTAGTTGCACCGACTATTTTTTATTATATCAAACCAGTAGAGAAATTGAACTAGTGTTTTGTGTAAGGGTAGAAAATGAAAGTAAATACAACGAAGTGGTGGTGAATCTCGAATTTAGCCTAGCTGTACCGTGCCGTGCTTCAACAGCTCCTTCGAGGTGTTGAAGTAGGGCGCAGGCAGCTAGCCAGCTTAGAGCGGTCATCTCACGAGTCAGTTGTTATTCTGACCGTTGTGATAATTCTATTACTATAACTAAAAATGCTTGCTGCACTGCTTGTAAACTATTAAAAACTGTTTAAAAAAAGAAGATACAAATCGGCTGTATGTGTTTTTTTTGTATCTGGGTTATGCGGAATCTTCTTTTTATTGATTTTTTTACTGAAAAAGTTAAAGTAGGTACATATTGTAAAATGAAATTGGACAAAATTCCACCTTGAAGGTTGGCAAAATATGTAACTAAGTTGTTAATTTAAAAAGTAATTTGAAGCTATTTCGACGACATTGTGACTGAGATTATGAATGTAACTCAAATGGGTAAAAAAAAACATTAAAAAATGAAAAGTAATTTATTTCAATTCTTAATTTTTTTTTGTTTCTTTATATCGCGCTAGATGAAATTTTAATCACAACGGCTAAATTTGACGGAGACGATCATACACGATCACACGGGCGTGATTAAGATAGATATAGAATGTATATAATGTAAGAGAGATATAGAATAAGTGCCCGGGTATTTTCTTAACATTAGCCTTATTATAGTTCTAGTTTTTCTCTATTAATAAAAACGATTTTAAAAGCTATAAAAGTTGCGATGGGAAAGTGTAGACGTACAGTTATACCTCCGAAATGAAGCCAGTAGCACTGTTCGCATTGGTTTTTTTATAAAACAACCTGTGATATTAATTTCACAGTACGCGAGAAAATCTGGGTTCGATCCCCGCCGGCACCAATGAAATATTTAATTGCAATTATAAGCGCTGATTTATCACGTTCTCGGCGGTGAAGGAAAACATCATGACAAAACTAGCATGTTTGAGAAATTAGACCAAAATATTTCTAAACATGTGAAATTTGCTAAAACGCATAAAGGCAGCGTTGCGGACATCTCCTTGCTCTAAAAATCCCGCTCAGAAATGATAAAGGCATGTGTAGTATGTACGGAAATTTATTGTCTATTACTGTTTTTCCATAAAAAATTAAGAGTTAAGTTCTTTTTGTGCATAAAATATTTCAGTTTAAATGCATATCACGCATAAAGCGAATCGCATAATCATCATCATCATCATCATTATTACAGACTTTCATAAGTCCACTGCTGAACATAGGCCTCCCCCAAGAAATGCCACAAAGCATGTTCCTGAGCCACCTGCATCCATCGACTTCCTGCATGTCTTACCAGGTCGTCACTCCATCTAGTGGGGTGTTGCCCTACACTTCGCCTACCAGTAAGAGGCTGCCTTTCAAGAACCTTTCTTCCCCATCGGTTGTCAGTTCTTCGAGTTTTATGGCCGGCTCACTGCCACTTCAGCTTACTAATCCTTCGGGCTATGTCGGTCACTCTGGTTCTACTGCGGATATTCTCATTTCTAAGTTTATCACGCAGAGAAACCCCGAGCATAGCCCACTCTATAGCTCGCTGAGTGACCTTGAGTTTCCTCACACGGCCAGCAGTGAAAAACTACGTCTCAGATCCGTAATTCATCACTGGTAACACGCACTGGTTGTACAATTTCGTTTTAAGGTTTTGAGGTATGTCCAACGAGAAGATGTGTCCTAGTTTCCCGAACGCTGCCCTGCCGAGTAATAATGTCGTATAATGTCTATAAAATATTTAAATTATTATTGAATAAATAATGAAATGAAACTGCATTTTCAACAGTTAAGAAATTATTGTGTTTCCCGGGCTGTCCCCTCGAAAACAATTTTAACTAGACAAGGAGCTTTATATAGTTGTTTGTCAAATTGTAAATATAGTCAACGAGTCTTACTGGCATAGCAACGTATTATTATAAAACGAAATGTATTATCAATGGATTTCTGAGCCACATAATTTATACTGTTTTCAAAATTAGTGTTGTTTTGTATCACTCAGATTCAGAATTTATTGTATATTCTGAATCGCAAACACGAACTATGTTTAATATCAAACTGCTATTGAACGCAATGTCTTGAGAGTATTTGTGGCTGTAAAATATTTTTGTTTTCAATAATATTCATAACTTACGACCCGTCCGACTTAGCCGGGATAGGGTCTATTAATTTGACGATATTTATATTTAAGGTAATCATCAAAGAACAGTTTTATGTATTTTTGACTTTTCAAAGTTTTTGGATAAAATATAACTTAGCTCCTGTACTTATTACCTCAATATAGCTTCTTATCTATTTATAAAGTTTCATTGAAACCGGTTCAGCCATTTAAAAGATTAACTTGGACAGACCGGCAATTTTTTTTAAAACTAATATATATTTTTTAATACCATTCAAATAACTCCCTCAGCTCAATCACAATGATAGGCAGTACCTAGCTTGATATAACAAAAACACTTAAATTTTACTTATGTGTATATTTAAATTCCGAAAATTAATAATTAGTATCATACAAATAAATGTAACGGTAGTAACGGTTTTCCGTCTAGAAATTTTACTTGGTTGGTACTGACTTCTCACTTCTTTCTGCATTTTGACAGTATTCTCCTAAATTACACGACATGCAATTCTCATTATTAGTCGAAAATTGCTTCATATAAGTTACCATTCCTAAGGACTAAAATTGAGTGCCGCGTTTCCAGTAAAAAGGGTCTCTGGTTTTCTACACTCAACATACGAATTGTACGTACCCGAAGGCGAAGCGTAGGGCGGGCCACCACTAGAGGGAGATACGAACTGCTAAGACATGCAGGAAGTCGATGGATGCAGGGGGTTCAGCACCATGCTTTATGGCATTCTACGTGGGAGTCCTATGTTCAGTAGTGGACTTGTGGAGGGTATACCTTATGATGATAAAAAGGAATAAAATATGAATCGTGAAATCATGAGGTAAATATTCGTGAAATTTGATTATTATATAAGTATTTATATAAAATGTAATGTAAGGTGATGTAGTGATATGATATGATGATTTTTATAAGTACGTTTTATTTTTTGTGATGTATATTATTTTGTATGCCACATAATGGCCAATTGCACAAAAGCTAAATATATAAAATTATAAAACACTTTTGTTAACACCTATATTCGCAAATAAAGATTTGAATTATTCACGCTGCTACTACGAGTATATTGTTATTGTAGCACGAATGGGTCCGATAGACCTGGGAGGAACTATGTTCTCACAGATAACTAGCGTAAAATAGCATCTAAATGCATTTCGCATAGTGAGTGTAGAAAACCGGAGATCCTTACTGGAAACGACGCTTATCATCTTGGCTCTCAGGGGTGACAATGCATCTGCATTTTGATTCTTAATCGAGAATAAATATAGATGTCTATAGGTCAAAATATCCACTTACCATGTGGACTATGTGCTTGTTTGTCACTTTCAATCTATATAAAATAATAAAATCCCATCCGGAGGTATATGGTGATAAAGTTCTAGATAGTAAATAACAAAGCATAAATACTTTTGCCTTGATGACACCTGAAAGGAGACTGTTTGTTTCGAATGCGTAAAATATCGACAACAAAGTTGTGAAGATCTGCCGACCGCTTGTTGCGGAGTTAGATTGGTTAAAACAGTAACAAGCCGCTTAGTACGCCACTCCACTAAGTCCCAAAATATCCATTCCCTGAAATTCATTCGTACGGTTTGACGGCTTTGTGGCACATCGCACTGATTAAATATTTGAATGCTTTGCAAATGATTATTTCAGGTCTGGATATTTGTTCCTGTGTAATTTATGTGAGTAAACTGCTTCGAGTTACAGAAGAAAATTCAAATGTATGTGTAACGTTTTTTAAGGTTACAATAATTATATAAAAATATTTAAACGTGTAATAATTCATTTTCATTTCATATAAAACAAATTATAATTAAATAAATACACAGTTGAAATTTGTACACTGAGAGTATAAATTTTCTCTACCGTCTGTTGCGTTGATTAATCAGCGAGTAGAAAAACGCATCTCAACGTCCTCATAATTATATACTCTCGAGTAGGTCGTCGTCGGCCTCGAGAGGATATACTCGTAATTAACGACAAAGAAGCGCGTGTTTTATTTTATGTTCTGAACATTTATTTTACGTACTTTGTAATATTTAAATGAAATTAAAGGTAGATATCTTATATGAAATGAGCCTATTGAGTTAATCCTATGATTTATATATATATATATATATATATATATATATATATATATATATATATATATATATATATATATATATATATATATATATATAAATCATCATTAGCAACACGAACTGGTTGTTTAATCTTGTTTTCAAGTTTTGAGGTTTACCGAGCCGAGTTGCCGAGGTACCATCGATCCATCGATTAACCTCTAGATTGTTGTTGGATTTACCTGATTGGACTATTTGTATCAAGTAAACATACTCGTCAACAACTTCGAGCTTAGTGCTCCCAGCAATTGCTGGCATAGGTGTGACATGGACATTAAACATGACCTTTGTTTTGTCCATGTTCATCTTAAGATCTATCCGTTGCGAGACACTATTAAGGTTATTGAGCATAGTGATTAGGTCTTCCAGCTATTCTTCCATAATGACTATATCGTCAACAAATCGAAGGTAATTTATGTACTCGTCATTGATATTAACACCGTATCCCTTCCAGTCCAGCAGCTTGAAAACGTCTCCCAATGTGGCGGTGAAGATTTCCGGCGATATAAACGTCACCCTGTATTACACCTCTCTGCAGTTGGTCAACTTGCTACCGCTGAAGGGACTGTAGCACCGGCCAAATTTTGACGGAATTAAAAACTAAAGCTTTCTCATAGTCGACATACGCAAGGCAAACTGGCAGATTGTATTCTTCGGTTTTCTGTACAATTTTCCAAAGGGTATGTTTGTGGTATATGGCACTAATTTTTTTTCGGAAATCAGCTTGTGCGGGAGGCTGGAAGTTGTCGAGTCTGTTTTCGAGACAATTCATAATGACTCTTGAAAACAGCTCATACACGCAGCTCAGTAGGGAAATCGGTCTGTAGTTCTTCAAGAGGGCCTTAAAGAATAAGACTATCCCACATCTGCTCCACGCCTCCGAAGTAATCCCATCACGGAGGACGGAATTAAAGGGCGCTGAATTTCATCATCGCCCGGGGCCTTGTCGTTTTAAAGTTGCTGGAGAGCCATTCCAATCTCGCTCAGACTGACGTCCGGGATATCTTCGGAATAGTGTTGTATAAGACTTGCTCTTGGATCGTTACTCACACTTGCGTGTGGCTCCAACGTTGACATGTACGGCTGCCCAAGAACCTCTCAATCTCATTCAAAATCTCAAGTGTCCCGTAAATAATGCTAATACACTCGGTCTGCAACTTTGAAAGTTGGCTCTTACAGGCAGACAGATGTCTGGCAAATATTTTGGAGCCTTGGTTTCGCTCGATCGCTTCTTTATTACAAGCTGTATTGAAGTTGCTTTAGTCCCGCCGCATGAATTTGTAGAACTGTTTTCCGTTGCATGTATGCTGTCAAATCTGTTGAAGAGTGCAGCTTTATTCCTTCTTCTGCGGTTCGTCTTGCAGAACTTAGCTCCGACCGCATGGACTGTTTCTACCGGGTTTGTTATTGCAGTCTTCAAGGCACTGAAAACGGTTTCGTAACTCGAGCTGAAGGTTTCAGGACTTTGGATTAGAGCACGAGGCGGACGGATCTTAACGTTTAGGTTCAGTGTGCCTCTAACCATTCGGTGATTGCTACCAGTTTATACTCACGCGATGACTGAGACAGCACTGAACATTTGTCATCTGTTCATTATAATGAAGTCACTCTAATTTTTGTGTAACCATCAGGGCTCGATCATGTCCACTTTCTGTGAGGACGCTTTTGGAATAAAAAAATTATCATAAAGAGTCCCTTTTTCCATGAATTCGGCCATTTCGGCCAAATTTCCTTACCTTTAGCACACCGTACTCGTCTCTAGTTTTGCGTTGAAGTCTCCCATTAACACCGTGTAGCGGGTTTTCGAGGAATGCATTGCTCTAGATATATTCTCATACATTTCCTCTACCTCTTTATCGGTATGTATTTTATAGGATATGGTTAAAAACGAGCACACAGTCCACGTGATGGTAAGTGGCTGCTGTTACCATAGACATCTTACATCTATTTTCAATAAAGGATCAAAATGCAGATGCTTTGTCACTCGTGATGGCTAAGATGGAATGCCTCTTTTCCAGTAAAATGATCCTCGGTTCTCTATACTCACCATACGAAACACAGCAGTTGTAAACCTCTACTTTACGTTGGTTTTCTGTGAGAGCGTGATCCTTCCACGGTAAAACCGTGCCATTCGTACTACAACTTTACGACTTTTACTTTTTTGACTGCCTCGTTGTTCTAGTGGTTGTACTAGTGCGACTGCTGATCATGAGGTCCCGTGTTCGAATCCCGGGTCGGGCCAAAAATTCAGTTATTGAGCTTTTCCATCAAGAAATTCTCAGTAGCTGCCCGGAGTCAGGAAGTTGGCGGTGTTTTCACCCCCGTGCCTCGGAAAGCACGCAAAGCCGTTGGTCCTGCGCCTGATCTCTCTCCGGTCGTGTCGGTTTACCGTCCCATCGAACTATGAGAGTGAGGGAATAGAGAGTGCACCTGTGCTTGCGCATACACTTGGGCACTATAATCCTGTCCTGCACAGATGGCTCGTCTCCGTTGAGACTGGCCGCTGTAGCCGAAATTCAGTTTGGAGGACATTATTATACTACTTATATAGCTGCAGCATTACTCTACCACGGATGTGCCGATGATCCCCGTCGACACACTCTCAATCGTTACAACGATATTAAGAGGAGACATATGGACGATAAATCCGTCCCCTAATAAATATGTTACTGCCAATCTTGTATTTTATTCATTATAATCAAAATACTAACAGTGTTATTAACATTCCCTTTGACCAATTCTGGTAAGTTTAAAATGCTGGTGTTATGAGTGGTCATGACCGTAGTTGAGGGGCGGATTTGAACCCTGTATTAGGCTTTTCTCACTTGTTTCCTTTAGCTCTGACACCTCATACGCCACGCAAGGATATGGGGTACTGCATTATCCTATCCTATAACTACATGAACATACAGACGTATTAAACGCTATTAGGTTACAAAGCGCTTGGACAAACATGAACTAAGCCTGTCTTTACCAGTTACAGTGCAATTACGTAGGCATGTTCGACCCCTCAGCATTCGCCTCAACGAAATTTAGGTGTGGTTTACAAGCTTATAGATATTTTCATATTTTGCTAGTGTTGCTATTAGACTATTTAATGAATACCTATAATACCCTGACTTTTTAAGAGGAATAGCTACTTAAATTGTATTTCGGAGAGTGTGCGCAGGAATTACATAACTTAATTCCACCCTCTCCCTTCCACCATCGGACAACCAGACGTTCGGCCAGTCTCCACCCTTTCGTTGTTGACTTACCACGCATTCGAACCAAACGGTTCGCCACGTCGTTCATCATGCGTACAGCAAAGGAGTGGAATAAGTTGCCAGCATCTGTCTTTCCATCCGATTACAGTGTGGGTGTCTTCAAGGCAAGAGTGAACAGGCTTTTGTTAAGTCAGTGCGCTTCACCGTCTTAGGCTACATCACCACTTACCATCAGGTGGGATCGTAGATAAGCGCTGGTTTAGTAGAATAAAAAAAAAATAAAGCGTATATTTAAAAGTTATTTGAGCACAAAATTAACTTATAAAAGTACAATCCAACTTCAAATAATTTAAAAGAATAAAATAATTTCACATTGGGGTTAACGCATAATGTATATTATAAGAACCCATTTTTTTAAATAAGTTACATCCTCTCGAGGATTTTGTCCTGTATAGTGGTGGCAGTTAACACACATACATTTCACAAGGACAAACATCCAGACCCGACATTATTAATTTAGGCCATACAAATACTTGTTCCGTACAGGATTTCAACTCGCGGCCCTAAGCGCTGCTACTCATTGCTAAGTCAATGTGCCACACAGCCGTCAAAAATTAAAGCCCTATTACGTGGTAAGGCCACACTCCAACTATTTTATGGTTGTAATATAAATTGGTTGTTATATTTTGGCTTGACCGAAGAAGGAGCTCGCTAAATCACATTCACTTATTTATAACAGCCTATCAAAAGTCCGCTGCTGAACTTAGACTTTCCGTGTAGATTGCCTGTCTATATATAACAACGGTTTCGTTGATATAGTGAACGTAAGCGATTACTGGGCGTAGAGCCGTGGGAGGTCAGGTGCTTTTCAAAAAGAGTTTCCTTACAAACCGTGCGGACGAGTTAAGTGTTTGTGAGCCTAAATCTATGGTTGGGAGTTATGTTGCCGTCTCTGTCCAACCCCGCACGCATTGGCAGGATAGCACTCTTACTCAGAGTATTTTTTTATGTTTCGTAATTTGACAATTATTTAAACAATATGTTAAATATGTGTGTTGAGGACAGCTAGAGACCCGCCTCTCCGTCGCCCCTTCGTACCCCGTTACGGCCCGCGCACCCCGCACACCGGCGCTGATCACGTGATGTCGGCGACCAATCAGCGCGCGTGCGGATTCATTACCATCGTGCGGCGGACCCCACAGACTGAGACGCTCTCTTGCTAAATATAAGAAGGGCGTTTTGGTCTGTGCGGCGTTCATTTCATTTCGGAAGCAGCACTCAAGAGAAGAAAACCTGAAGAAGACTCAAGACTCCAATTCAAGACCTCCCTCTGTACATAGTGTTAGATATAGTTATTATATTCAGTGCCGAATCATTTGTAAATAGTTAATACAGTATAGTAAAAAGTACCATCTTTTCTTCGAGCAGTCCCCTAGTATAGCTAACCTCAGATCAGTCAGTCATTCATTAATCAGTCATAAATAAATACAGTCCACTTACATCCATTATATTCTTGGTCCATCGTCGCCGGATTCAAGCCAGAAGAAAGAAGCAAGAAGTAAGAAGAAACAAGAAAGAAGGCAATTATTGAAGAAAGAACATAATTATAGAAGAAAGAACATAATTATAGAAGAGAGAAGATCATTATAGAAGATCTTCAAGGAAGAAAGAAGTTCGTCGACGAAGAGAGAAGATCGTCGGTACTAATTTCTTCCCTGTTTCTTGTTACGCCTACGTCATACACGTCTATTGTCTGTTTTCAGACAATTTCTTGTTTCTTTAACCGCGTTTACGCGGCCAGTGGTTGCTCCCTAACGGTGCCAAACTGTGATCATCTGGTAACGCCCTTGTAGCGGGAACGACATCCAATACGTGCGTCTTTTTGAAGACGATACGTACGTCTTTTTGAAGACGACCGGAGGTCGCAACGTGGGACCATGAGGAAGACACGAAGCCAGAAGACACGGAACGATGACGACACGCCGGTAGGAATGCGTATATTCGTTGAAGCACCCGCGTCCCCGTCCGATTATCTCGCGATGGCACAAGCGCCCTCCGCCGCGCCCCAGGCCCCGCTCGCGCCAGCATCTACGCCCGCGCCCGCGCCCCCGCCGCCGCGCCCCGCTATGTCCGTGTCTACGACCGATCGCTTAGGAGAGGTTAGCACATCCGCGCCGCGCACAGAGACACTCGCCGCGATTATTGAAGATCTTCCGTCTACAGAAACTAGTTCGATAGTACGTACCGTCGCGCCTGTAATAGACGTTGTACATAGGCCCGCACCTCACGCCCCGTCGGTCCGCTCCGTTCGTTCAGCCTGGTCGACAGCTAGCGCGATAGCTAAGTTAAAACAAATCGAATATAACGCCGTGGAGGAACTAGCTGCAATTACTTATCTTACTGTTCCAGGACACGTCACGGCTGCTTTTTGCGGCAGTTTTTGCTACCTAGCAACAAAGTGTTGGAATAATCTCCCACCCCCCTTTCGTGAAATTCAATCCAAGGTTAATTTCAAAATGCGATATAAATTGTACCTTCTAGATAACAAAGAAAATACAAAGTAACAATACAAAGACTGGTTGTTGATACACTAGGTAGGTGGTTTGCGTTATTATTATTTTATTTTAATTTTTGATGGTTCCCTATGTTCTAAAGAATAAAGTACGTAAAAAAATTCAATTTCTATGTTGAAATTGAAATAGATCACCGTAGTGATTATATTCTCTTTGTAGATGACATGTACAAGCAGTACAAGATTTTGACGTGGTTTACACAGATAAAAAATGAATATTGGTCAATGATGTACACCATTGTCCAGGAATTAGCTCTATAACATAGTATAAATATTTTTAATTTATTATTATTCCTTTCATTATTCTATTATATACTATTGCCAACATAGTTAAAAGTAATATATTTATCTATTTATTTTTCATTATTTATCGTTATTTCAGAATATTATCTTTATATTATATTACATAAACATATACATTTAAAATATCTTTAGTTTTTTTTTTGCATTAAAACTGTCTGACAGCTGCTCGTATGTTTTAGATTAGTGGTCCCGACAGAATAACAGCGCTGCGGCTTTTTGCTGTAGCATAATGCTGAGTCGGGTCCTTTTCGTTGCTGCAATCCAAAATAAATTTAAATACTTTTTTATTATTAATTGTTTATTTTTTTATGTTGAGTTAATTGTTTGTTTTTTATGTGTTTGTATTAGGGTAGCAACGAATACAGTTATTTTCTTTCTTTCTTTCTTTCTTTCAGTTAGGAGGAAGCAATTGCAACTCGAAGAAGATCTTATTAAGAAGAAGTACGCTAGGGACGTCGCGCAACTGCAAGAAGAAACAGATAGGGAAAGTATTAACGAAGACGAGTTAGTTGAAAATAGGGTACGCGTTGATAGGTGGTTAGAAAACGTAGAGACAGTGCGGGGGGAGTCGCCTTACCGCCCGTCACAGCCCGCGCCCCGCATCGAGACAGAGCAAGCCCTACCGAATAGGGAAACCGGTTACGACTACGCTGAAGATGCCCAGGGGAGGACGGTAGCGAATGAGGTTCAACCACGTCGCGTAGAAACTATACATAGGGATAGTGGAGTCGCCGTAGAAATGAACCAGGTGGATCGTCGTGTACGGGTTACGTCGCCGTTGCGCGTCCAACGCCGCACTCTATCGCCTACACATAGATCGCCACATCGCCACGCGGATCGTAGATCACCGTCGCCGTATAGGGATGTAGGTGTACATACATCGCCATCGCCACATCGCCACGCGGATCGTAGATTATCGTCGCCGTGTCATAGGGATGTAGGTGTACATAGGACGCCAGCGCCACAGCGTAGGCTAGAGGGAGATAGGGATAGAGATAGGTCGCTTACTCCGCGAGGGAAAGAGAGGGGTATAGAGCGACTAGCGGAAGCTCTAGAGAATATGATTAGAGTCAGGCCCGCTGCCGCGAAGCAGACGCAGGACTTGCCTATTTTTAACGGTTCGGCCGCGGAATGGTTAGCCTTCAAAGCCGCGATGAAAGAATCCACGCGTTTATATGGATTCACAAATACGGAAAATATGGCAAGGTTAAGAAACTGTCTACGCGGTGAAGCTAGGGAGGTAGTATCGGCACTGCTGTTTACCGCGAAGGATTCAGCAGATATTATGCGAAAATTAAAGCAGTGTTTCGGCCGCCCGGAAGTAATTATCGATCGAGCGTTAGAGGAACTGAAACGCCTTCCGCGCCCGGGTCAAACCGCTCAGGAATTGAATTCGTTCGCGATTAAGTTACAAAATATAGTATGTATTTTGCAGAACGTCGACGGCAAAGGATATTTGCAAAATCCAATGCTGACTAGGGAAGTAACTAGTAAACTAAGCCCTCACTTACGGTCACGTTGGTGCGATTATGCGGAGCACTACGGAAGTGCAGACGAACCGGACATCGTTACACTGTCTAGGTTCATGATGAGAGAGGCTGACCGTGCGTTGAGTCATGCCTATACGTCCGTAGCGCCGACTAAGGAATCGACGTAAAGACGTTCACCGCCCAGGAGGACACCGGTAGTGCCTCTTGTATGTGTTGCGGGGGTGAACACGTGATCGCCAAGTGTAGAAAGATAGCACAAATGGGTGTGGACGACCGGTGGAATTGGGTAAAGGAAGAGGGGGTGTGTTTTCTGTGTTTAAATAGTAAACACCGACGGTTTAGATGTAAAGCCAAGAAATGCGGCGTCGACGGCTGCAACGCCCCCCACCATACCTTCCTTCATACCCGCAAGACCCGCGCACCTGAGACATCGGCAAAACCGGATGAGACCGTGCTCGTCGCGTGTAACGTTGGTAGTAATGCGTCCGTATTATTGAAAGTGTGTCCCATTACGTTACGTGGACCACGTGGTAGGGAAATAGATACATATGCGTTGCTTGACGAAGGCTCGACTATTTCGTTAATCGACGACGACTTAGCGCGCGAGTTAGGAGCGGAAGGACCGGTAAAGCCGCTGAATATTAGAGGCGTAAATAATAGTCAACGCGAGGCCGATAGCAGGCTAGTTAACATAGGCATACGTGGCAAGACGCGCATTGAGATGTATAGAATAAATGCGCGGACAATAGCAAATTTAAAGATAGGTTCGCAATCCCTAAGTAAGGAGTGTTTACGTTTAAAACACTTACGCGACCTACCGAGCTCGGTTTGTTATGACGACGCAAAACCGAGATTATTATTAGGCGCCGACAACTGGCATTTAATAATCACCCGTAATTTAAGGATAGGACGTCGAAGGCAGCCTATAGCTGCACGTACGTTGCTAGGGTGGGCCATCCAGGGAATCGTGCCGCGGTCAACGTGTAGGGAAGACGGCGAGACCGTACTACACGTAGTAAGCGCTAGCGAACGTTCGGATGAGGACGTCCAGGCGCTCGCCAGACGGATAGGAAGATTTTACGACTGCCGAGACGCTACGCTCCCACGGGGGGAGTAATAGGGAAGCCACCGCGCGACGATAAGGCGTACACGCATCGCGACGGTAGGGACAGGCCTACGATCGTAACGGCCAAGGCGAAAGTCGCCCCGATAAAGGCGCAAAGCATACCGCGTTTAGAGTTGCAGGCGAACTTGATAGGCGCGCGACTCGCGGAATTCGTGCAAGGCGAGCACAGAGTGGTAGCCGATAAGGTAGTGTATTGGACAGACTCCACTACGGCCCTCCACTGGATACAGAACGATACGGCGCGTTACACTCCATACGTGGCTCATAGGTTAGGGGAGATAGCAGAGAAGACATCACCCGAGCAATGGAGGTGGATACCGACCGAAGACAATATCGCGGATCAAGCGACGTGTGTGAATTATATGAATAAAGAAGAGAACGACAGATGGTTAACGAGATCGCCATTCCTGTACGAGGACGAAGACAGATGGCCTCGCCGTCAGGAAGAGAAGGCAGGCGATGATGATGATGAGGAACTGGAGGAAGTCTTGGCGCACCAGAGCGACACCAAGGACGCTCCACACCTGCCGGACATAGAGAGATTCTCTTCCTACGAGAGATTAATAAGGACCACTGCACGGATACTACAGTTCGTCGATGCCATAAGAGGAAGGGCGCACGGACTGACACCGCAGCACATCCAGAGAGCAGAGCGGATGTGGATAGAACGCAGTCAACAAGAAAGCTTCACTGAAGACATCAGTCGACTGCAGCGAGGAAAGAACCTGGCAACCGGCAGCGCGTTGAGGAAGCTCGACCCCATATTGGAAGATGGCATATTACGAGCTAGAGGACGAATCGACGCAGCCGATGTTGACAGCCAAATGAAGAGGCCCATCATACTGAACGGACGCTACCAATTTGTAAAGCTGCTTGTGGAAAAGGCGCATCAGGAAGCAAGCCAAGCCAACAGGGAGCGGGTAGTAAACGACCTACGCACGAGATATCATATCCTTCGATTACGACCAACCGTAAGAGAAGCGGAGCGCAGATGTCTGCGGTGCAGGGTACGCAAGGCGACACCACGGCCAGCGGTTATCGGAGATCTACCACCTGAACGGTTAGGGACATTCGCGCGACCATTCACCTACACCGGAATCGACTATTTCGGGCCTATAACGGTTACGATAGGACGTAGGCATGAAAAACGGTGGGTAAACCTGTTTGACGACGCGCGCGGTGCATTTAGAGATAGTTTATTCCCTAACGACGGATTCGGCGATATCGGCATTGCGGCGCATGGTGGCTAGGCGTGGGTGGCCACGGGTCATCTACTCTGACAACGGAACAAATTTCCATGGGGCGGACACCGAACTACGACGGGAAATGGAGGAGTGGGCACCTCTGCTGAAGGACTACGCGTTGACTCGGCGGACAGACTGGAAGTTCATCGCGCCGGGCGCGCCGAACCAGGGAGGCGCATGGGAGCGTTTTGTGCGCTCAGTGAAGACCGTGCTCGAAGCCACTCTAAACCAGAAGAGCCCGCGGGAGGAGACGTTAGCGACGCTCCTCACAGAAGCAGAGAACACGGTGAACTTTTGACCGTTGACGCACGTACCGGTCGACATTGACGAGGAAGAGGCGCTGACACTGACCACTTCCTGCTGCTGGGACCATCGAGCCTCCCAGTAACCGCGCTGTGCTAGTGATCGTCGGGCGTGGAGAGCGGCGCAAATACTTGCCGACGAGTACTGGAAGCGCTGGATGAAGGAGTACCTGCCGACGCTGGTTGCGCGCGGGGACTCGCGGGATGTGCAGCAGCGACAGCTACAAGAAGGGGACCTCGTCGTGGTGGCAGACAGTAGCATGCCAAGGAACGTGTGGCCACGGGGAATTGTAACACGGACCTTTCCCGGACCAGACGGCGTGGTGCGCAACGTGGAGTTGCGGACCAGGGGCGGATTGCTGCGGCGGCCGGTCAGGAAGATCGCCGTCCTCTCGAGAGAAGATTGGGCTCGCGAGCTACGCCGGGGGGAGGATGTTGAGGACAGCTAGAGAACCGCCGCCCCGTCGCCCCTTCATACCTCGTTATGCCCCGCGCACCCCGCACAACGGCGCTGATCACGTGATGTCGGCGACCAATCAGCGCGCGTGCGGCTTCATTACCATCGTGCGGCGGACCCCACAGACTGAGACGCTCTCTTGCGAAATATAAGAAGGGTGTTTTGGTCTGTGCGGCGTTCATTTCATTTCGGAAGCGGCACTCAAGAGAAGAAAACCTGAAGAAGACTCATGACTCCAATTCAAGACCTCATTCTGTACATAGTGTTAGATATAGTTATTCAGTGCCGAATCATTTGTAAATAGTTAATACAGTATAGTAAAAAGTACCATCTTTTCTTCGAGCAGTCCCCTAGTATAGCTAACCTCAGATCAGTCAGTCATTAATTAATCAGTCATAAATAAATACAGTCCACTTACATCTATTATAATGTGGATACATTTTTTCATACACAACGAAATAAACTTTCTAATTGTTCTGAATTGATTTATTGTCTCGAAATGTAAGGATATAGTTGGGCCTATTTTGATCGAAAATTACATATATTTGAGCGAGCTTAACTTATAAACTTTATTCCATCATCACCATTACAGCCCTTCACAAGTCCACTGCTGAACATAGGCCTCCCCCAAGGAATGCCACAAAGCACGGTCCCGAGCCACCTGCATCCATCGACTTCCTGCATGTGTTACCAGGTCGTCACTCCATCTTGTGGGGGGACGCCCTACACTTCGCCTACCGGTACGAGGCTGCCACTCGAGAACCTTTCTTCCCCATCGGTTGTCGGTTCTTCGAGCTATATGGCCGGCCCACTCCCACTTCAGCTTACTCATCCGTTCTGTGTAGTGGCGGTCAAGAATATCCACTACCCCATATCCTCCCGTGGGTGTCGTAAAAGGCGACAAAGGGAAACAGGCAGGAGATGGGCAGCAGCATCTTCCTGATAATAGCCAAAGTTACAATAAAAAATGCGGTTGCCAACCCGCTCGCCAAGCCTGGCAACTATGGCAAATACCCCCCAATGACGAGAGTATCAAAGAGACGGCCCCCAGTCCCCGGCGGCCCCGCTATTCCTGGCTACGGTGGCGACCATGGTAACGGCGGGGCAGGGGGTGCTAAGAATCTCCGGTGGAGGTTCGGTTGCCACCTACGACGACTCGACCTGGCAACGTACAACGCACGCACCCTGAGGACTGACGAGAAGATCGTGGAGCTGGAAGAAGAGATAGACAAGTTACGCTGGCATATTATAGGATTATCCGAAGTCAAAAGAGAGGGGGAGGACAAGGTAATCCTCGAATCCGGCAACTTGCTCTATCACCGGGAGGGCGACCATCTGTCCCAAGGAGGTGTCGGATTTATCGTCCACAAGTCTCTCGTTAACAACGTTGTAAAGATCGGGAGTGTGTCGACGAGGGTTGCGTACCTTGTACTCAGAATCACCAAACGGTATTCACTGAAGGTTATACAGGTTTACGCACCAACTTCGGCACACCCCGATGAGGAGGTGGAGGAAATGTATGAGGATATCTCTAGAGCCATGCATTCCTCCAAAACCCAATATACTGTGTTAATGGGAGACTTCAATGCAAAACTAGGCACAAGAGAGAACGGTGAGCTGAAAGTAGGGAAATTTGGAATAGGGCAACGGAACCCAAGGGGCCAGCAGCTGGCCAACTTCATAGAGAAAGAGGGACTCTTTATGATGAACTCTTTCTTCAAGAAGCGGCCCCACAGGAAGTGGACCTGGTCGAGCCCCGACGGTTCGTCAAGAAATGAGATTGACTTCATTATGACGACCAGACGACAACTGTTCAGTGATGTCTCAGTGATCGCGAGGGTGAAAACCGGCAGCGATCACCAAATGGTTAGAGGCACACTGAACCTAAATGTTAAGTTGGAGAGGTCTCGTCTGATGAAGTCAACGCTCCGTCCCCCTCGTGCTCTAATCCAAAGTCCCGAAACCCTTCAGCTCGAGTTACAAAACCGTTTTCAGTGCCTAGAAGACTGCAATGAAGTGGACGATATGAATGACAAGCTCGTGGAAACTGTCCATGCGGTCGGAGCTAAGTACTGCAAGACCCGCCGCAGAAGAACACAAAAACTCTCCGACCGCACTCTTAATCTCATGGCTGTTAGACGGGAGATGAGGCTACATTCTTCAACAGATTTGACAGCATACAGGCAACTGAACAGACAGATCTCCAAATGCATGCGGCGAGACTTACGCAACTTCAATACAGCTCGTATTGAAGAAGCGATCGAGCGGAACCAAGGCTCCAAAGTCTTTGCCAGAGATCTGTCTGCCAGAAAGAGCCAACTGTCAAGGCTGAAGACCGAATATGGCAGCATCGTTTCCGGGGCACCTGAGATTTTGAGTGAGATTGAGAGGTTCTATGGGCAGCTGTACACGTCATCGTTGGAGCCACACGCAAGTGTGGGTAACGATCCAAGAGCGAGTATTATTCGACACTATTCCGAAGATATCCCGGACGTCAGTCTGAGCGAGATTAGAATGGCTCTCCAGCACCTTAAAACGGTAAGGCCCCAGGCGAGGATGGAATTACAGCGGAGCTTCTGAAAGCGGGTGCAATACCGGTACTTGAAGTCCTTCAGAAGCTCTTTAATTCCGTCCTCCATGGTGGCATTACACCGGAGGCGTGGAGCAGAAGTGCGGTGGTCTTGTTCTTCAAGAAAGGTGACAACGCTCCTTCGAAGAACTACAGACCGATTTCCCTTCTAAGCCGCGTCTACGTGCTGTTTTCTAGAGTCATTACGAATCGTCTCGCGCGCAGACTTGACGACTTCCAGCCTCCCGAACAAGCCGGTTTCCGAAAGGGCTTTAGCACCATAGACCACATACATACACTACGGCAAATTGTACAGAAGTCCGAAGAGTACAATTTGCCACTATGTCTGGCGTATGTGGACTATGAGAAAGCCTTTGATTCCGTCGAAATTTGGGCGGTGCTGCAGTCCCGTCAGCGTTGCCAAGTTGACTGTTGGTATATCGAAGTGCTGAAGTGTTTGTACAATAGAGCTACGATGGCTATCCGAGTACAGAACCAGAGTACGAAACCTATCCAATTGCAGAGAGGTGTAAGACAGGGTGATGTTATATCCCCAAAACTCTTCACCGCTGCATTGGAAGACGTTTTCAAGCTTCTGGACTGGAAAGGATACGGAATTAACATCAATGGCGAGTACATCACTCACCTTCGATTTGCCGACGATATAGTCCTCATGGCAGAATCGCTGGAGGAACTAAGCACTATGCTCAATGACCTCAATAGTGTCTCCCAACGGATAGGTCTTAAGATGAACATGGACAAAACAAAGATTATGTTTAATGTCCATGTCACACCTATGCCGGTAGTTGTTGGGAGCACTAAGCTCGAAGTTGTTGACGAGTATGTTTACGTGGGACAAATAGTCCGACTAGGTAAGTCCAACTTCGACCGAGAGGTCAATCGACGGATTCAACTCGGCTCTGCAGCGTTCGGGAAGCTACGACACATCTTCTCGTCAGAAATACCTCAAAACCTTAAAACAAAATTGTACAACCAGTGCGTGTTGCCAGTGATGACTTACGGAACTGAGACGTGGTCCTTCACTGCTGGCCGTATGAGGAAGCTCAAGGTCACTCAGCGAGCTATGGAGAGGGCTATGCTCGGAGTTTCTCTGCGTGATAAACTTAGGAATGAGGATATCCGCAGTAGAACCAGAGTAACCGACATAGCCCAACGGATAAACTTAATGTTTTAACGAAAATCTGACAATCCACAGACAGATAATGGTTTATAGATCATTTTTTCACTTTCATCACGTTTTTACGTTTTTTTTATTATAATAGGTATAATATTTTAGGAAATGTTTAACAAAGCTTACGTCGTAACATACAAGTCATACTTATTCCACCTATAAGTAAAATAAATGTCAGCAACGATTTTGAAAAACATATAATGAGAAGGACTAGAGATCGCTTACACTGGAAAAGAGGCATTCCATGTTAGTTCTCAGTGTTGATAACGCTTTTGCGTTTGGATTCTTTATCAGGATAGATGTCTATGGGCCACAGCAACCACTTACAATCATTTGGAGCCCTTTTAGCCAATATCAACGAAAGTGGAGGATTGAATAAAACTACTTTTACGGATTCTATTCTAATTAACTTGTTTTTTTATTGATTCCCAACGTCACGAGGGATTGACGTGATTGACGTCCCGATGTCAGAGTTAACTTCCTGCCAAGGATTGACGTGAGGCTATTGAAATTAAAAAAAAATCTTAATTTCAATAGAGAGGGAGACTGGGTATTACCACCTGCTTGGGATCCTGTAACTAATAAAATTAAAACTAAACCCACGCATACCACTGCAAGACTTCAAGACACAGTAAGTTCATACTGCGTAGATCGGACCAAAATTAATAATTAAAAAAGATGAAGGTACTCCGGGTTAACTCTGCCATCGGGACGTCAATCACTTCAGTCGCCCGTGACCATGGGTGCTTTAAAGTACATGAAACGTCGGTAATCAATAAAAACAAGTTAATTAAAGGCGATAGAATCCGTAAAAGTAGTTTTATTCAATGTGTAGTGCCCGCGTAAATATAAGAAATCATTAAAGTGAAGGATCATTTTAAAAAATAGGTTGTACTTCAGGGATAGTTCTATATATGTTTGGAAAAAAAATTTCACCTCTAAAAGATGCAAAAACAAGATATTCCTTAGATTAATTTCACCATATACATCAGTGATAGCCTTACACAAATTTGAAATATTCACTGTATCTCTAACGGTGTTAAAATAAGCAATGAAGTTTATTTATGTCACGGACTATTTATTCGAAATTAAGATATTAAACTCAATAATGTCCAAAATTTGATGGTAATGAAAAGTTAAAGCCGACTTCAAATAATTAAAAAGAATAAAATACTTAAATTCCATATAATTGCTTCTAAAGTAAAGACTTTAATTCTTACATATACCATGTCTTAGCACCAACTTCCGAAGCTCTGATGCGAAACTATTACATTATTTTCATCAGCTTTTACTTCTTGTTAGAAGTTTTATTTTACTAGATTGTCTTTGCACTAGAGAGCTACAACCATTTTACGTTTTGTTAGTAAAATTCACAAATCTGTATCGATCGTACGGTATAACCAAATAAAAAAAAATCAGTTTACAGAAATCGATTTATTAGTTTTAACTTTTCTATAATCACATTGACAAGCGAACACACAGTACAGTACCCGATGAAAAGTAGAAGTTGTGGCACATAGTAAGTCATTGAATAAGATAAAAAAACGCGGCCAAGTGCGAGTCGGACTCGCCCATGAAGGGTTCCGTAGCAGCAAGTAACATAAAATAACAGTTAATAATAGTGTATTTTTTATTTTTATATTTGAGTTAATTGAATGAAAAGTAAATTGCAGTTTACGATTTATGAGGTATTAAAAAAAACTACTTACTAAATCTCGTAGAAACCAATTTTCGATGGAAGTTTACATGGTAATATACATCATATATTATTTTTAGTTTTATTATTCTCTTATTTTAGTAGCTACATTGACACACATTTTACCACTTTGGAAGTGTGTCTCGCGCAAACTATTCAGTTTAGAAAATTATCATATTAAAACCCTCAATATCATTTTTGAAGACCTATCCATAGATAACCCACTAGTATGGTTTTGAATAAAAAAAAATTGAGCTTCTGTTCTTAGTATGGGGAACCCCTAAAATTTTTATATTATTTTCTATTTTGGTGTAAAAATCTTAATTCGGTTCACAGAATAAATCTGCATACCAAGTTTCAACAGCATAGTTCTTATAGTTTCCGAAAAAAATGGCTGTGACATACGGACGGACAGACAGAGAGACATAACAAATCCATAAGGATTCCGTTTTTTTCCCTTTGGCTACGGAACCCTAAAAATGCCCCTTTGACAGTAAAAAGGATCTCAGGTTCTTTATACACACACACACACACAGCAGCATTAGGCTGTTATTTCACGCTGGTAGAGCGCCAGTGAGAGCATGGTTCCTCAGTCAACAGGGTCGCACTTGTGGTGCAGGCATAATATAACTGCAACGTCAAAAATAAACTCAATAATTAATTTAGCAGCGTGGCTGTACTATTTTTATTTTTTATTGTGTCTGCCGGTCAGTTTATATTATAAATAACTGTTAGTGAATTTGCTAAATAGAATCAAACATCGAAAATAATTTTAAATTTGTATGAAAATTATTCATAAGTGTTTTTAATACATATTGTGTAGTTACGGTGTAAGAGTACCCACTACGCCATATCATCCCGTGGATGTAGTAAGAAGAGATGGGCAGCAGCATCTTCCTAATATCGATTAAAAATAAAAACAGCGATTGCTAACCCCATTGCCAAGCGTGGCAACTATGGCAAATGTTCCCCTTAATAAATTCTCTAATCTATGTCGGAGGGCTATTTACTTATTAATTAAAAAGTTACGTCATGAGTACAAAAATAATATGCAACTTTAACGTCCACGGGGACTAGAACTGTATGAAAATTTAAATTTTTAGTATTAGTTTTCCTTTATTATAATTATTTAATATTGTGTGTAGCCTTTCAGTTTAATGTATTACTATGTTTTTAAACTAAATCTTAAATTAAAGATTATTACATTTTTTTACAAAAAATTACAAGTTTAGATGTGAAGGGTTGTTTTACAGATAACCATTATAGTGTCATGCTGCAACTATATAAATTGCATAGTTGTAGCATGAATGGGTCTGTTCGACCGGGGAGGACCATGCTCTCACAGAATACCAGCGTAAAATAGCAGCTTAATATTGCTGTGTTTCGTATGGTAAGTGTACGGAACTGGAGACCCTTTTTACTGGAAAAGAGGACATCTTGAGGGATATCTTAGACCTCACGGCCGACAACGCATCTGCGTTGTTATTCGCAAACGGAGATACATGTAGATGTCTTTGGGCCACAGCAAGAACTTACATTCAAGTGGACTGTGTGTTCGCTTGCCACCCTGATCCTACAAAAAAACCTTCATCTCCATTAGATTCGATTAAAAGTTACAAATTATGCTCTCGTTACCTGAAACATAAAAATAGAAGGTTTGAAGGGTAATGATTAAAGTCCAAAAAAGCTACAACTCCTTTGATGTAAATTAAAGGCTGAAATAATCAATTTCAGTGGGTTAATTAGAGTTGCGCCCTCACTGTATTTTTGTAAGATCTCTTTGTTCAGAAGCTTCCAACTTGGCTTTTTCTTCTACAACTGTTCTTAAATAGGTGACTATCGATAATTTTAAGAGATCTGTAACTAAACTCTCTAAGTTTATAGTTTATATAGAAGATGTATGAAATTGGGTTGTTGACATCGTTCGTAACAGTTATACAAAAATATGTAGGTAATATAAAGATAAATTATAAGCATATTTAAATGGTTTTTATTTCTGCAGTGTATGGGATAATTATAAAAACAGTTTTTAAAACTGAAAAACGAAAATTAATGCTTTAACCATAGCAAAAACCAAACGTTTTTAAATATTTTATGTAGTTTGTATATGGCTTTAGATAAATTATATATATTTATTACAATAAATAGCCTTCAGTATCAAAAAAACTCATAATAATGAAACTTTGAGGCGAATCTGTAGAGATTAATTCTGAATAACAGAAATCTTTTTAGGAAATCGATTGAATACGCTGCATTATAAAACTCAACAAAATATTTTAGTAATATCGGACACCATTGAATAGGCTGTACGGTCGTTGATGATTGCATGTTTCGAAGGAGACTTGGTAACTTCGAGTTTAAACTGTCATACGCATTTGAAATTGTGGTTGTGTTTGTGTATATATTTCGTGTTTTTATTTTCGTGAATTAATTTAACTTGACCCGTGGCTTTTCTCTTGATTTACAGGACAGTAGATTGTTGCGCCCACATAATGACCTGGGTTTTGAGAGGAATAGAACAGACAATGTACAGCCTCAGGCTGCTCTTCGAGATGACATTTTATTAATAATTGTGAAAAATAATTAAGAAAGTTTGAGTTGTATTTTATTTAATAATAACTAAAAAAAATCATCCTTTTGTGTCCTTTCAATTTATTGTAACAACTTATCACAAAACCGAGTGATATTACTACATAACCTACAAATAATAAACCAAAATAATAAGGCTTTACAAAAATATGTTTTTGTCGTAAGTAGCAAATATTTAATTCTTTAAAATAAGTTATATTTAAACTATGTTCACGCCGGGTCCAAGTTTTTATGGAATTAAGTTCATGTCCTTTATATATTAACTAGCAGCCACCACAGGAAACCAAATGTTCTGGATCCTGCGTGGCTGTCCAACAATATAAAATGGAATAAATTAATAATAAACTATAAACTGTAATTTTGTATTAGAAAAAAAAAGTCAAATAAAAGTTATTCTTCTGCATATCTGGTTTCTTTATGAAATCCGCGTTTATGGGCCATCCTGATTCGTTACACCTACTAATGGAAAGTGAACATTCAGATAAATGGCAATTAAACATTAAACGTAATGTGAAAATGTTTAATATAGGCAGCTGTGAAACCAATGATAAAAGACTAGCGATGTAGTAGCCAGTAATTCGGAAGATAATTAATAAGCAAAAGGCAGCGCCACTTAACAGATTTTTAATATTAAATGAAACTAATTTTTACGAAGTCAATCACGTTTAATTTAACTTTTTAATTCCCGACGTTTATTATATTAAACATTTAAACGTGAGTTTTTACTGTTGGCAGTAATAAGAAGCATAATTTGGCTATGTGAACTATAGGAAGATCTATGCTCGGGGTTGCTCTGAGTGATAGACTTGGAAATGACATGATACCTAACGGATTAGCAACGGACAGCTGTAATGATGATGATGATGAAACATGTAGATATTTTTTATAGGATAGGGAGACAAACGAGCACGCAGTCCACCTGATGGTAATTGGTTGCTGTGGCCCATAGACATCTACATTTATCCTCGTTTGCGAATGCGTTTGTCACCCGTGAAGACTAAGTTGGAATGCCTCTTTGAGTGTAGAGAACAGGAGACACTTTTTACTGGTAAAAAGGGTCTCAAGTTCTTCTTCAAGATTCTTAATCGAGATTAAATATAGACGTCTATAGGTCAAAACATCCACTTACCATGTGGACTATGTGCTTGTATGTCACTTTCAATCTATACAAAAAAATATAATCCCATCCGGAGGTATATGGTGATGAAGTTCTAGAGTAAATAACAAAGCATAAATACTTTTGCCTTGAAGACACCTGAAAGGCGACCGTTTGTTTCGAATGCGTAAAATATCGACAACAAAGTTGTAAAGATCTGCCGACCGCTTGTGGTGTAACTAGATTGGTTAAAACAGTAATAAGCCGCTTAGTACGCCAATCCACTAAGTCCCAAAATATCCATTCCCTGAAATTCATTCGTACGGTTTGACGGCTTTGTGGCACATCGCACTGATTAAATATTTGAATGCTTTGCAAATGATTATTTCAGGTCTGGATATTTGTTCCTGTGTAATTTGTGTAAGTAAACTGCTTCGAGTTACAGAAGAAAATTCAAATGTATTTGTAACGTTTTTTAAGGTTAGAATAATTAAATAAAAATATTTAAACGTGTAATAATTCATTATCATTTCATTTAAAACAATTATAATTAAATAAATACACAGTTGAAATTTGTACACTGAGAGTATTAATTTTCTCTACAGTCTGTCGCGTTGATTAATCAGCGAGGAGAAAAACGCATCTCAACGTCCTCGTAATTATATCCTCTCGAGGTCCTCCTCGAAAGGATACAATTAACGACAAAGAAGCGCGTGTTTCATTTTATGTTCTGAACATTTATTTTACGTACTTTGTAATATTTAAATGAAATTAAAGGTAGATATCTTATATGAAATGAGCCTGTTGAATTAATCTTATGATTTATATATACACATATATATATAAATATATATATATATATATATATATATATATATATATATATATATATATATATATATATATATATACATATATAAATCATCACTAGCAACACGAACTGGTTGTACAATCTTGTTTTCAAGTTTTGAGGTTTACCGAGCCGAGTTGCCGAGGTGCCATCGATCCATCGATTAACCTCTCGATTGATGTTGGATTTACCTGATTGGACTATTTGTATCAATTAAACATACTCGTCAACAACTTCGAGCTTAGTGCTCCCAGCAACTGCTGGCATAGGTGTGACATGGATATTAAACATGATCTTTGTTTTGTCCATATTCATCTTAACACGTTCACTGTCCGGTTTCCAGACACAATAGTAAGACAATAGCAATGACCTATAAGTAGTGCACGGGACAGCGAAAGGGTTAAGATCTATCCGTTGCGAGACACTATTCAGGTTATTGAGCATAGTGCTTCTCCTCCAGTTATTCTTCCATAACGACTATATCGTCAGCAATTCGAAGGTAATTTATGTACTCGCCATTGATATTAACACCGTATCCTTTCCAGTCCAGTAGCTTGAAAACATCTTCCAATGTGGCGGTGAAGATTTTCGGCGATATAACGTCACCCTGTCATACACCTCTCTGCAGTTGAATAGGTTTCGTATTTGGATTCTGTACTCGAAAAGCCATCGTAGCCATACTGTAAAAACACTTCAGCACTTCGTTATACCGACAGTCAACTTACCACCGCTGAAGGGACTGTAGCACCGGCCAAATTTTGACAGAATTAAAAGTTTTCTCATAGTCGACATACGCAAGGCAAACTGGCAGATTGTATTCTTCGGTTTTCTGTACAATTTTGCGAAGGGTATGTTTGTGGTATATGGCACTAATTTTTTTTCGGAAATCAGCTTGTGCGAGAGGCTGGATGTTGTCGAGTCTGTTTTCGAGACAACTCATAATGACTCTTGAAAACAGCACATACACGCAGCTCGATAGGGAAATCGGTCTGTAGTTTTTCAAGAGGGCCTTGAAGAATAAGACTATCCCACATCTGCTCCACGCCTTCGAGTAATCCGATCACGGAGGACGGAATTAAAGGGCTCTGAATTTCATCATCGCCTGGGCCTTGCCGTTTTTAAGTTGCTGGAGAGCTATTCTAATCTCGATCAGACAGACGTCCAGGATATTGTCGGAATAGTGTTGTATAAGACTTGCTCTTGAATCGTTACTCACACTTGCGTGTGGCTCCAACGTTGACGTGTACGGCTGCCCAAGAACCTGTCAATCACACTCAAAATCTCAAGTATCCCGGAAATAATTTAACAGTGGTAGAGCTACCCGGCAGCTTTTGCTGTCGTACGTATGGGCCGGCTCGAACCGGGGTGGTACCACGACCTCACAAAAAATCAGCGTGAAGTAGAGATTTATCTCTGCGTTTCGCTTGGTGAGTGCAGGTGGCCGGAGGCCCTTTTTACTGAAAATGAGGCATTCCATCTTAGTCCTCACGGGTGACAACGCATCTACATTTTGATTTGTAATAGAGGATAGATGTAGATGTCTATGGGTCGCAGCAGCCACTTACCATCAGGTGGACTGTTTGCTCGTTTGTCACCCTTATCCTATAAAAAAAAAAGTTAAAAAAGTTGCTTTAGTCCCGCCGCATGAATTTGTAGAACTGTTTTCCGTTGCATGTATGCTGTCAAATCTGTTAAAGAGTGCAGTTTTATTCCTTCTTCTGCGGTTCGTCTTGCAGAACTTAGCTCCGACCGCATGGACTGTTTCTACGGGTTTGTTATTGCAGTCTTCAAGGCACTGAAAACGATTTCGTAACTCGAGCTGAAAGATTTCAGGACTTTGGATTAGAGCACGAGGCGGACGGATCTTAACGTTTAGGTTCAGTGTGCCTCTAACCATTCGGTGATTGCTCCAGTTTATACTCACGCGATGACTGAGACAGCACTGAAAATTTGTCGTCCGTTCATTATAATGAAGTCACTCTAATTTTTGTGTAACCATCAGGGCTCGATCATGTCCACTTTCTGTGGGGCCCGCTTTTGGAATAAAAAGTTTATCATGAAGAGTCCCTCTTTTTCCATGAATTCGGCCATTTCGGCCAAATTTCCTTACCTTTAGCTCACCATTCTCGTGTCTAGTTTTGCGTTGAAGTTTCCCATTAACACCGTGTAGCGGGTTTTCGAGGAATGCATTGCTCTAGATATATTCTCATACATTTCCTCTACTTCTTTATCGGGATGTTTATTTAAAGGATAGGGTTAAAAACAAGCACACAATCCACGTGATGGTAAGTGGCTGCTGTGACCTATAGACATCTTACATCTATTTTCAATAAAGAATCAAAATGCAGATGCTTTGTCACCCGTGACGGCTAAGATGGAATACCTCTTTTCCAGTAAAAGGATCCTCGGTTCTCTATACTCACCATACGAAACACAGCAGTTTTAAGCCTCTATTTTACGTTGGTTTTCTGTGAGAGCGTGGTCCTTACACGGTCAAGCCGTGCCATTCGTACTACAACTATACTACTTATATAGCTACAGCATTACTCTACCACGGATGGGCCGATGATCCCCGTCGACACACTCTCAATCGTTACAACGATATTAAGAGGAGACTTATGGACGATAAATCCGTCCCCTAATAAATATGTTACTGCCCATCTTGTATTTTATTCATTATAATCAAAATACTAACAGTGTTATTAACATTCCATTTGAACAATTCTAGTAAGTTTAAAATGCTGGTGTTATGAGTGGTCATGACCGTTGTTGAGGGGCGGATTCGATTCCTGTATTAGGCTATTATCACTTGTTTCCTTTCGCTCTGACACCTCATACGAAACGCAAGGATATGGGGTACAGCATTAACTTATCCTATAACTACATGAACATACAAACGTATTAAACGCTATCTCTCTTACAAAGCAATAAGGACCGTGGCCGAGCTCACTTGACTACTCTAGCGCCATCTATTATCTATCTACGGAAGCGGTTGCGATGTATATCGATATGAAAATTTGACGCGCTAAATACATCGTTCTTTATTTAATACATTTCCATAGATGTCGCTACATGGTACCGCTAAGTAAGATTGACGAAGTCATTGGGCTCTAGTTAGGTTACAAAGCGCTTGGATAAACATGAACTATAGTATGTGCCAAATCGATTGAGAAAAACGGACAATGACCTTTCGGTCGTTTAACCAGGGGTTACAAACCTTCAATATATAGGCACATTTTATATGTAGTACTTTCTTTATTTATAATGATTTTTTTATAATGATTGATATAATATATATTTATTAACTATTATTAAAAAGTTATGTGAAAGATCGCTGTAGAAGAAAAATCATCTATTGTTATAAAGTACTTTATTCATTTAACAACAAAAAACATTAATTTATAACACATATAAAGATTCGAGTGATAACGACACCGAATAAGTACGTACTTATGCAAAAGATAAAACTTTATTTTTAATATTATATAAGAACTTTATTTTTATTCGGTGCAATCATCACTCGTATCTTCACTTGATGAACTATCTGTAACATTAATTATAAAGCGATCTGCAGTTTGGTCAATTCTATCATCCATGCCACGCATTTTTTGTTCAACCTTAAGGACATGCTGAACACAGTTTTTCCATTTATCTGGCGTGATTTGAGTTAAACCATCTTTAAGTAAATTTTTAACATCTTTTAACTTGAAAGTTGTATTTTTTCGTGCAACGTACCCTTTCACATCTGCCCACACAAGTTCAATGGGGTTAAGCTCACAGTGATAAGGAGGTAACCTTACCACTGTGATGCTTTTTTCTTTTGCCATCTCGTCGGTGACGTAACTTCGATAGTTATCTTTAACTGCCTTTATTTTTTCCATTAAGTGGGTCTTTGTGTCCGAGGGCACGTATGCGATCTGTTTAGATTCTAGCCATTCCTGCATATTTTGTTTCCGCCAAGACATTGTTGGGGTTTTTTCTAAACGTCTGGAGTGGTAACTAGCGTTATCCATAACTATGACATCGCCGCTTTGCAGTTTTTCTATTACTTTTCTAAACCAGTCCTCGAAATGGAGAGCGTCCATACTCTCATGGTAGTCACCAGTAGATGA
>JAVANC010000005.1:57688242-57716002 GCA_033319125.1 Parnassius glacialis
CATGCATAAGCATATGCATAAGTTTGCAGTCTCCGTTATTACTTCTGGCGGGATTGGATGATCTTTTTAACAAGAACGTCATTTTGTGTGATAAAGGGCTAACCTTTATATCCTAAACCAACGAACAATGGCAAGATGCAGCGGTACAGCGCTTTTCCGAAGCGTAAGAGTATAAATGTAGAAGGAGCTCCATGGAAGGTTCTACAAGGTTCACGAATAACCTTTCGTAAACACAGTTGCGTCCCTTCATTGGCTACGTTTTGGTGACCTCTTCGGGAAAATCGAAGATTTTGTCTACGCAATACAGGATCAGGTTAATATGTCTAACAACTATTGGAGATACATCCTAAAGGATGGCACCGTCGACATTCCGTCGAGCTTGTCGCCACCGCGGTGAGTCACTTAGGCATGTCAATTCTGGTTGCTCAGCCCTTTCTAACTCTAAAGGCTTACACATGCATAGCCTAGTAGCCAAGATTCTACAATAATTTTAGTCTATGCAGGCTAAGGCTTGAGCGAAGTTTGTAAGACAGTAGGCTCGTTTCTACTTTGTATTCATGAGCTAATAATATTCAAGTACTGTTAATGGGACTCCACCGGTTCTTGAGAGCGTTAAACTTATTGCCACGTTTGGTTGTGGATTGTGAATTTAGTAGCAGGCGTCTCGCACTTTCGCGCCTTTATACTGCTTTTGTATTTTACACTTGGCTAACACAACCAACATTATCTATCGGAAGTCATAAGATTATTTTGGTACAGCCCGTAGGCGCCATTTACGAAACTTTTCCGCGCCACGTTCGCACTAACACCTAACGCTTATGTGATTAATTAATGGTTTTAGCATGAGCAATCTTATGTTGACGATATTTGCATAAGAGAGGCACAAGCAACCACTTCTATCTCGCGCTATCGCACTCGCTTTTTTTAACATATCAACTATACAAATTAACGTAAAGTTGACAATAACTCTATATTTCGCGATTATCTGTGAAAGGCGGCGCCGAATCATCGTGGCTGCAGTCCTTGAGACACGAGGCAGATCAGCAGAAGTCCAGGTGAGTGCGCATGCTTTTGTTCACGTCCTTCCCTTAGCCGAATTTTAGTGCATTTTGCATATCGAGAAAATATTAAATCCTCCACCCCATAATACAGTCCAAGTTACTTTTATGCATAATTATCATTTTTTAATAAATTTGAACCAGCAGTTGGTTATTCAAACCAACACACCAATACTCAGGGACGAAATTAACCTGGCACATCTATAACTGTAAATATTTTTTTGTAATTTCAACCTTGTGATCAGAGATAATATAATTTAATAAACCTAGCAAGCTAACAGCATAGCAAAGTGGCGAAGCAATCAGTTTTGTAGTGGTTTCTAACGGTTGCCGTTGAGCAATCAGTTTCAAAACAGGAGGTTCAGATGCCTGGGTGATCAGTAATCGATTGCTGAAAACAGAATTTGAAAATTCGAAACCATTCTCGAGATAATCGTGGGACAGACGGACAGACGGACAGACGGACAGACGGGACAGACGGACAGATAACGTGAAATCAATAAGTGGCTTCGCAAGCTTCGCCACTTAATAACAAGGTGTTGAAAAATATAATTAAGGTCAAAAACGAGTTGAAGATTTAAACCTCTTACTGCAAGAGGATACTACCAAGAAAAGTAAATAGAGGTATATAAGGTATATACCTGGTGAATTCTGTTGACTTATGAATAGGACTCTTTATTATACTAAAGTTACAACGTTTATGCCTCCCGTAGTTGGAGGCGGTATGAATCAATTAGTCACTGTGATCTTTTAATGCGTATTGACTTACATCATTTGCCATAATAAGGTTGAGTGTTAAAACAAAGTAATTTAAAAAAAACCCGAATACATAAAACAAATTTCGTGAAAAGAGAAAAAATTTATACCCTATGTCACTCCAACTATTAAGAGGGATCTCACGACATCTCATTATTATGTAACCATATAACCGTTTAGACTACAGAGCGTGCTAAAGAAATAAACATACATATAAAAATGTTCAGTGGCAGACAAAATGGCAGAATTGTGGTGGACCTATGCACTATGCTCAATGACCTCAATAGTGTCTCCCAACGGATAGGTCTTAAGATGAACATGGACAAAACAAAGATTATGTTAATGTCCATGTCACACCTATGCCGGTAGTTGTTGGGAGCACTAAGCTCGAAGTTGTTGACGAATAAGTTTACCTGGGACAAATAGTCCGACTAGGTAGTCCAACTTCGACCGAGAGGTCAATCGACGGATTCAACTCGGCTGGGCAGCGTTCGGGAAGCTACGACACATCTTCTCGTCAGACATACCTCAAAACCTTAAACGAGATTGTACAACCAGTGCGTGTTGCCAGTGATGACTTACGGAACTGAGACGTGGTCCTTCACTGCTGGCCGTATGAGGAAGCTCAAGGTCGCTCAGCGAGCTATGGAGAGGGCTATGCTCGGAGTTTCTCTGCGTGATAAACTTAGGAATCAGTATATCCGCAGTAGAACCAGAGTAACCGACATAGCCCAACGGATTAGTAAGCTGAAGTGGCAGTGGGCCGGCCATATAGCTCGAAGAACCGACAACCGATGGGGAGAAAGGTTCTCGAGTGGCAGCCTCGTACCGGTAGGCGAAGTGTAGGGCGTCCCCCCACGAGATGGAGTGACGACCTGGTAAGACATGCAGGAAGTCGATGGGTGCAGGTGGCTCAGGACCGTGCTTTGTGGCATTCTTTGGGGAGAGGCCTATGTTCAGCAGTGGACTTGTGAGGGCTGTAATGATGATGATGATGATGATGATAAAAATGTTCACGATAAACATTACCCTCTTTCTGTGGTAGTCGGGTAAAATTAGTATGCCATCAAAAATATAACTTTTTTTTTAAAAAAAATAAAAAAAAAATAACTTGTAAAAAAACCAAGTCTCGCAACTCAGTTCTTCTTGAAAACACACTGTATCTCTCAAGTAATACATTTTATATTAAATTAGATTGTTTAGTGCGATTGCCAAGTCAATCTATTTATTTAAAACATAAAAGATTTTTAATATTGATATGGTCACTATAAGATGCTCTTAAGTTAGCTAAGTACGTAATAACTTAAGACAGAAGGACCCTTAAGACTTGGTATTACATGGATCTCACAACTTTTTACGGTAGAAGAACTGAGTTGCGAGACTTAGTTTTTTTACAAGTTATGTTTTTGATGGCATCTCATTTCTTTTTGTAGAAAGTTATATCTACGTACCTATCTACACCTATTATTCCATTATATTATACATACATAGGTACACTGATTCATTCACTGCAAATGTTACTTTGTAATCCTATCTGAGCCTGAAAATTCAGGCCTCTAGTTTTATCCACAACGAAGTTATACGGTTTCGAAATGGCCTGAACTGCTTAGAAAAAAGGATGGTACGGCCGTGCCCGCTTTTTTGCTCGACTTGGCGGGGGCACTGCCGTGCCCCCAGGCTTCTAAGACACGTTTCCATTCACCGCTGATCACATGTTAAATTAGCAATCGCGATTAGTGCCTGCGGGGATAGAACCCAAGTCCCTCGCGTACTACGAAATTTGCAGCGAGCGCCATTTTAGTCTTAAATATTTTTTTTTTACTTATTTGTTCATGTAAAGTATAGATTATAATTATAAAATTATCTTTGTAAGAAAAAACTAAGAAACACGTTACGTACAGTAAAATATATTAAGTCCAATACGAGAGTAAAACAGTAATATGAACAGGCTTGCTCTGTTTATCTCAGCAGCCAACGATATCATATTATGGGAACCTTAAGTCGTTGGAGTCAGAGCAAATAGATCCAGTGTAACTAGGTTTGCTACCCGTCCCACATTCAATAACATTTAGTGATACTGACGAGTTTGCATGCAACGTGGCAAGGTTTTGTGAAAATGGTCGATTTGTGTTATTTTACGACCGTCCTGGCTAATTTGTTATTAATTAGCTATTGCTTCATCCTTACTTGGAAGTTTCAATACATAATATTTTGTCAACATATATTTTCCGATTTCGTTTCTTATGTAATAAATATTTATTTGTATTTGCTATTGAAACTAGTTGGACAGTCGTAACGAATGATTATGGACAACTACTAGGTAACGCTTTACAACGTATGATTGGTACCTTTGTACTTATCTACTTATATACTTTATGTCTACTGTGTTATGTATTTAAATTGAACGCCCCCTAATATTATGTAAAATTATAACAGTAATTTTTGATCTGAATCAGATCTAATCTTGAGTCTCTGACTCTAGAAATTTGTTTTTGCTGTTTCTCCTGCATATAAATGAGATGTTGCAAACTGGTAACATTCATTTCTATGCAGACAACAGCACTGGTGATGCCTTATATACCGGCCGTGCCAATATTTCTCGGGAAAACGTCGCCTAGTACCGGGACAAACTTGTGTCTGAAGTCGAGTCTTTGCTTAACAAAGTCTCGGATTGGGGCCGACTAAATCTAGTGCAGTTAATCACCAGAAGACACAAGTTTGCGCGTTTATCGCTAAAAAGAACCCCTTTGTCGTATCTCCACAGTTTCAAGGCATCCCCTTGCTGCCTAGCCAGTATCGGAATCCTTGGCGTTGATATATCTAATAGTGTGCAGTTTCGTGGTCAGCTTGGAAGGGAAGGCCAAATTGGCCTCTAAGAAAGCTTGGCACATCGCTTGCAACTTTACAAAGCGCAAGTTCGGCCCACATGAATATTGTTCTTATCTGTGGGCCGGGGGCACCCAGTGCCAGCTCCTTCCACTTGACCGCATCCAGCGCAGAGCGAGTTTGAATCGTCGACAACCGAGTTCTTTCTGATCGGCTCGAATCACTGACACTACGTAGAGATGTTGCATCTCTTTGCGTATTTTATCGCATTTATCACGGGGAGTGCTCTGAGGAATCGTTCGGACTAATTCCAAACGCTCAGTTTCACCATCGCACATCGCGACAAAACTCGCGTTACCATCCATACCATCTGGATGATTGGCGGTTCACCACTGTGCGATTTAGAAGAAGTTTTCTCCCTCGCACGACTTCCTTGTGGAATCAATTACCACCAGCAAATTTTCTGGACCGATACGACTTAATAACCTTCAAGAAAAGAGCTTACACCTTTCTAAAAAGCCGGCAATGCATCTTCAATTGCCCTGGTGCTGCGGGTTGTTCATGGGGGGCGGTAGTCACTTACCATCAGGTGAGCCGCATGCTCGTTTGTCCCCTCTTCTATAAAAAAAATAATAATTCAAAGCGTTCCTATATACGTAACATTCAGTAAGGTTAACAGAAATACACTATATGCTATGCAGTTAAAGAGATAAAACATCATACTCAATTTGTATATAACTATTATATAGTATACTTCGATTACTTAGATGTATATATTATATACATCTACGTTATGGACAATTTATATTTAAAAATAAGCCCTTTGTAACTTAATAAATTGAGTATTTAATTAGTAATAACATTTAATAACTAGTATAATTCGTCAAACATATCATATTTTCTCACTTTTCTTATGAAAAAACGCTATATTTGAGAGGTTTAAAATAATATGGCTGTATAGAGCGTGCCTTTGCCTCGTACTTTTTGATACGTCAAAAGAAAAATTGTTTTCACGAAACAAAGTAAACAAAGATCAACTTTCGATTTTGTTTAAAGCTTAAAGGTGAAGTGCTGTTGTGAAGTATGTGTGAATTACTAAAAGACCTTTCGATTTGGGTATAACTATAAGCGGTTTGAAATAAGAAATCTTTTAACTTTAAAGCACAGATAAAAAGCTTATAAAACGGAGGAATGGGCATCGACATGGATGCCCATTCCTCCGTTTTATAAGCTCATTAGAAGGAACACAATAAATTATAATGGTCAAGGCTGGGCTAAAGTAAGTATAATATGTTTTTAAGAATAGTATGGGTGAGTAACATATTTTTTTAAATGTTCAGCATAGCAATTTACTGCGGCATAGGCCTGCTGAAAATCCACCCATTCTTTCAACATAAGACAAGAGATTGATAGCGGTCAGAGGTGATCAAGTGTTGCTTTTGAAGATCCAACTTACAATTGACCTTTCTCACCACTTATTTATTACAAATAACAATGTTATAATTTATTAACTTCTCAATATTTTTATTTGGCATCTAATAAGAATAACTGTATTTTTTCCTCAGCTTTATAAACGGATTTTTTTAATATTGTTTTACTTATTTTAAGAACATCAAATGTAAAGGACACTTTTGAGGAACTTGCGATATGTATGCCTTACACTCAAGTGGTACAAAAAGTTAACCAACCGTTTTTTTAATTGCAATCATTAACGTAAATCAATGTCTTGCATGTTATTCTTAGAGTAGAGAATATACAAAGACGTTTCAATAAATCCTACACATTCTTTTAAATGGCTAGTGATGGTTTAAAACATCTAATTCAAATATTCCATCTTAGTTTTATCATTATCTTATACGAAAATACTATATAGTGATTGAATGTATTCAAATCTCTTAAACCTCTGTTTTAAAATATTTGTTATTTTAATTTCAGAATCACAACTTAATTCCATACCACATTTCCCAAGCAACAACTCACCAACAAGAAATTATCAAGATATAAGAACTTCTGAAAAGAAAGTAACAAGCAAATGCAATGTACCAGACAGCCAGGACAAATGAGGGTTATCAGCAGTTATTATTACCGCTGTTTCAGTTTTTCCAAATTGATTACAACAACGAATGCATTACTGCAATTTAAAATAAAAAAAGTCTTATAAAATTTTATCAATGTTTTCATGCTATTTTAAACAAATTTTTGTATTGTAAGAAATATTTTTGGTTGATATTAAAAATAGTTTTATATGTTATTTAATAAAATTAATAATGATTGCAAGAATAGATACTAATGGTGATAGGTTGATTAAAATATTTGTGGACATAATATACCATAATTTTATTACTAAATCCGTATTAAAATTACGTTACCTATATCATTTTATTTTTAATATTTCCTGTACATGTGAAATCTTGCAATAAACCTCTCAGAAATGAGAACAGATCTCTGCCCAGCAGTGGGGCGTATAAGGGCTGTAAATTATTTCTTTAGGCGGTAGTACGAAACGTTATAATTTCAATCCCAAACGATCGGAATCGTTTTCAAGATTAAGCTTGCTGGGATTCGAATTGTGAATGAATTAATTCGCAAGTATTTTGAAATTTGTATTTTCATGCAATATTTTTCATTGTTTTTATCTTTAACAAATTATAACAAAATAAGTCGCCCCCGGGTGGGCTCGAACCACCAACCTTTCGGTTAACAGCCGAACGCGCTAGCCGATTGCGCCACGGAGGCTTATATCCGTAACATTTTTTTATCAGTCTCAATATAAGTCGGTAAATGCGTTCACGCCGAATAATAGCGGCATAAGAAAACGTGAGTGTTCTTAGAAGTAGCTACATGAAAAAAAAAAAGAATTAAGTATAAAAGAACGTAGAGTTACAGATTTTTTGGTTATGGAGTTATGTGCACCCTTACTTGAATTAATTATTATCGACATCATCATTACCATTATCACCATTATCCATTTCAAGACCACTGCTGTTATATCTCCCCTAAAGACTACCATAAAGCACGGTACTGAGCTACTAGCCATACGCATCCATTGTCTTTAATATTTTGTGAGGTCGTCACTTTGTATAATAGACGGTCACCTAGCACTGCGAATGCTAGTACTTTCCTACTCCTTTCTTCTCCATTGTTTGTCATTTCTTTGATCATATATTTTATCTTAATATATTTATTACCCTTCTTTATGTTGCATTGCATTCAAAAAATAGTGTGTTGCTGGGAATGAGATTAGAAATAAGAAAATGAAGAAGGAGTGAGAGTAGACCTGCAAACATCCACTCGTTCAAAAACAATTTAAAGACCTAAAGGGGCTCGTAGAATAACCGACTGAATCTAGTTTAGTCAGTAATTCTACGAGTGTTAGTCGATGTCGTGTTTATGTCCATTTTGTGCCTTTCCATTTTATTGGTTTGCAGACTTTATGTTTTTTTATGTATTTATGAGCAAGCAATTAGAATACAAGATACTTGCTGAGTTCTATGAGTATTTTATAACATAAAATCGCTACCAATAAGTATTCCTTTTATAATCGACTTCAAAAAGGAAAAGATACTGAATCAAACTGTACGTTTTTATGTGTTATCTCAGGTGAACCTAGTGTGAGCTCTAGGTGAACCGATTTCTATGATAAATTAAATCTAGGTCTGACCAGTAGTTATTGTGTTATCGTTAATAACTTATATCGAAGTCGGATGTACAAAATTTTTGATTTTGACCACTTTTTCTAAATAAATTAACAGTTATTTCTAACCTCAGGTGTGGGATAATGTCTAGTAATATTATATGTTGTCTTTTAATTTAAGTTAATGGAACTTAGTTTCGAAAGTCAATGAATGCTAGCAGACATGGAGCCTCACAACACGTCGGGTTATAAATTTCTTTCAACGGCACTTAGTTTTGTCAAACGCTCGAGTTTACACGGGCCGAATGATGAGCAGATTTATCAAATGGGGCATTTTTGTACGGAACGGTCCAGCGACAAACAATCGGGTTCATCACAATATACTGAAAGCACGTTGTGCTGCAAATCGTTTACAAGCGTTCGTTAAACGTGAATAAATGTTCACAACCTATTGGATTCTCTTAATCTAAACTTAGTATTACATTAGATATTTAAAAAAACTCCAGTGCATTTTATTGTTATAATGAATCCGCTTTGTTATTATTAATAATGTTATACAACGCCTGAAGTTAGAGTACCTGGCTGCTATGCAAGACTGCTACACTAGGCCGCTACGCCAGGCTGCTACGACAGGGCTTTATATTAGACTGCTACGATAGATTGCTACGCAAAGCTACTAAGACGTTTCCGGTTTGAACACAGTATCCGTAGTGGATTCAGAAATTTTAACTGGAATAATAATTAATGCAATAATTTAAAATTAAAAATTTTGTACAGCCGACTTCAATATAAGTTATTAAGAATAACTTAAAAACTATTGGTCTGACATTGATCATATGGGACCACACGAGAAGTACCAGCTTTCAATTAAAAAAAGAGTCATCCAAATCGGTTCACCCAGTTAAATGTTTTGAGGTAACACATAAAAATAACATACAGTCGAATTGAGTACTGTCTCCTCTTTAGAAGTCGGCAGAAAACACAAATTGTTGATTTTCTAGTGTGCTGGTTTTGATGATTGCTCCCATTTTCTACAGTATTCATTTAATCTTATCGCAGAAAAACTATGCAACGCGTGTTGCGGGTACTCGCAATTTATGCTGAACGTAAATAAACCCATTTGTTGCGATATAATATAACGCATGATATACTTAAAAATTGTATTCGATTTATAATTTTTTATTTTTCTACGCGTGCGCTTGCCATAATTAAATCTTTTGCTTATGAGACTTTTTTATTCGTGATGTATTAATTTCTTTAATTTAATTAGGTTATTTTTTTCTTTCTTCCTTTCTTGCTTTTTTTTCTTTCTTTCATAAAAGCTTAACATCTGTCACATGTAGATTAGGAAAGTAACTTTCCGATTAAACGTGCACTATAATATTTTCTGTCTAATTGGAAATTTTAGTATACGCTCACCTAGCAATATACAATTGACACATCTACTTTTTAAAATTTTACAAAAACTGGGATCAAAGATTTTATAAATATTTTAAACGAAGTTATGACTTCATTTTATATTTTGTCGCGGATTTTGTGGTTTTGGCTACTAGTATAGACATTATTGGATATTCTGTGTCCACTGTTCATAACGACCAAAGAAGTACAAGAGTCATGAATTTGTGTCGTTATTCTTTTGAACGACTTCCAAAAAAAAATATGCGTCTGGAAATTTATAGGATCCTATGTAAAATCAAGTAGTTAAGAAAACTGGTTGATGCAAAACAAAACGTTTAATTTGTAATAAACACTTATACGAATCATGTTTTTGAACTAAAATATTACAACAGTATAACATTTAATTAGCTCATAATAATTTAGAAATATATATAATATATATATATATAATATACAGGGTATTTTTGAAACGCTCCCGAAAACAAAGACAGATGATAGAAGATACTACACCTTAGCACTTGGGTCACAAATAAATTTGATCCCGACGAAAAAAAAATCATCTTTTCACAACGTTTTATTAACTTTATTCACGCTCCATCATGTTAGTACATCTAAATGAAAGGATAATATCATAAAAAAAATCATGAAAATACTTAAACATAAAACCATCAATGGAATTACTGAATTTCAATCAGCTGATGTAAGGGTCAATGTACGTGAGAACGCAGAATTTGCAGAGGCCGCGCGCCCACTAGCCTAATGTGCCATACCATATAAAAATACCTAATAATTTACAACACTTGTCTAAATACCTAACTTATCTACTTAACCTACTATTTTGCCACTGTGCTTGTCTCCACGTAGCCACTTTAATTCGAATTCACAGGTAAAATAACCCAAATAACTGGTTCGATTCCCCGCTAATGAAAAAAATACTTAAATGATATGTAACCAAGGTGCACCGTGTGTTTTATTCATCGTGTAGGTATGTTTTTTATTCGATGTATTCAGTTATGTACCTATTCAAATCAGTTCAGTACAAAGTTACTTAAAAAAATTAGGTATGAAACAGCTTACCGCTCTAAATCCTCCGTGGTTACGTGCTCAATGAAACCAGGCGCACGTTGTTGCTGGTCTAATAACCAACGGTAGAAAACTTGCCGGCGGTCGTGATCGCCGGGAACTAAAGCTTGCACTTTGTACACTTTGTTTGGGCGCATTCGGTTACAATTTAACACTTTGTGAACTGTACAGTATGACACACTTGTTCCATCCCGACGCCTTAACAATTTAGCGATACTTCGTGTACCTAGGTTCGGATTCCGGCGAACGACATTTAAAATGCGCTCCTCCGAGTGAACAGCCACTTAACTTCCACCTCCTGCCGCTACCAGAGCAATGGGTCGATTTTCCAACACTCGCTGAAATGCTGCTGTTATCAGTCAGCTGGAAGTCGAGCGGTCGGGAATTTCTCTCGGTAAATTCGAAATGCATGCGAAGCATTCCTGCGAGCTTCTATAAACGTACGCGTTAGGCATTATAAAAACAAAACAAGAAACTTAAAACGTTACAACAAGGATAATATCATTAAGTAATAAATAGCAAGTAATAACAACAATTATTTAATAAACAACACAATTAAACTGTTTCTTTAGATAGTCAACACGGAACTGATTTAAAAACTAAAATTATTAATCAAATACGCTAAAACAAATGCGCACAATGTAAAGTTCTTGACGCACTGGAGAACCTTCCACACACCGTTAAAGCGTTATGTATGTTAAGACATCGTCAACGTTTATTATTTATAAGTTTTATCCCTACGACTAATTTTCATATGGAATTTAAAAGTTATGGTTGTATGGGTGTTTAGAGTGTCAATAAAAGTCACCACCTATAACGCACAAAACGTTTATTGTCTACAAATACACAGAACATTTAATGCGGCGGATAATATACACAGTGAAAACAAAGGAAAGACAATTTAACACAAACAATAGAACTTATACACAACTCGATATGTACCTCGCGACTACAATAATTATATTAATGAATACGATAGCCCGGACAAGCGCACGATTGACATGCATACTACGTCGATAGCAGATGCGGACTGGCGGGGGGAACCCGCTCACGCGCAAGTCGATTGAGGCGTGGCCGTTTGACCTAGATACAGTCGTGAGTAGCTGTACCATAGTATAAAGACAGCTGTACGCTCACTCGCTGCCGCGCTTTGAAGTTCCAGGTTCGATATGCCTCCACATCACCCCCCTCTAGAGACCGTGATACGGGCGATAATACTCATGGAATTTTACTCTCCTTCCTGATTTTGTACATTTTATTACATTATCTTTAATACAAAAAATTATTGAAATTAATAAACGTACCTAATTGGGTACTCAGTACTCACACAATTATAAACACTATCTCATCGTTATCTTTGATTTTGTATAAGAAATGAAAAATTAAAATAAAAATGAAACTTCGAAAAATCGCTCAGTGCCCAGGTTCAAGGCCAGCGTTTTTACGTGACGGGATCTATAAGCGTTCGACGTCCGCGAGTATATTGACCCTATTATCAGCTGATGTAATTTTTAAGTTTCATTGCTGGTTTTCTGTTTAAGTATTTTCAAGATTTTTTTTATGAAATTATCGTTTCATTTAGATGTACTAACATGATGGAACGTGAATAAAGTTAATAAACGTTTTAAAAAATTGATCCGTAATCATCTATTGAAGACAACGCATTTTACATGAATCATCCATTTAATGTGTATTGCTAAACACACGCATATATTCATAGGTATTTGTATGTACTAATTATATATATTAAGTGTATTTAAATATGTATATTTTTATGTATATGCATGTATTTATATCTCCATTTGTATATATATATATATATATATATATATATATATATATGTGTGTGTGTATGTGTATGTGTATATGTGTGTAGATGTATATGTGTATGTATGTATCCATCATATGTGTATAGTTTATTTATTAGTAAAATGTATGTATTATGTAGTTAATTATAATTTTGTTTAGTGTTATTTTATTCTATATTGCCGCACCTACGTCAAATTCTCACCACTCCATGGGTTGACTGGTAGAGAATGCCTCAAGGCATTAAGTCCGCCCTTTGTATCCTTTTGTTTTAAGGAATGCAATTAAGAATAAATAAATAAATAAAAATAAAAAACGTTGTGAAAAGATGATTTTTTTTTCGTCGGAATCAAATTTATTTGTGATCCATGTGCTAAGGTGTAGTATCTTCTATCATCTGTCTTTGTTTTCGGGAGCGTTTCAAAAATACCCTGTATATATATATATATATATATATATATATATATAATATATATATAGTATATATATAAATGAAGTTTAAAAGTAATCAATCACAAATTGATAAAATCAGGCGTTACTTTGCGGAAATCCATTATAATGGGGTTGTTATAAACTAATTTGCTTACTTCCGCGTAAAGAAAGAAAATGATGCGTCCTGCCCAGTTTTGATGGGACCTTCCACCCTCCCTCAATCGCGCGCAACTTTACCTGTCGCCGTTAATCCCAGCACTACTACCCCCAGCACCACCACACTAGGCAGGACACACCACTCTCAAAAATACAACACGTGTTTCACCTCTACACGAGGCATCCTCAGGTGAAGTAGACTCTGCGGAAGCTGGCCGCTAAGTTGACTTAGCCCCATTAATCACAAATTATTTTATCTTAAGAAGCGTACAGAAATTTGGCGATGCAGGTAGTTTTCAAATATTTCAGAGTTTCCTTTGATTTTTCAAAATTAAAATATAAAATATCGTTCTGTTAATTATAAAAATCAATGGTCAATGATTACTCTCTGTTTAAATAGTAAAAGCATATTAATGATTGTAATGGTAGCTTAAGTTTAATTAAAGTAATGATACTGTGTAGTGGCGGTGTAAGAATACATATACACCTACCCCACATCATGCCGTGTGTGTCGTAATATGCAACTGATGAAGTGTTCGATCACTCAGACAAAGCCGAAACGATTCATAAGGAAAAATGCTAGGCATCAGTAACGAAGAGTTATAAACCACGGGGTTTATGTGGCCAAAGTATTATGAACCATTTAATAGAACAACATTTCCCACTTGGGGTTCATCACAGTTCGACCTCGCGTGGGGTGAGACCTCAAGCGATTATGGCGACTTTCAGCTGACCGTAGCAGGGATTTAAGGCTTGACCGCTTAACAGATAATTGCTGGAGCGCTCATCATTAAACGAAGACTAAAGTGAGTGTATGTGTTGCGAGCACCCAATTTACAAATATATAAATTAAAGGTAAATAAGAAAACCTTTTGGAGATTTTTTTACAAGCATCTTGCACTGATTTTGTACGAGTAGAATCCATTAATGTAGTGTTATTCCAATTCAAGATAATGAAATATATTATACCAATTTTATTTTTATTTAATTAATATCCACGATTTTTTGTAAAAATATAGTCTAGATCGCTCCTAGTACTTTTTCTATTTATTCGTCAGTCAGACAGACATAATTAAAAAAAAGTTTATGCATGTCTGAATGGTTTATAATTATTAATCCCATCAGCACAATATGAGGCAGTTATTTCTATATTAAAAACTGATGTACATATTATTGATTGTCATACAAAAAATATACCAATACCTATAAGTGTTAGAGCATATACTACAGAAAATTAATGCTGCCGTGTCTTATATGGAACGGAGGTTCTTTTAACTTGAAATGAGGCATTCCATTTTACAACTCAAGGGTAACAGCGAATTTTCATTTTGATTTTTTAACGAGGATAGATGTAAACGTTTGTTGGCAACACTTCCTATTTACCATCAGGTGAATTGTGTGCTCGTCGATCACCGTAATTTTTTAAAAATAAATGTGATAACGAGGGTTGTGATAGCTTTTCTGCATCATGCTATCATTTGATTGACAATGCTTAAAATTTTATGAGTTGATGTTGATTTAGGTTAATAAATTAAAAACATAGCAAATTTAAAATGCATTAATTCGGCATTCTTTATCTTGTACCATAATAAGATATTTACCGTGCAAATATAAAATTTCAAAAAGGTAAAGTTACAGCTTGTGTTTTAGAGCAAGGAAATGTCCAGCCCGCTACCCCAAAAAACATCACACGTCTTTGAAAATATTATTTTTCTTATTTCTCAAATATGCAGGTTTCCTCATGATGTTTTCCTTCACCGCTGAATACGTGGTGTATCAGCAGTTAAAATTTCAATAAACAATTTCATTGGTGCCGGCTGGGATTGGACCCGCGCTACTCAGGTACTGTGAAATTTACAGCGAGCGCTTAGGCCCTGAGCTACCCCGGCTCAATGCACACATGCAGTTATAAACGTTTGACGTATTAAGTTATAAATAGTAATAGTAAAAAACAATTCGAAGTATTTTTCTTTATATAAAAGCATATTTTACTTTTGTAAATTAAATATGTATTGTCTAGAAAGAGAACAGTATGAAACAAGTAAAAACAACAAAGCTTTTGAATGAGGCACTCATATCTAGTAATGGCTTATTTTAATACAGAAAATACTTTACTTTAAACTAACAGCGTTGTTAATATAAGTGAAACCATTCTCCTCCTCGTCGAATACTGGTTATCATAGGCTTTACTTTTATAGAAGAGAAAATAACAAGAATAAATCTTTTTCAAATAATTCTAGATGAATAATGGCGACGGATTGAACGGCTAGAGTTCTGTGCCAAGCACTTCTAAGATTGTATAAGAAAGTTTATACAAATTAATATGAAAAAAAGAAAGATTTATTTGTTTGTATAAAACACACATTTAAATAAAACAAATATACAGATGCAATGAATATAAATATGCACGCATCAATGTTAGACTTGAGTAAAAATGAATAAAAAGCAGCGGACAATATGAACCGTCAAAATTTTCTTTAGATATATAATTCTTCTGTACGAGCGTTTGTCACTGAAAAACTACTCCTAAACGACTGGACTGATTTAGATATTTATTTGATGCGTTTGAGTGGGTCCCACACGGCTTAGATTTATATTTCAACCCGACCTAAAAATTTTCTCCTACGTGGATAAAGACGTTTCATTTCAAAATCATAACAATTCCCTTAATCTACATTATTTTTAGTATATAAATTAAATGATTTCATAATTAGTCAGCAGATGATGCAAATATATCGAATTATATCATATACCGATTTATTACACAAAATTCGCGTGTCCATTATTTCAACGAAAACGTAACGCAGTAAACCTTAAATTAAAACACTTCTTTATACGCTACTGAGAAATATATTACAATATGGGTCCAATTGTCAGTCACTTCAGAAGGGTTCACGCCAACCGCGCCAACTATTTACATCATATATGTATTCAAGCGTAAAAAGAGATAAAAATATTTAGAATACTTCCGTCCACCAAACCTTTTCAGAAATATACATTAAAAAAATTACTTTTAAGATGCGAGTTTTAATAAAATATAATAAAATTTTAGTTCATTATCAATTTCTGCCCCAAAACAGTTCAATGTTGGGCAGAAAAATATCCCATAGAAAGGCCGCGAGCTATTTAAAAAGTGGAAAGGTGGCTATTAGGATGGGGATGAGGATGATGATGGTTTATGAGTTAGTATTTTTAGCCATCATCATGTCCCCTCTATCGAGGTTGAGCTATCTAACCGCGGCCTGTTAGAGGGTGTGCGAACCACCGCCTCTGAATACTTAGCTGGTATTGATCGATGTTCTGGGCGGTGAGAACTGCCAAGGTACGCGAGTGTACGGTGTGTACGCGGTGTGTGCTGGACGCGTCGTGCCCGCCTACAGGTGTGACGCACCCCATCCGTTATTCTATTTGTGCTTGTCGCATTGGTGTGGGTGTAGTGTCAGTGTTTGTCCGTTTATGATGTGCCTGCGATGTTTGAGTCGACGGGATCGAGCAAGCGTAGTTGTTCTATAAGAACGTTACGCGGTCTACGTAGTCAGCGTGACGTTTGGTATCGGGACGTAGTTGGCTGTGTTTGCCACTAGCGGGTTGGAATGGGTTTCTGCGTTATCAAAGTAACACTGAGACATTTCCATGAAGTTTTCGAAGATAGTGGAAAGATGAATATCACTGTAAAAATCTGAATTCCGTGGATACCACCTTGCTCCGGTGGCTTTACGGATGAAAAAGTTTTGAACTTTCTGTAGTACCTTTAGGTGGGACTTATACTTGTGGGCGAAGGCTGCACTTACATGTAACATGACAGGTCTAACGCAGGTTTTGTACAGGTGGAGTTTCTTCTCTTAGAGACAACTTACTCTTCCTGTTAACAAGAGGGTGGAGACGGTCAGTGACTGACCTGGCTTTCTTGCGCACTACATTTATGTGATTCGCGAAACTCATGCGGACGTCGAACGTGATGCCAAGATATTAGGCCGAAAACACATGCACTAACCAAATTCATCGCCTAACAAAATATTCTGTCTGGCTTTAGTCACCATCTGACAAAGAAAAAATCTCGAAATACGCCCTCTTTTTTGATGTCGCAAAGGCATTTGAAAAGGTCAACTGTACAAACTAAACATGCCTGATAGGCTCGTACATATCATTCGAACCTTCCTTATAACATTATCTTTAAAGTTTTCTCATCTGGTTGGGCAGTATAAATATATAATTGTAAATGAAAATTGTAAACATACATAAATATCAATAAAATAAAATAAATACATAAAAAATACATAAATATATAAAAACCCAACCAGATGGAAGCCCTCGGCAGGGGAGACCAGACGGCCGAGGGTTAAGGGGAAAGGGAAAGAAACCGGCGGACGATGCGGGCGGTATCGAGGAGCACCGCCTTCTGCATTTGAGCCTGGAGCGGTCCGTCACGGAGTCCCAGTCGCCTCAGATGACCCGAGAGGCTGACTGGGGTTAACCCGTTCGCAGAAACGACCACAGGAATAATTTCGGCCGGCAGACCACCCCACATGTCGGTCACCTCGTGAGCCAGGTCCAGATATTTTGTTCGCTTATCTGTTTCGGCTTTCACGAGGTTCTCGTCATACGGAATGGTAATGTCGACCAAAAATATCCTTGACTGTGCCCGGTCCATCAGCACAATATCAGGCTTATTCCCAAGAATAGTCCTGTTTGTGATGATGGCCCGGTCCCAGTAGAGCTTGGCGCGGTCATTTTCGAGCACGGCTTCCGGCCAGTACTTATAATATGGCAGTTTCCGATCCACGAGACCGTATTTCAGAGCGAGCTCCTGGTGTAGAATCCTGGCTACTAGATTGTGTCTGTTCAGATACTCAGAGTTAGAAAGCGCCGAACAACCGGAGATGACATGCTTAAGTGACTCACCGGGATGGCGACAAGCTCGACAGATGTCGACGGTGCCATCCTTTAGGATGTATCTTCGATAATTGTTGGTCTTAATAACCTGATCCTGTATCGCACAGACAAAACCCTCGGTTTCCCCAAAGAGGTCACCGAAACGTAGCCAGTGGAGGGAGGCGACGGTGTCTACGGAAGGCTCATGTAGAGCCTTGTAGAACCTCCCGTGGAGCTCCTTCTCCTTCCATACGGTCTCCCGGTCGGAAATGCTCTGTACTGCCGGGTCTTGCCATTGCTCGTTGGCTAAGGATAGAGGGGTAAGTCCTTTATCACAAAAAATAACGTCCCTATAGTATGAATCATCCGCTCTCGTCAGAAAGTAATTGCGGAGGCTGCACACTTCGCGATTATGCATGGTAAGCGCGTTTAAAAACCGCGCCCACCATGTTTCCGCGGCAAGTACAGCCTCATTACCGACGATCTGGGATGATACATCCTGTGGGACGTCATAATAGTGCGGACTTTTCTATCCAGAGCGTTCAGTTCGGTCTGAGTCCACCTGAGTATGCCAAATGTATACATGTAAACAGGCATGATCCAACCGTTATATGCGTGTGTCTTATTAACGCCCGACAAAAGATTGTTAAGTACTTTTGTCAAGCGTGCATAAAACACATCGCAAACTGACTGTTTCATACCCGCCTCATCCACACCGATGTTCTGTGACATACCCAGGTACCGATGTTTCAGACTCAGATAGGGTCTTTATGTTGATGGGCATAGATAAGTCTATGCCCTCAGAGTTAGCAACCCTACCCCTTTCGACGTGGATGACCGCACATTTATCCGTCCCCAGCTCCATTCTAATAGAATTGCTAAAATCACAAGTGATGTTTAGCAATTCCATAAGATGAGAGCGACTGGAGGCGAATAACTTGAGATCATCCATATAGAAAAGGTGGGTCACTTTTGTACCTCCTCTCCGAAACTGAAATCCCCTCCCGGAACCCTCCAGTAAGGTACTAAGAGGGTTCAGAGAGAGGCAGAACCATTCTATTATTATTATTATTATTATAAATTGCTCTTTTTGTTTTCGAGTAGAGGAAACCGGTTCTTCGAAACGTTTTCTAAAGGCTAGGGTCCTACAAGGATCCGTCTTATTTCCACTCCCCTTTACAATCTTCATGAGTGATATCCCTAAGGTTCTAGTGGTAAACACTATTCTCTTTGCCGATGATGTGGCTCTCTTTGTATCAGAATGAAATAACAATAGCCTAAATTTAAAACTTCAAAAATCTACCAATCGCTGAAATATTGGCACGGCCGGTGTATAGAGCATCGTAGCATAGCAATGAATGTTACCAGTTAGCAACATATCATTGATATGCAGAAGAAACAGCGTTGGTGATAGCACACAGCCTTGTGAAACACCAGCGTTAATAGGCTTGTTGTCAGAACATGCACCGTCTACAACGACCTTGATGCTCCTATCTGCAAGGAAGCTGGTGATCCAATTGCACAATTTCTCGGGAAGCCCATAGGAAGGGAGCTTCGAAAGAAGCGTTTTGTGCCAAACCCGATCGAAGGCCTCCGCAATGTCCAGACTAACGGCCAACGCCTCCGCCTTGGACTCTACTGCCTCCGCCCATCTATGGGTCAGGTAGACCAGAAGATCACCAGCTGATTGACCCCGACGAAAACCGTATTGGCGGTCACTAATCAGCTGGTGATCCTCAAGGTAAAGTTACCCACTATAAACAAGTAACTTTCCGTTTGTATATGATGTTTGATGTCAACTAAACTTAAGTAGGTCTAAACAAGTGAAAAAAGCATAAAAAAGATAATTATTTTTACACATGGCTGATAGCACAATAGGCGTGTCATCAACTCATGAAATATTTGTTCGCTGCCACAGCTAAAAATTGGTGCCGCAACGAATTGGTTAAATCTCGTGGAAGATTATTCAAGAAATAATTTTGTATTAAAAAATAGATGGATCAAATTTAGTACATTCATGTATGCATAAATTTGGATGCGTTAGAAGAGATGTAAATGTGTCAAGATCACATCAATTGTAACAATTCCTTGTACTGTTGCTAAAAAGAAAGAACATTATTTAATCTTAGTTTGAATTTGCTCGCAGACATGGTTGTTAAATTTCTTGCTGATAGATTTTATGACTTACAATTTAAATGAACGTAAAATTTTGAATATGGTTCAAGAAGTAGGATTGCATTCTTTTTCGACGGATATAATTTCAAAGTATAGAATTGTTCCGATACAGTTTATAATAAAACCGGCCAAGTGCGAATCAAACTCGCGCATGGGGGCTTCCGTACCATCGTACAAGATTTAACACTATGTAGGTAAAAAACGTTTCGAACCCGTAAAAAATGGTAGGGCAGCCCCTTAATTTTTTTTTTAATTTAAATTTGTTCATTTGTAGCGGCTACAGAAACACACATTCTGTAAAAATTTCAATTATCTAACTTTTACGGATCATAAGATACATGCTGATGACAGACAGACGGACGGACGGACGGACGGACAGCGGAGGCTTAGTAATAGGGTCCCGTTGGTTGGTTTATTCTGGTACGAAACCCTAAAAATTATATTCATTTTAAATTGAAAGCAAGTTATAAATATGTCTTTTAAAGAATTAGGGTGAAAAACGAGCACACAGTCCTCCTGGTGGTAAGTGGACGCCCATAAACTTTAACATCTATCTTTGATAAAGTATCAAAATGCAGACGTATTATAAACCCTAAGAACTAACAGTCCGGTAAATATTTTAAAGATTGCTTTATAAGAATATCAATTTAAATGTTTACTTATAAGAAAGTAGAAAATGAGTAGTGGAGAATTTAGGAGCCTCTCCTTTCAGACATGTTAATAAATCATAAAATATTCTTTGTTAAGAAAAGTAATGGGACACCGCAACTGCAATTTATTAAGACGTTGAAGCTTGTTACTTATGAAGGACGTTAGAGCGGACCAGCTACAACACTTTGCAACAATTTTAAACTATTTTTTATATTTTTATATTAACAGAATTTTAAAAATTTTCATCCATCCATTGTTTTATGCAAATAAAAAAAATCAACGTTTTTTGGATAAAATACTTCATGTTACATCATTCCGGCTATGTTTTCTGTGTTCTTTATTTTTCCTCACAATTTGTTTAGCCGTTCCGAAGATAGCCCCGACAGACAGACTGACAAACTAACATATTTTTTGGAAACGGTTATTAATGTTTTAATTGCATTCTAAAAAAAAACCTGCCATTATATATTTTTCAATAAGATAGGGAGACACTTCAATTTTATTTAAATGTGTAAATAGTTAGTAAATAATGATTATATCGAAAGGCAAAACCAAATTTTATTCTTTTGTTCGTTGCACATCATTTTCGAGTATTTGATTATGCTGAACAGAGAAAGTACATGATATTTCTTCGATACAAGCCTACGCCTACAGAAATACAACCGCAATTTAACCTTTACAAAAATCTCTTTTATATTCAAAGAAAAATATAGATTAATAATCCTTTGACCTTTGTGGAATGTGGAGCATGAATACAAGTTGCTGTTCTCAATCTTCAAATAGATTGGACATTAACTTTTCTAAGCTTGAGTTTTTGAGTTTTGCCTTCTTAATAATGCTGATAATATTATTGCTTGTATTAAAATATCAAAAAAATATAAATACTAACATTAGAAAACAGTATAATTTAAATAATAATATTCGAGTTTAAAGATTAAATAACACACTGACCTTGAGTTGTGATGCAACTAGTGAGGTGTGAGGACTACGTGTCAATCTAGGCAGATACTACTCTCTTAATTATCTTCTTATTTCCGCCAAATAGCAGTACCTGTATCTGTGCCTTCTTTTTTCGGTCAGCAAAATAACATACTCTTAGATATTCGAAGTCCTTAGAGGTGACAACGCATCAGTGGCCTCCCTTGTTTGAATTTGGCTGCAGGTTTACAGAAAATAATTAGAAAACAATTATTGATGTGATAGTAATTTTGAGAGTCTCGAGTAAAGAAAATTTAAATAGAAAACCTTTCAGATGTTTATCAAATTTAATTTTGCTTTTTAAAATTCCAAAATACGCTTAATTTGAATAAAGCAATTTTCATCCCTTTATTTCATTTTAGTGTTAAACTGCTATTGGTTTGTATTTTATATTCAACACACGTAGTTGGGATAAAATTTTACTGTTGCTAGTTGTTGTACCTGTTTTAATTTTATTAAATGTAAGGTACCTAGCCCTTAACCCTTTCGAACGTTTTACTTTTAACATACTAAATGTCAAAGCTAAAATGTTTGAATAATGTATAAATATGTTTAAGGACGTAAGGATTTTTTTTATTTTGAATACAAAGTGTGTGTCACACCTACGTCAAAACACCTTTGTTACCAGTGTTAAATGTTAATATAAAAATTTTGATATTGATTTGTAGAAATCTGGAAATTAAGGAGTAGGTTAGAGGTGAGAATGTATGTGATAAGAGAAGTGCGGTTTGCAATAAGATGGACAAGAGGTGACAAAGTAGATGTATATGTATGCCTAATGGAAGTCCGTTGTCTCTGCTTACCTCTCTAAACGGCAGGTGTGGGTGTTCATAATTAAAATAGTCGTCTTTCCCTGAATTAAAGAGACCAACAATCCTTACAGTTTTTCTTTTGGCAAGTGGACATTGAAGCCCATGGATATTCAAAATCCTCATTCGAAGAGACTAAAATAAAATGCCCCACAACGGTTATTTGTACGTGTTTTACTTTAAATTGGATCACAGCAATGTGTCAACGACTACTTGTGGTTGAAATGGTAAACTTCTAACACGAACAGGACATAGAGATAAAAAAGAGCTTGATGTGTACGTCGAATAAAGTAGATAACTTAGGTAACCTACTCGTACTCGATGTCAAATGTATGTGACAAAATTTTAAAATTGATTATATGTAGAGTTTAAGATACCGGAACACCTCAAAATCATTAAAATTATTGATTTTAATAGGTTTAGAACCAAGTGCTTATTAATAAGGATTTTTTTTATAGGATAAGGGTGACAAACTAGCACACAGTCCACCCGATGGCAAGTGGCTGCTGCGGCCCATAGACATCTACATCTATCCTAGTTTGCGAATCAAAATGCAGATGCATTGTCACCCGTGAGGACCAAGATGGAATGCCTCATTTTCAGTAAAAAGGGCCTCCGGCCACCCGCACACACCAAGCGAAACGCAGAGGCAAACCTCTACTTCACGCTGGTTTTCTGTGAGGTCGTGGTACCACCCCGGTTCTAGCCGGCCCATCCGTGCGACAGCAAAAGCTGCCGCGTGGCTCTACCACTGTTAGGTTTTTGTTTAGGTTTACCACCTCTAAGATAGAATGCCTCTTTTTCAACGAAAATGGTCACCAGTTATATACACTGACCACACAAAAGAATTAATCGAAGATATTTATAGAGATCTATGGACCACAGTATCTATTTACCAAGAGGTGTACTTTGTTTTCGTTTGTCACCCTTATCCTATATTATACATATAGTACCTAATCTTAAACTATGTGAGTGTATATATTTTTGACCAAGTTGAGACATTTTTCTAAATAATGGCGAAATCACGAAAGGTAAGTTGTGATATTTTTTCTATGTTGTAGATTATGAGTTTTTGTTGTGGATTTGTCATATTTCTGTGCAGATTACTTGATATTTTTTTTACAACAACCTCTAAAAGTATGTGGGAGAACTGTGTCCATTGCCTGTATAGGTGGAGATTTGGTGGGAGAAATATGCCCCCCAGCATGACAATGCCTTTCGTTATTACAGGGATCTGTAAAAGACCACAAAATTGTGAAGTTACTCCAAATTTTGCAGTCAGCGGAAGATGGTTACAGAGCATGGTGTAAGTGCGACAGTAAGACTGGATATCTTTACCAGTGCGATATTTACTCTGGTAACGATAATAATGAACCCATTGAAGAAGGTCTGGGGTTTAGGGTTGTCAAAAATTTTTGTGTAAACATACCGAAAAATATATTCGATCGGACATAAATTCCTAAAACTCGTGGTTAAGATTATTTTGGTTTTGTTTCGAATGTGCTATTATAAATCAATATATTTTATAAAAACAATAAAATGAAACAAAACAAAATATAGATCGAGACTTCCGTTTGAGATTGGCCAGAAGCTTGAAGTCTTGAAACAGACAGAAACAGAAACAGAAACTTTTTTATTCAATATAGATTATAAATAATGCTTATTGAAAGTCACTCCTTTGTATAATTACCACTGGTTCGAAAAAAAACCTCTGTCCTGGGAAGAACCAGCAAGAAACCCAGCGGGACTTTTTGACTCCAAAAAAAAAAAGAGTAGTGTTGAACAAACAGCCCACTAGTTTTAGTGATAACATGATGAAACACGTAGGTGGTTGTTAGATGCAGGTGCCCCGTTGACAGCTCCGTGGCGCAGTGGCTTAGCAATGAGGTGTATTGTTAAGGGCCGCTGGTTCGAATCCCATACGGAATGAGTATTTGTATGGCCTAAAATTATTTTTGCCGGGTGTGGATATTTTTCCATTTGAAAGTTATTCATGTAAACTGCGCCCACGATACAGGAAAAAATCCTAGTGTGGAGGTAAAGTCTTTTAATAGACTGAAAAAATTAATCCCCACGGGTGACAACGCATCTGCATATTGATTCGCAAACGAGGATAAATGTAGATGTCTATGGCCACAGCAACCACATACCATCAGGTGGACTGTGTGTTTGTTTGTCACCCTATCCTATAAAGAAAAGCGCAATGACTAATGCAATTTTAACAATCATTCAGCAGCACGAGAGGCATAATGAAGCCGTGATCTTCTAGAGGCTGGTGATAACGAAGAAGAAGGGTGTCAATGTGCATTAAGCTTTCCCTTCAGACACGAAAGTCTAAAATTATGACTTCACAAACAAAAAAATTAAAAAATTCAAACTGTATTCACCAGTTCATTGAGTAGTGTCATCTTGGCCGATTAGTCATGCAATATAGAATATAACAAAACACTTCCGTTTTGAATATAAAGCGGCCCGAATACGATGCGAATAAACTCCGAAGACTACAAACAATCTAGGAGCTGTTTCCTTTTTATACGGTACATGGATACGTTAAGATACCGCAGTAGAATAAAATTGATACCATTGATGTAGTCTATGGAAATAATTTAATAAAATAGTTCCTCTTTCCTGAGACCACAAGATAAGGATATGTTTTATTGTAAAACTAAAGTTTCAAATAAACTTACAGTTAACTTGATGGTAAGTGGCTACTGTAGTCCATGGAGACCTGCAACCAAGTTCAAGCAAAGGTTACAAATTCTTGTCACGACATCTTTTTCTCCATCTCATAGGCGGCTATTACTCTACTATGTCGACGAATACAGCAATATACACGATGAATACCGAATGCCTCTAATACTGCCATCCCACGACAATTAAATATAATATATAAATCCATAATTCAATACAGAATACTCAAATTTTAAAATATATGCTTTAAAATCCCAATACATATAATGTAAAAGGCCTACTATGTGGAAAGATTCCTTTATTTCAATTCATTGGTGGTAGAGCCACGCTATAAAGCTATATTATGGTTGTAGCATGAATAAGTCGACTCGCTTACGACCACGCTTTTACAGAATACCCACGTGAATCAGCAGCTTAATTCTGCTGTGTTTTATATGGTAAGTATAGAAAACCGGGTACCTTTTGTACTTTAAACGACGCTTCCATCACAAGTGTGGCAATACATCTGCATTTTGATTCTAAATAGAGAATAGATGTAGGTTTCCACGGGTCACACCATCGACATACCGTTTGAGAGGATGATGCTTGTTTATCATATTATTCTATAAAAAAATCCACAAAAATATAGCATAGCTACATCTATACGAAATGCCTACATAATAGCTATATATTCTTATAGCCTCTTCTCCGACAACTTTGCAGCGGGCGGACGTATGTCGTGTTTTTTAAATAAATCTATTCAATATATCACATACCATAAATAGTCTTAAAGGTGTTATCATTAGTGCAAAAATCTTGGCGCAAACCATATTTGGTGCCTTGCACGCGAGCGAACGACGTGTAGCAGCGAGAGAGGGGGCCCTTCTTCACCCCCGCGAAAAAGGTACAATTGCATTTTTTATCTACTATTTTTGCTACGATTGAACTACGAGCACGCCCACTTGCTACGAGAAACTACGTATTACGTTGCACTTAAACATTGCTTGCCGTGCTGTGTGATTCATCGGGCTGTTTGGTGAGATCTATTCTACTCATCATCATCATCATTACAGCCCTTCACAAGTCCACTGCTGAACATAGGCCTCCCCCAAAGAATGCCACAAAGCACGGTCCTGAGCCACCTGCATCCATCAACTTCCTGCATATCTTACCAGGTTGTCACTCCACTAGTGGGGGGACGCCCTAAACTTTCGCCTGCCAGTACGAGGCTGCCACTCGAGAACCTTTCTTCCCCATCGGTTGTCGTTCTTCGAGCTATATGGCCGGTCCATTGCCACTTCAGCTTACTAATCCGTTGGGCTATGTCGGTCACTCTGGTTCTACTGCGGATATCCTCATTTCTGAGTTTATCACGCAGAGAAACTCCAAGCATAGCCCTCAACATAGCTCGCTGAGCGACCTTGAGCTTCCTCATCCGGCCAGCAGTGAAGGACCACGTCACAGTTCCGTATGTTATCACTGGCAACACTCACTGGTTGTACAGTCTCGTTTTCAAGTTTTGAGATCTCTCTGACGAGAAGATGTGCCGTAATTTCCCGAACGCTGCCCAACTGAGTTGAATCCGTCGATTGACCTCTCGGTTGAAGTTGGACTTACCTAGTCGGACTATTTGTCCCAGGTAAACATACTTGTCAACAACTTCGAGCTTAGTGTTCCCAACAACTACCGGCATAGGTGTGACATGGACATTAAACATGATCTTTGTTTTGTCCATGTTCATCTTAAGACCTATCCGTTGGGATACACTATTGCGGTCATTGAGCATAGTGCTTAGGTCCTCCAGCAATTCTGTCATAAGGACTATATCGTCGGCAAATCGAAGGTGAGTGATGTACTCGCCATTGATGTTAATACAGTATCCTTTTCAGTCCAGAAGCTTGAAAACGTCTTCCAATGCAGCGGTGAAGAGTTTCGGGGATATGACGTCACCCTGTCTTATACCTCTCTGCAATTGGATAGGTTTCGTGCTCTGGTTCTGTACTCGGATATCCATCGTAGCCCTACTGTACAAGCACTTCAACACTTCGATATACCGACAGTCAACTTGGCACCGCTGAAGGGAGATCTATCCTACTATTGTCACTTATAATAACTGCTGCTTTACGAGTACAATAATATCATGGAGCCACATAGTTCATTGGACAAAACAAACTCCGCGCCTAATTTAAGTATCGTTGCTGACGATACCCCCGAAAAGACTTACGGATTTATTACATCAAATGCAAAACGGCAAAGGATGGACGACGAGAAAAACAGAGGTGATTGTATTGAATTTCGACACAAAATGCATGAATTATTTGAAAGTTGAACGCTTAGGCAAGACAGCCAAATGCGAAAACAGGAGACTCAAATTACAAAATTATTCCCGATATTAAAAGGAATTCAGGAAGCTAATAATAATGTTGAAACCACCAGCACATTTCTGGCAGAGCAGA
>JAVANC010000005.1:57716102-57768003 GCA_033319125.1 Parnassius glacialis
GAATTAGTATCCCTCCAAGTAAACCTATATTCTAGTTAAACAAAATCTGATAGCTTATGTAATAAAGTTTCCATTGATCATTTTAATATAAATTTTATACAAAATGTCTTGGAATAGTCATTTTTAATGAACAGCATGAAGTATTCTGGACGTGCTCGACAGAGGCCCCATATTGGCCAAAATGGCCGTGTCAGACGAGTGGTTAAGAAGGCCGCATTTCTCAGCCGAATATTAAAGATAAGCAATTCACATTCGTAACCAGCGAAAATGTTGAAATATTGTTACAGATGTATAATTATACATCTGTAACTGCATTACGTTGATCCATTCACCTGTGAAATGCTTTACCGATTTTACGATATCTATTTCTGAGTCTAAAGTCGCCTAAGTTCACTAAAGCGAGAATTTAACTCAAAAGAAGATACGAATTTCGCATACAGATGTAGTTCCTTGCAGTACGTTATACCTAAAATATTATTCTAGTTTAGGTAATATTTTTTTTGTGTCATAAGTAAACTATCTTCCTATAACATTATGTTACTGTTACTAAACACTAATAAATGTAATTATACAAAATTAGCCAACTCACATTCGGTTCAGAAATGAGATTCCTTTATTTGTTAAAGAAAGTTTGTTAAAGAAACGAATAAAGAAAGAAAATATATGTTTCATATAATATGCCATAAATGCCACGCTTGGCAGGCGGTAGGTAACCGCAATTCTTTATTATTTTGAGTTGTTATCGGGAAGATGTTATTGTCCATGTAAGTAATCTTTGCTAAGAAAGCCGCATAAACACAACATACCTCCCTTCCAATAACACATAACATTTCAACTTCAATAATCTTCGGATTAAAGTCAACATGCTGGTGGCCTCGCTCTGGTTTGATAATTAGTCACTACGTAATAGTGTTAAACATTTACCTACAATCGTTAAGTGGAGCTTATCCAAGACTTGTAGGCAATTATAACGCTTTCCCAGCTCACGCCATTTAGCACGACGTACGAAATATTTATTCATGACGCGGCGTGAACCGTGGGTACTCTATGCGGTAATACTCTGAGCTTCTTGCGGTAAATTACAACATTCAGTATCTGGGGACACGGCAGTGCCCAGCCCAAGTCGAGCGAAAAAGCGGCACGGCCGTACTATCCTTTTCTCGAAGCAGTCAGGCCATTTTTGAAACCCTATAACTTCGTTGTGGATTAAACTAGAAGCCTGAAATTCAGAACCAAGTAGGCATTGTATAAACTTGGTATATTTCCAATTTCATTAAATTTGATTTAGTAGTTTAAGAATTATAACTAGTCAAAGTTTCTTAATTTTGTCACTCACTGGCTGACCGATCATCAAAACTCTAAGGTACTTCTAGCAGATATAGAAGCTTCAAATTTGGAATACTACTTATTGTTTAGTATATAAATCAAGTAAAAATTAAAATATTTTACAATTTCGGTCCAGTTTTCGAGATAAACCAACTGCATAAATAACTTTGTATTCTATATAAATACATGGGATTACAAAGTTACATTTGCAGTGAATGAATCAGTGTACTATATATTATATAATATAATGGAATAATAGGTGTAGATATGTACCTAGATATAACTATCTACAAAAAGAAATGAGATGCCATCAAAAACATAACTTGTAAAAAAACCAAGTCTCGCAACCCAGTTCTTCTTCCGTAAAAAGTTGTGAGATCCATGTAATACCAAGTCGGTTAATTTATTCAGTCCCTACTTTAAGATCCTTAAGTATTTATCATTACCGTATTAAGTTATTACGTAATTAGCTAACCTTACAACATCTTATAATGACCATATCAATATTAAAAATCTTTTATATTTTAAATAAATAGATTGACTTGCCGAACTTGCACTTTGTAAAATTGCAAGCGATGTGCCGGCATGAAATACTGTCTCGCTCTGCTTAGCACGCCAAACTTTTTAAAGGCCAATTTGGCCTTCCGATCCAAGTGACAACGAAATTGCACACTATTCGATATGTCAACGTAAGGATTCCGATGCTAGCTGCAGCAACAACGGGAGTGCCTTGAACCGAGGAGGTATGACAAGGAGGTTCTTTTTAGCGGTAAACGCGCAAACTTCTGTCTTCTTGGGATTGAACTGGACTAGATTAAGTGGCCCCAAATCCGAGACTTTGTTAAGCAAAGACTCGACTTCAGAAACAAGTTTTTCCCGGTACTCGGCGACGTTTTCCCGAGAAATATTGGCACGGCCATGATATAAGGCATCACCAGTGCTGTCGTCCGCAAAGCAATGAATGCTACCAAATAGTAACATATCATTGATATGCAGGAGAAACAGCGTTGGTGATAGCATGCAGCCTTGTGGAACACCAGCGTTGATAGGCTTGAAATCAGAGCATGCACCGTCTACTACGATCTTGATGCTCCGATCAGCAAGGAAACTGGTGACCCATTTGCACAATTTATCGGGAAGCACATAGGAAGCAAACTTCGAAAGAATTTAGAGAGAGAATTTAAAGAAGATTCGCTTTTGCTTTAAAAAGTGTTAGGCAAAATATATCAGTTGAGGCTGCCCTCACCGCGTACCATGGCTACGTATCATCAGTGCTTAGTTATGGGATTTTGCTTTGGGGTAACTCTGTTGAGGTAGAAAGAGCACTTTTAGTTCAAAAACGATGCATCCGTGCCTTAAGCAACATTTCGTATTTATATAGTTGTAAACCTTATTTTAAAAAATATAATATTCTTCCATTACCTTGTTTATATATCAAAGAAGCCTGTCTTTTTGTCAAATCATTCCCTAAGTATTTTAAAACCCGCCAAGATACTACAACAAGGCGTTTAAGAAGTAAATATGCAGACCTAATATATCAACCTCCCTGTCATAAAAATATGTATAAGAGAAATGTATATAACATGAGTATATTATTGTATAACACATTACCTAAGAATTTAAAAGAAAAGAGGGAGTCCCTTTTAAAAATAATTTAACAAAATTGTTATTGGAAAATTGTTTCTATAGCCTAAAAGAATATTTAGAATGGAAAAATTAGTTCAATGATTTATGTGATCCACTTAGAGATAGTTTTTTTTTTTGTATTATGTACCTAAATATTTGCATGTCTGCGAGCAGACTAAACACATGTACACTAGATTTTACTTAAGACCCTGTCAACTGTGTTTCTTGCAAACAAAGAATTTGTATTTGTATTTGTATTTGAAGCGCTTTGTGCCAGACCGATCGAAGGCCTTCGCTATGTCCAAACTAACGGCCAATGCCTCCCCCTTGGACTCTACTGTCTCCGCCCATCTATGAGTCAGATAGACTAGAAGATCACCAGCTGATCGAACCCGACGAAAACCGTACTAGTGGCCACTAATCAGCTGGTGATCCTCAAGGTACCTCATGAGCTGGCAGTTTATAATGGCTTCCATTATTTTGGAGAACAAGGAGGTGATGGCGATAGGCCTGCAGTTGGACAGGTCTGAGCGGTCGCCTTTTTTAGGGATCGGGTGGACCAAAGCTGCCTTCCATGAATTCGGGACTACGCCTTGGGAGTAGGAGTACCGGAAAAGACGCGTTAAAACCGGTGCCAACTCCGGAGCACACGTCTTCAGCACAATGGGAGGGACTCCATCGGTCCCACTCGACTTGCTGATGTCCAGGGAGAAGAGTGCTTTGCGAACCGAGCACTGTGTAAACCACACATCCGGCATGAAGCACTCACATCGCGGGATGGTCGGCGGTGTGTTCCTCCCGTCATCTAGAGTCGAGTTGGATGCAAAGAGAGAGCTCAACAGATCGGCTTTTTCCTTTGCGGCATAGGCCAGTGAGTCTTCCTCTCTGTGCAGAGGTGGAAGAGATGGCTGACAGAAGTTCCCTTGGACAGCCTTGGCGAGAGACCAAAATACACGGGTTCCCGAAGGAAGGTGAACTAGTTTCTCGCCAATTCTGCCGATGTGCTCAGATCTTGCCTTGGCAATGACGCTTTTGAAGGACCTGGAGGCGGTATTATTTCTCTTTTTAAGTGCGCTGGTATTTACATCCCGAGACGTTGATGCGTCAGCCCAGGCTCGGTAGCACTCCTGCTTATAGCGTAATGTTATTTTACAGGAGCGACCAAACTATAGCTGGGATCTGCTTCCGATGGCAACACAGAGGAACGAATAAAAAGTTTCATACCCTGAAATACATCCTCAGCAACAGAAACGGCAACAACGCTTGGATCTTCCGGAGAGAAGCGAACCTGCCCCCAAGGGTAGGGTGCAAAAAAAGACCGCATTCCGTCCAAATCGGCTTACGTATAGTGCCAAACACGGCGGCAAGCTGCAGATTGCAACTGCGATGGGAGCGTGAGTGGCACCGTACTCCGGATCAGACAATGGTCCGAAGAGCCCAGAGGGCCATCGACATAGACCTGATATCCGTCCGGATGAGAGGTCAGCAGAAGGTCCAACAAGGAAGGTTCATGGTCTTCCACATCTGGGATCCGAGTAGGCGAAGTAACCAGTTGTGTTAGACCATATACCAAGGCAAAGACAGATCTACCCGAATAATCGGTTAAACGAGAACCAAGCCATTCAGCGTGGTGGGCGTTTAAAATTACTGAGTATCACGATCTCTGCGGATGAAACCTGTTGTAGCGCGGAGTCTGCAGCCATTTGGACGTGGTCGATGAGTCGGTCTGTGTCGACATTACCGCTATGGGACCTATATAGACACCCGTAGACGCGGGGATGGTCGTCGCTATCTACGCGCAGCTATGGAATGGACAGGTCCGTACCTTAAAGACTGCCGAGGCGTCGAAAACAGATGTCCTCTCTGACGTAAACGCAAACTCCAACCCGGGGCACAAAAGAGTGTTCTAATTTGTACCCCGGGTAGGAGAGATATGAAGTATTAGCTGGAGTGGACACCTGAGTCTCGGTTAAAAAGAGCAAGGCCGGCTTCGCCGTCTCTAGATGGTAATAATGCCGTCTTTAGATGGTAATAAATGAAAATAAATAAAAACTAGGCTTGGTTCCTCGAGAAACCATATGACATCAACAGAGTATTGGTATTGGGTATCAAAGCAACAAATCAAAATTTCACGAAGTCAAGTCGAAGTGTGTTGAAAGCCCGGTTGAGAATCATTGTTTGATTTTTGCTGCGAGAGTGATGAAAGCTTCACATTTTCTTTATCTTGTAATGATAGATTGGTATACCGCGTGAATGCCTAGGGATTACTATTTCTGGCACTTAATCAATCTAAATAAAATTGTAATGTTATTCGTTTCATTTTTGTCTTCCAAACATTGTCATTTTATGAAATACGTTCAATATATGTAGGTTCATTTTCATTTGCCCAAATTCCAAGGATCATTATTTTACCGTACGCATCTCACAAGACAGTTGCAATTAGTTTCCAGCAGGCGCAGTGTAGAGATACACTCACCATACGATACACATCAGTGTTACTGTTAACTGCTATTTTACGCTGGTATTCTGTGAGAGCGTGGTCCTTCCCCGGTTGAGCCGACACATTCGTGCTACAACTATACTATTAATATAGCTGCAGCATGGCTCTATCACGTTGAAGTCCTAGTCCTAGTGTAGTGGTGTTGCTATTTTTATTATTTGCTTTTTATTAATAATAAGTCTTTGTTTATTATTAATAAGTAAGGTAGTCTGTTTTATTAGTAATATACTACCTATGGAATGTTTGTGATTAAGATTAATAAATATGTATTTGTTTCGTTTCAATTCATTCAATTTTAATTTATGAACAATAAAACCGACCGGTTTTGTCTTTCGGCATCATCAGAATTCACAGATAATTTAAAACATAAGTAAAACAAGTACAGATGTGTTAATGCAAATAATTAAAGCGAAGATGGAGTTTCAACAAATTATAATAACAATCCCAAATATAAATTATATAGGCAATGAAGGAATTACCGACTTAAACATTTAAGAGCAGTTTAGCAGCGTTGTATTTTCTGTAACATTCATACAAAAAGTAATTATGTAACGCAATGATAGAAGCAAAAAAATACCAAAAAGTCAAAATAATTTTACCCTTACATTCAAAGAAATCAACCAAACACGTCAGCTATTCCCTTTATGAAAGCGTTTCCGTCAGAAGGAGAAAGAAACATAAAGGATGGAAACAACAATTTATCTTCAATGGAATGAACGCCGGAGTGGCATACGTATGTGTTTTCTACGTCGAATATCTTTTGACTTCGTATTTCTTAGCCATTGAACCTTTACGGTTACAAATTAAGGATATGGCTTAGCTATTCACATCTGCTACGAAAGGTTTCTTAAATACAAATTAAAGCTTAAAGCAATATACATGAAGTGTACTGTTTTAATTATATTTCATGTTTTCATATTTTTTTATTAAAAACTAGTAAAAAACAATATAACATAAAATGTACATTATTAATTACTCTGCTAAAAAAACTAATACCTTCACTTGTGATACAGCCCTACTCTTCGCAGTATAGTGCCATGAACGTTGCCAGTATTTTTTTTAAATATTGTTAGCCAGTGTTTGTCCACAATCACCACAATTTCCTCGCTGAAATGCTATATTTAGCCTTTGAAACTAGTCCTCTTATCTACTGCGGTGATATAATATGTGATATAATAGATTTTTATGTACTTGAACTTATTTTCTTATTCTTATTTTAAAAAAATTAATCCCACACTAGGATTTTATCCTACATCGTGAAGGCAGTTTACAAACATAAATTTCACAAGGAAAAACAACCACACCGGGAACAATTATTTGAAGGCCATACAAATACTATTTCTGTGCGTGATTCGAACCCACGGCTCCCAGCGCCACAACTCATTGCTAAGCCACTGCGCTACGGAGCCGTCAAACTACATCTGTTTTTCTTTTTTTTTTAGAAAATCTACAAAGCTTACCTTTTACTGGAAAAGAGCCATTCCATCTTATTCCTCACGGCTGACAACACATCTGCATTTTAATTCGCAAACAAAGATAGATGTAGATGTCTATGGGCCACAGCAACCAGGTACCATTAGGTGGACTGTGTGCTCGTTTGACACCCTTATTCTACAAAAAAAATCACTTAAGAAAAACTATCGTTAAGTTCCAACCTATACAATATACTCGTACATCCAACCACTGGGCAGGCCTTCTCTCATTTCTGAGAGGGTTATGAAATAACAAGAGCGTGTTGGCGGATTCTATTCTATTGATACTAGCGACTTATTTTTGTACGTGGTAGAGCCAATTGCCAGCTATATTAAGAGTATAGTTATAACACAAATGGGTCGTCTCGACCGGCGAAGGACAACGATCTCACAGAATACCAGCATAAAATAGCAGCCTAATGCTGCTGTGTTTCGTATGGTGAGTGTAGAGAACCGGACCTTTTTTGCTGGAAAAGAGGCATTCCATCTTATTTTTCAAGGCTGAAAACGCATTTTTTATAGAAGAGGGGGCAAACGAGCATGCGGCTCACCTGATGGTAATTGACTACCGCCGACCATGAACAACCACAACACCAGGGGAATCGCAGATGGTTGCCAGACTTTTAAAAATTGTAAGCTCTTTTCTTGAAGGTTCCTAAGTCGTATCGGTTCGGAAAAATTGCTGGTGGTAATCGATTCCACAAGGAAGTTGTGCGAAGTTGTGTGAAGAAAACTTCTTCTAAATCGCACAGTGGTGGACCGCCAATCATCCAGGTGGCATGGATGGTAACGCGAGTTTTGATTCGCAAATGAGGATAAATGTAGATGTCTATGGGTTACAGCACCCACTTACCATCAGGTGGACTGTGTGGTTGTTTGTCACCCTATTTCTTTAAAAAAAAATTTAGATAATCAAAGGACGTTTATATTAATTCTCCAAGTTTTAAGTGATAATATGTAGCCTAGATTATTATTGGCATTGTTTTCTATCTGTTTGTAAATTTTCATCACGGTTTAGCTGCTTCTTAGATTTCGAAGATTACACCGCACTGAGACACAAACAGACATATAAAATTTTGAAAAGAGTTATTCCTATTTTAGTAGCAAACAAATCAGCCCCTTTCCTCTTCCCTTAATAGAAAGAAGTTAGTGATTTCGATTTTACATCAATTTTATAAGAATTTTAGAAGAGTACTCAAGTACACGCACTTATTGTGTAGTTGTGAGTCGAGTTCCGTTTTTAAATATTGCGTTACTTATCTAATATCGTAAGCGTAAGCCGCACCTTGATTTATGTTTATTAATAAGATCACAACCTCAAGATTGTTCCCCAGTTGACACACTTGAGCCAAAAAACGTTTAATAATACGGGCCTAATGCCTTATGGCATTCTTTGCCAGTAAACCCTTGAAGAAATAGAAAAAATTAAAGTTGGTACGTGTTGCAACTAGTTAATGTGAATAAACGTATATAATGTTATTGAAATAGAAATTAAAATGGTTTAATTTTAAGGGATTAAACGGAGGTGATGTTTCTACAAAGTTAAAAATGTATTAACATGTAAAAGTTACAGTTTTCTCTCCAGTTGTCTAGTTCGGTCGTGCGGGCACAGCAATGCATATATTAGAAACCGATTTTTCAAATATCTTATCTCCTAGACATTTAAACAAACTTTTGGAGGTTAAAATTATTCACACAATAAAACTATATTATAGTTTTATAACAATTTTATGACACCGCTTCAGAGGAAAGTAATTTAAAATGTTCAGATGAAAGCTCCGCGATCTTAGCACTTCGTGTGCGGAATTTCGATTGGCCAATTATACCATCTGAAAGGTCAGAAATTAGTCATAAAGGTCAGTTGGTCTTATTAATTGGTCAGCGTTAGAATTTTTTTATCAAGGGTTAAAGTTTTTCAAGGTCATTGAGAAATTTTAGCACCTCATTCACGAAAAAAATTAAAATTCCACCTATGCGCGATCGAGAAGCATTCGCTAATAATTGGTCAGCTTATATAAATATTTGGTCAGTTTAGTTTAATATTAAAAAAAAAATTAAATAATTTGTCATTGTCGTAACGCGCATGCTTTGGGACGGTTAATTGTATCAGGGCAGTGAGGGACTTAGAAATGTTCTACTATCAAATATATAATAGTGGAGAAAGAAATAGAATATTTTTTTAAACTTAAAAAGTTTAAAAAAATATCTTAGTACTTTCTTCACTATTATATATTTGATAGTAAAACATGTCCACGTTTTTCTTTCTCCAAAAAAAAAATATACATAAATATTTACCCCACTCCATCTGGTTCATAGTAAAGAGCTGTGCGTAAGTGCTCCCTGCCCTGATAGAATAAACCGACCCAAAACATGCGCGTTACGACAATGACAACTTATTTCATTTGTTTTTAATATTAAATAAAACTAACCAAGTATTTATATAAGCTGACCAATTATCAGCGAATGCATCTCGATCGCGCATAAGTGGAATTTTTAATTTTTTTTCGTGAATTAGTTGCAATAATTTCTCAATAACCTTGAAAAACTTAACGCCTAATAAAAAAAATTCTAATGCTGACAAGTTAACAAAAATAACTGAACTGACCTTTTTGACCAATTTCTGACCTTTCAGATCGTGTAATTGGTCAATCGAATTTTCGCACATGAGGTGCTAAGATCGCGGAGCTTCAGATGAATACTATTTGAAACTTTCTTAATTTTATAAGCTTCCTCGTCAACTGGCAGCTGGGTATTTAATGCAACAATATTATGCAGCGGTTGATTTTGCTTAAAATGGAACTGGTGTGCGTTGTTCTTCAGATGTGCCTTTGAAGTTGTTTGCAGATCCATGGTTCCATGGCTACAATAGGCCCTTATTGTGAGGTGGACTGTAAATTTTTTTATCACTTTAATATAAAAATAGGAATATTTTACACAAGAAATCAAATTTTTCGGAAAAACATAGTCTAGATCCTTCCTTAAATTGCTTTCTATCGGTTCGTAAAGTTTCATAACAATTGTTTCAGCATTTTATAGATTAGTCCACACAGCCATCTATCTGTGTATATTAAGCTAAGGGGTTATAGACATTCAGACATATTTTAATAGCATGCAAATAGCCCCTGAGCTTAATAGAAGCCAGTTATTCGATATTACAGACACACACGTCAGTTTTATTTATTTTTCTAGATAAAACCAGACACCAATTTAACGCTGCTGTTATTATATCCCTCCACAGAACAAAAAATATTACCATAAATTGACTATTTATTGGTAATCATTCAATATGAAACAGTGGTAGAGCCACGCGGCAGCTTTTGCTGTCGCACGGATGGGCCGGCTCGAACCGGGGTGGTACCATGACCTCACAGAAAACCAGCGTGAAGTAGAGATTTACCTCTGCGTTTCGCTTGGTGAGTGCAGGTGGCCGGAGGCCCTTTTTACTGGAAATGAGGCATTCCATCTTAGTCCTCACGGGTGACAACGCATCTACGTTTTGATTTGTAATAGAGGATAGATGTAGATGTCTATGGGCCGCAGCAACCACTTACCGTCAGGTGGACTGTGTGCTCGTTTGTCACCCTTTTCCTATAAAAAAAATGTCACCAAACAGTCCGAAATGTTTAGCTGCGATCGGATACACAATCTCTCCCCCCACCACTATCCCAGGAGGATACCAGAACCCCTGGTAATGGATAATCCCTCATATTTCTGAAACGTGTGGTCCAGAGTTGCACTGGTTCTAATGCGTCTTTTCTCGTATAGGAGTACCAGGCATAGTCCCAAATTCACGGAAGACAGATTTTGCCCACCCGATTCCTAAATCAGGCGACTGCTCAGACCCACCTAACCACAGGCTTTTGGCCATCATCTCGTTGTTCTCCAAAATAATGGAATCCCTTATAAACTGCTAGCTCATGCAGTACTTTGAGAATCACCAGCTGATTAGTGACTGCTAATGCCATTTTCATCGCGGTCAATCAGCTGGTGATCTTATGGTATACCTGACTCATATATGGGTAAAGGCAATAAAGTCCGATGGGGAGGCATCGACCGTTAGTTTTTGGACATTGCGGAAGCTTCCGATAGGGTATGGCACAAAGCGCTCCCTTCCAATAGACTTCCTTGCAGATTTGAGCATCAAGGTCTAAGGAGAAGGTGCATGTACCGATAACAAGCCCATATATGCTGGTGTACTACAAGACTGCGTGCTATAACCAACGCTGTTTCTTCTGCATATGAATTTAATGTTGCAAACCGACAACATTCTACCATGGGTCATTCTACCAGAAATCAAAATCAAATTTTTGATTTGACTTGATTTTGATTTTCGTAGCCTCAGCTAATTTCGGAATCCTCGGCGTCGACATATTGAATGATGTCCAGTTTTACGCTCACTTGGAAGAGAAGTCCAAATTGAATTCTAATAAGCATGGCGCGCTCAACAGAGCGAGACAGTATTTCATGGCGGTGATAGAGAGTCCTTTGAGGAACTATTTGGATTAATCCCAGCCTTTAAATTTCACGAACGCACATCGCAGCAAAACTCCCGATACCATCCATGTAGTGTTTGCACAAATACACAAACATACATTTATATATAAGTCACTGTCTCGAGCGCACCGCGTCAGTTACACGAGAGCCTCGGGCGAGAGTGGACGTGTTTAGTTAAGTTCGTGCCGAGACAGTAACTTATATATAAATGTATGTTTGTGTATTTGTGCAAACACTACAATCCACATCATCTAGATGCTTGATTGTCCACCACTTTACTTTTCACTAGGAGTTTTCTTCTTTGTAAGAACTCTTAGTGAAATAGTTTACCAGCGGCGATTTTTCCGGACCGATACAACTTATCTTAAAAAAAAGAGCTTTCTTCTTTCTAAAACTACCTTAAATTCCCCTGGTGTTGCAGGGCCGCGGTATGGGTGGCGGTTACCATCACGTGAGCCGTATGCTCGTATGTCCTCTCTTGTTAAAAAAAAAACTCTATGCTATATATGACCCAATAACAACAGAACAGTTAATAATAAATCACATTGCTTGCGGCATTTAAATTTACATGAGACGATTAATCTCAATCCAATCTAGTAAGTTTAATTGCTTGTTAATACTACTGTGCATTGTTTACAGTCTATTGGTGTCGATTAAATTACTAAAGGTTTTCGATTTGAGGTCGATTAAATTCATTTGTTTTATTTGTGTAAAAGCTCGCTTATAACTTATTACATATTTATTTTCTTTTAAAAATATTATTGAAAAAAAAACGCACAGTCCAACAAAAATTTATACAGGTGCGTTATCACCCCTGAAGACTAATTTGAACAATTTATCAAACTGGCTGTCCATACCTTACACATCGGAATACAGGAGTACAGGTATTGTTGATTGGCGATAGAAATAGATGTGAGGGTGGTTTTTATCTAGAAGGGCTACTAGACAGAAAAAATACTAAAATTGAATAAAACTTCATTTTTTTTATCTAAACGTAGATTCAGAAGTTTTGTTAAAAGTGTCATAGCGTTAGAGCAGAAAAATGAGTCAAAATTATTAAACAATACACCTACAACAAAAAAGTTATAGTAATTTTTTAGCTACTGAATAAAACAACTTTTACGGATTTGATCGCGTTAAATTATACTTATTTTAATAATATAATTAAAATATGATTGAACGCGATAAAATCCATAAAATTAGTTTTATTCAATGTGTAGTGTTCGCGTAAACATAATAAATCATATTTTTTTAACCTTTAAACGTCCCACTGCTGGACATAGGCCTTCTCCCATTTCTTAAAGAGTTATGCAGCACAGTTCGCCGCCTTTCTCCAATACGTGTTGACGGACTTCACATGTGTTCGAATTATTTTTATTTCTTTATACATGCATGTTTCTAAGGATGTTTTCCTTCTCCGTCACGTAGTGAATAAGCACATCAAATAACAATTAACAATTATTGGTGCCGGCTTGTATAGAACTCGGGTCGCGGGCACACAGCTAGCTCTTTGCCTTAGCAGGGCACGTAGCATCTATGATTATGTTACTCTTCAACAAGGTGAATTGTAATTAGGAAATATTTGAATAACTATTACCTCTTAATGCTGCTTTACTATTTGTCATTTATCCTTGCTTGATACATTTTGGACAATCTCCGAACAATTTCCCACGAGTTTCCTGATTTGTAATACTAATGACATTAGGGCAGCCCTAATCCCTTGAAGGTTATACTCTGCTCTGTATTTTAAATATATTACATATCTTCAACGTAGTGTAGCCATATTGCAGTTACATTATGGTTATAGCATAAATAGATCAGCTCAACCAGGGAAGGACCACGCTCTTACTAAAATAGCAGCTTAATGCTATTGTGCTTCGTATGGTGAGTGTAAAAACCGGAGACCCTTTTTACTGTAAACGAGGCATTCCATCTTAGTTCACAGGGGTGAAAACGCATCTGCATTTTGATTCTAAATCTAGGATATATGTAAATATCTACTGTGAGCCACGGCATCCACTTAACTTCAGGTAGTCCGTGTGCTCGTTTGTCTTAACATATTCTACAAAATATTAATTCATTTATTCATTCGTTTTAGTATATCAAAAGTCCACTGCTGAACAAAGGCCTACCCCATATATTGTCTCATAAGGGAAATTTTCCCAAAGTATCCACGCGTGGCAGGCGGGTTAATAATTGCAGTATTTTATAATTTTCTGTTGTTATCAAGATGATTCTACTGTGCATCTCTTGTTTCAGTTTCCCTCTGTCACCTCTTACGACACCGACGATTTGATAGTATTACGGCTTGAATGTTTCACAAAGTATTTTTAGGTGATTTTTAGAACCAGAGAACAACCAGACCAAGGGCTGGCCAACCCAATGATCCCATCCGGGAAGCAAATGAAAATAGCATTAGAACTGGCTAGACAAGGCAAGATTACTTACAAGACTGAAACACTCCTCGTGGTACGTGGTAGACACCACACTGCACTTCGAATGTATATGGACACGAGCAATTGCACGATAGTCTTACAACTTTATTTATTGAGGATTTTTAAACGAGCGGTAACATACACGGTTTATGCGTCCGCAGGAATCTTGCTTCTTATTTTTCTTGGGGATAGGTGGCGCAATATTTTTGAGTAGTGCGCATATAGGGAAGGCGGGAGGATAGGAAATACCTAGGAGAAGGATATTATATCGGGACTGTTCCGAAGCCACAAAAGATATTGAGTAGTGGAAATTCTTACACAGTCACTACACAGTTACATTTACCTTCATTCATTAACTCATTTCAACCTGTTAAAAGTCCACTGCTGTACAAAGTCCTCTTATACCTGGCAGCTAAACAACCGCAGTTGTTAAAAAAGTTACATTGTTATTAGGAAAACTTTCTGCCAATCTCATGTTTCATTTCTCTCTATCGTCTCTTACGACACCTAAATGCTTTCTTTAGATAAAATGTAGAGGGCTTGATTAAATTAATGTGAAATCAAATAACTTTCAGATACACAATATCGTGAAATACATATAAATCAGCACAGCATAGCATAGTTCATAATCTAGTTCAGAGAATGATTTCTTATATTTACGCGAACACTGCATATTGTTTTAATAAAACTACTTTTACGGATTGTATCGCATTTAATTAACTTATTTTATATTCCCGACGTTTCGGTTGCTTTCCAGCAACCATGGTCACGGGAGACTGAGGTGATTGACGTCACAATGTCAGAGTTAACCCGGAGTACCTTCAGCTTTTTTAATTATTAATTTTGGTCCGATCTACGCAGAATGAACTTACTGTGTCTTGAAGTCTTGCAGTGGTATGCTCGGGTTTAATTTTAATTTTATGAATTACAGGATCCCAAGCAGGTGGTAGTACCCAGCCTCCCTCTCTATTGAAATATGGATGTATTTTTTTTAATTTTAATAGCCTCACGTATCATCCTTGGTAGGAATCTATGTTCTTTCGCGAGAATTTGTGGTTTATCAAATCTAATGTAATGACGGGGGCCGTCTAGGATATAATCACAAACTGCAGACTTCCCGAAACGTTGGTGCTTTACGTCAGCTATGTGTTCTTTTACGCGGGTTTTTATTGATCGTTTTGTTTATCCTATATATAAGAGACCACACTCACAATCAAGCTTGTACACTCCTGCATCTTGTAGAGGAATATTGCACTTAACTGATGGTAAGAACTGACTAATCTTCTTCGGCGGCTTGAAGAATGTTCTAATAGAAGCTCGCTTCAAGATGTAGCCAATCTTGTCTGTGACACCTCTGACATATGGTAGTACACCGGCACACGCTCGACTGTGGCCGGCTTAACTCGGTCACTGTGACGTAGGCGCGGTAGGACTTGAAGCTTGTTGTCGTGCAGACCCTGCTGACGTGCTGAAGCTTGGCGGCCATAAATGCGGCGGCTCGGGAATCTAAACATAATTGACAAGTGAAGCTGGCTGCCTGGATCGCTCGCTTAGACGAGACTAGGCCGAAACGCATATAATATCTTATTTACTTTTAGTATTTGTACTGATTTTAAAGATAACATGTGTGGAGTGGGCTAAGCCCACGCTGGCCTTTTTATACTTGTATAAAACAAGTTAATTAAACGCGATAAAATCCGTAAAAGTCGTTTTCTTAAAACAATTTGTAGTTCAGAGAACTTGCATAAATTTATTTCGACTATTAAATATGCTAAAAATTAATAGGCGAAGTTCCGCGTAATGAAATAAAATAAAGTGTCTTCCCCATCACCACTGATACCAATACCACTACACTAGGAAAGGTCAAAAGTAGTGTTGGTGGTTAATAGTGATGTTGGTCGGGAGATGCTCTTTCAACTAGGTTAAACACATTACTTTATTTTATTTTACGGATAATAGCTTATTAATTTCTAACATATTTAATATAATCGATTTTCGCAAAATAACACCAAATTATATTTATTTTATTTCTTCTATCAAAACCAACTTTAAAGTAAATTTTATCATAATTTGTAGTAGCAACGAGTAGCAATAAAGAGTTAAACTGTATAGTGTAGTGTTTAGCAGTGGCAGAGCTACGCGGCAGCTTTTGCTGTCGCACGGATGGGCCGGCTCGAACCGGAGTGGTACCACGACCTCACAGAATACCAGCGTGAAGTAGAGGTTTGCCTCTGCGTTTCGCTTGGTGAGTGCAGGTGGCTGGAGGCCCTTTTTACTGGAAATGAGGCATTCCATCCTAGTCCTCACGGGTGACAACGCATCTACATTTTGATTTGTAATAGAGGATAGATGTAGATGTCTATGGGCCGCAGCAACCACTTACCGTCAGGTGGACTGTGTGCTCGTTTGTAACCCTTATCCTATAAAAAAAAGCTTCAGAGTGTGATTTATAATATATGTGCTGTACAATTTTTATTGCATTATGGCTAAAGTTTAATTTCTGTTATTTTTTTATATATGTTAAGTTATTTGGAGAAAACAAAGCTTCTTTCACAGCTACGCAATCTTGAATAATATCAAATCTTTAAAAAAATCTCTAGTACCTACAATTGGTGTATAATATATAATATAAACACTCACGCCGCAGGTGGAGACTATGGACTTTCATTTGGCACGATCCTGACACACCTCTCTCGCTTCCTCCACATCCATATACCTATGCATACACGCTCGTCGGTTAAAGGTACTCTTGATTTGGCCCACTTTCAAAATATCGCCAATTTGGTCAATAAACTTTCGCCTAGGGCGTCCTTTCCCGACTCTGCCGTTAAAAATTCATTTCAGTTCCCAATTAGTGTATAATTAAGTAATGAAAATAATCTATAACAGTATTAAAAAAACTATTGGTTTTTCCAATTGTGCATGCCCTAGGCGCATTAAAAAATTACGTATAACATGATTATACTTAGATTTTTAAAGTAGTTTAAATACACACAAGTTTTTACTAATAACCTTAATATTATACTTCAAATTTCCCAATAATTTTGTGTTTAACTTCAATTTAAAAAAAAAGTTTATAAAATTCAAAATTTCACGACTCATAATGCTCATATGATCATCGTATCATCATTCAGGTCAATGCCTAAAGTCCAAGACGAAATTAAGTATAAATATACTTAAATAATATTCAACTGACGCGTTTCGTTCAAATTAATACCAACCTATATTTCAGCCCATAGAGTAACGACAAAGTACATAAAATTAATATCAGCCACTAATGAATTCAGTCAATTATTACATCTATGTGTTTAAAATATAATTTCTTACAGTTTAATAAAAATAACACTTCAAAAGGTTTAACAACAAATAATTTATTTAATATGATAGTTTCTAACCACAATTTAAGCATAAAATATTGGATATAAGTTTGATCTTTTAGCAAATATTTATTACAATCCTCATATTTAGACTTGTGAAGCATAAACTTAAATGTTTAAAAAACTAAAAAATACATATATTGGTGTTTTAAATAATGTTTTCTTTCGAATAAAATGGCTTTATAAACCGTCATCTACTCCATTCAATTGGCAAAGTCATTTTATCGAACGAAAATTGATCGACTCTCACGGTGTACGTAAGGAAGACGCTAGATGACATAAATACGGATAATGTAAATCAGTAACGTCGTAGATTGTTTTGAATGTACTGGAATATGATAATTTTATTCAATATGGTTAATTTTATATATCTAACAAATTTGTAAAAAAATTTAACTGTCTAATATTACCCATATTATAACAGTTTATTATCTATGGCCCGGAGTGAGGAACGCAAAGTGTATTTAGTAAGATAACAGAAAAAGTAACAAACTCAGCTTATCTTCTTCTTTTCGTTTCGGAGTTCCAGTATCAGTCATCAAAGTACACTTTCAAGTCACTCCGTCAAGTTCGGAGGTAAGGTCTATTCATAACTAACAAATCGAGCCCTAACTCGGTACATCTAGTTTCCCTCGTCGATGAGTTCCAGTGGCAGTCTTCAAAGTACACTTTCAAGTCACGCTATCAAGCCTGGAGGTAAGGTCTCATCATAACTAATAAAACGAGGCCAGATTCGGCACATCTAGTTTTCCTCGTCGAGGAGTTCCAGTTACAGAGACCTACAGGTCTATAAAGTCCAAGACGTATAAGTATATTTATATATAAATCCTGTGTGCTTTTCGAACAAAACAAAATATTGTAATAAAAATCCGTGATTAAATATAAATAATAATAATATCTTACCTTTGTCAAGTATGTATCAAAATTGGTTTTTGGAATATTTTGTATTTCTACAGCGATCGATACTTCTCTGCATGAGCCGCTGTAACAAACAACCATTCACGACGGAATTTTAATTTTAACAGCTTTTGCTGTCGCACGAATGGGCCGGCTCGAACCGGGGTGGTATCACGACCTCACAGAATACCAGCCTTTTTTTTTTTTTTTTTTTGCGGATGGAAAATCATCAAATGACGCCTTTCGCTCTGGGTGGAGCGGAAGGGAGTGTCAGACTTTTACTGACTAAAAACCATCCGTGTTCCTTCAGTGCCCTTACGTTCCGGAGCCGCGGTATCTCTTTCGAACAGCCCGCAGCCCCGGCAGGCGTCGGCCCTTGCGGGCCCCTTCACGCTGCTGACAGCTCTTTGAGGCGCGCGTGGAACAAAACGCGCCGTCGACACGGCCTGTCGTCGTTAGACGGACGGACGGCGAGCTACCCATTGCTGGCCGTCCACAGGCCCGCGCCTACGGTGGCCGGGGGCCACGACGTAGCCCCCGACGCCCGGGGCGTCTCCCGCGGCGGCCGGGAAGGAAAGCTGTTGCTCTTTCCTTCTCCCGCTCCGCCACCTCCTTCGCTAGCATCACTGCTTCGCAGAAGGTGGTGACGGCATCCCATTCCGTCTCGCTCCGGACCATGGCTTCGACCAGGGCCGGACGCGAGAGGTCGCCGCCGCCTATCGCCGCTACGAGGACACGGCGGTGCTCCGCCCAAGCAGGGCACACCTCCACGGTGTGCTCCACCGTGTCCTCCGGTCGATCCTCGCAGTGGGAGCACCCGGGCGTTTCCTCCCGCCCGATTCGGTGCAGGAACCTCCCGAACACACCGTGTCCGGTGAGGACCTGCGTCAGGCGGAAGGTGAGGACGCCGTGGCGTCTCTCAAGCCACTCCTCAAAGAGGGGTCTTATCGCCGCTATAGTGGCGTGCCCAGCACGGGGTTGCGACAGTCGCTCTCTCCATGTCGCCATGAGATCACGCCGGAAGTCTGTCCGCTGCGCGACAACTTGCCGCTGCAGCGGGGTTTCCCCCCGGCATAGTGCCTCCGCGCGCCATTCGTGCAGGCGCGCGAGGACTATCGCCTCCAGATCCCATGGCGGCAATCCGGCAAGGAGGCTCGCCGCCTCGCGGGAGATCGTGCGGTAGCCGCGAACCATCTTTACGGCAACCACCCTTTGGGGCGCGTTTAGGTGGTGGACGGCAAGCCGCGCCAAACCACGCGCCCACACTGGGGCCCCGTAAAGGGCCATGGACCTCACGATCCCCGCGTAGAGCCTCCGGCAGGAGGCGTTTGGCCCCCCCAGGTTCGGCAGGAGCCGCCTGAAGGCAGCCCCGGTACGTTCCAGTTTGGGAGCCAAACGTCGGAAGTGCTCAACGAAGTTCCATCGGCCGTCGAGGACGAGTCCTAGGTACTTCAACGTCGACTCGACGCCGATGGATACCCCTCCTACCATCACTGAGGATCCCGGTGGTGGCCTGTTCCGAGGACCATGGAAGTGCATGGCCTCGGACTTGTGCAGAGCCACCTCGAGACCCAGTTGCCGGATCCTCTCAACGACTATCGCAACCCCGCGTGTCATAGTTTCTGCCGCCGCCTCGTACGACCCCCCTTGTGCCAGTACCAGCGTGTCGTCAGCGTAGCAAACTACGCTGACGCCGGTAGGGAGGTCGGCGCGCAGCACCCAGTCGTAACCGATGTTCCACAGGGGCGGCCCCAGAACCGAACCCTGTGGGACACCGCACGACATCTCTCGCCGGTTCCACTCACCGTTGCGACCGGGGTAGATGACGGCCCTGTCCGTCAGATAGTCCCCGACTATACGACGGAGATAGGTCGGCACCCGGTGATACCGGAGTGCCTCCCTAATGCAGCTCCAGGGCATGGAGTTAAAGGCGTTGGCGATGTCGAGAGACACCGCCAAAACAACTCTCCCCCTGGCCACTGCATCCCCCGTCGTGAGGGCTCTCACGCGCATGATGGCGTCCACCGTAGAGCGCCTCTTGCGGAAACCAAACTGGTGTTCCGCAAGATCCGGCCCCGTCCCCGCAAGGTGCTCGGCGAGGCGGTTTGCAATGACTCTTTCAAAGAGCTTGCCCACCTCGTCGAGCAGCACCACGGGCCGGTATGCGGACGGAGAGTCCGCAGGGCGCCCCGGCTTCCAAATGAGGACCAGCTTCCCCGTCTTCCAACGAAGCGGGAATTGGCCTCTCTCCAAGCATGCGCTTAGGAGCCCCTCCAGTCGGGGCCCGAGGGCCTCCGAGGCCAGGACCCAGGCTTTGCCAGGCAAGCCATCGGGTCCTGGGGCGGTATTCCTGGCCTTGAGCCTACGTACCGCCACTCTCAGGTCTACCCCGGTCCCTTCCGGGATGTCGTCGTCGTCGTCCTGGTGGTCCGCTTCCGGCACCGCAGGTGGCGGAGCCATAGGCGGGGGCGGATGTTCCGCTCGCGCAGGGAACAGAGCGCTCACCACGTCCTCCACGAGCTGAGGCCGGAGACTCTGCGTCAGCGGGGGGGCCCAGGTGCGGAGTTTATCCCGCACCATCTTGTAAGGGCGCCCCCACGGATCTCTGTCGAGAGTCTCCAGCATCTCCTCACGGGCCCGATCCCGGGCCCGCATGACAGCCTCCCGGAGGGCGGTCTTCGCCGCTCTGTATCCCTCGTACAGCTCCGCCTCAATGGCTGCCGCATTCGGTGGACGAATGCGGAGCCTGCGATGCCTGGCGTACAGGTGCCGCGCGGCGACACAAGCCTCGCGCAGACACGTCAGCTCACGTGACCACCAATACACCTGACGCCGGGCGCTTCCTGGCCGGACGCGGGGCATTGCCACGTCACATATCTCGGACATGGCCACAGAATACCAGCCTGAAGTAGAGGTTTACCTCTGCGTTACGCTTGGTGAGTGCAAGTGGCCGGAGGCCCATTTTACTGAAAATGAGGCATTCCATCTTAGTCTTCACGGGTGACAACGCATCTGTATTTTGATTTGTAATAGAGGATAGATGTAGATGTCTATGGGCTGCAGCAACCACTTAACATAAGGTGGACTGTGTGCTCGTTTATCACCCTTATCCTATAAAAAAATGATTGAGGCCGGAGTATATAAAGTACTCTGTGGCTGTAGCTCGGAGTGCGGCTTCAGCCTATTTAGTAAAATAAAAATAATACAAGGCTCACAAACCACCGAAAATTTTTCCATTTTAGAGCCGACAAAAATTTATTATAACTAAACAAAACAAAATTAAACTGCCGTTTACATTCAATGACTTTTTACGTGATAGATGAAGAGTTTTAAAAATAAATTGAGTTGAACAATTGATATTTTCAAAAGTTATTGTGTTTACGGTGCCATGCGGATTTGATAAATCCACACCATAAGTCACTAAACCCCTTTTTTATGTAAAAATAGCAATTAATCGATTTTAAAAAAAATATTCATAAGTTCAACAACCAGCTATACTTCTGACAATGTGTTTTTTATATCATTTATATGTAAAATATGATTTCTAGATACGATTTCATGCGACAAAACGTTGGAAACTTTATTTTTAGGCTCTAGCAGAACATATCTGCCAGTTTCGCGCTGGCACGCAATAAATCATATCCCGCAGAGCCATGCTGTAGCGATTACACTTAAAGCACGAATAGGTGGGCTTTACCAGGAAAGGACCAAACTCACACATAAAACTAGTTCTAAATAAAGGTGCTGCATTATTTAAGGTAAGTGATGAAAACGGAGACCACTTTTACTATTAACGAGGCCTTCTATCCTAATCCTCAAGGTGACAAAGAATCTGCTTTTTTTAATGTTTCCTTCACACTAGGACTTTTCTTCTTCTTTACAAACATTAATTTTACAAGGACAAACATCCAGATTTGAAACAATTATTTGCAGGTAATAAAAATAATTGATACGTGCGGGATTCGAACCCGCGACCCTTATATCCGCAACTCATTGAAAAGTCACTGCAACACTGTCTTCTTATTTTTAGTCAAGGATACATGTAGATATATGTGGACTACAGAATCAACTTCTTACTCGTATTAGGTGGACTATGTGCATGTTTGGAACCATTCAAATACTTCCAAAATAGAAGTTGTGGTTTTCAAACCGGATATCTTTGTGCCCATAACCACTGAGAGAATGGGGTCTAAATTGTTCACATCCCTTAGTTAAACACTCCGACCACTAATTAAAATGGTGTTTATAATTACTATAATGTTCTCATGGCTCAGTCCATCAACACTCGGACAACTAACAAAAATGCAATTTACAATATAGTTTATTACGAGTTTTTTGGATTTGGCTTAGAGCGTCATCATTGGTAGGGCGGTCAGTTACTTGCTAAGTTGGCAGGCAAGTGTGATTACAGCAAATCATTTCAAATTGGGGAGACTACTACAAACTGACTAAAAAGCAAAAGATTAAGATCAAGCTTAAAAAATATAGAAATTATGAACGAGTTTAAATTACCGTAATAAATAAAATGACAATTTGTTTATATGCGATGTAAGTAGTGGCCGCACGTCCGTGAGGGTTTCTGATAATAACAACTATATTTGTTTTTTTTATCTGTCTTCTAAGCGTTCGTATACCATTCATGCGAATACAATAAAATTTTGGCAAAAATTTTTAAACAAAAAGAATAACATTTGTTTGAATGTTTGTTCGACTTCTATGTGTTATATTCCTATACTATTCATCTGATTACGATGAATCTTAGGTGGGTTGTTTTACGCGCGCCCTCGTGGGTGTCTAGAATGATGATGATAGTTTTCCTTCTATGCTGCTCTTATTCCATTCATCTGATTACGATGAAACTTTGGTGAGTTATTCCACGCACGCCCGCAAGAGTCTTTAGGAATAATGTTTGCTTGTTTCTTTTTCTTTATGTGGGTTGTGATGCTCGCAAAGATTTCTGAATAAAGATTTTTTTATTACTAAAAGAGGCATTGGGAATTGTAAAGGGCAAAACTATTTCTATAGTTAAAATATTTACAATGCTAATAACTTAACAAGTATTCCTTTAAAATACTCCTGGTTATCTTAAAATGCTTGTTTTATGAGTGATTCACAACAGTGGTCGAATGGCAGACTTGAACCCACGACCTTTAAAGTTCGCAGTCCGCATCCTACAACAATTAAACAACTCTATCTTATAAATATACAGCTTTATATTACATGTTACCATATTTGCATGGAGTGGAACAGATACCGAATCGATAAGAATATTCACACGAAATGTTTCGAATAGTTACTTTGGTAGTGGAACACGCGGCATGTTGTGAGCGTGCAGTTAAACGTGATAAGTATTAATGATAATGCAACGCTGAATTTATATTTATGAGGCTTATAGTTAAGTAGAACTAAATTCCACACCTAGATAAAGTAACTCAAATTGAAGTAGTGTATACTGGAAAAGAATTTACTTTATAAAATAAATCTGCAAACAAAACAATATTTAAAAAAAGTAGATCCCATTTAAAAAAAAAAAACTAAAAGACTCATTCTTCACTCATTTAACGTTAACTCGTGGGAATCGAATCCGTGTTGCTCGTGTACTGTTTCTGTCTTTTGAGCTACCGACAATTTTTCTAGTGTTAAGCACTGATTTACGATGTGCTCGGTGGTGAAGTACAACTTCCTATGAGTTGTACTTACTTTTTTATAGAATAAACCTAACAAGCTAACAGCATAGCAAAGTAGCGAAGCAATCAGCTTTGTAGCGGTTTCTAACGGTTGCCGTTGAGCAATCAGTTTCAAAATAGGAGGTTCAGATGCCTGGGTGATCAGTAATCGATTGCTGAAAACAGAATTTGAAAATTCGAAACCGTTCTCGAGATAACCGTGGGACAGACAGACGACAGACGGACAGACGGACAGACGGACAGACGGACAGACGGACAGACGGACAGACGGACAAACATCGTGAAATCAATAAGTGTCTTCGCAAGCTTCGCCACTTAAAATGGGTGACAAACGAGCACATAGTTTACATGATGGCAAGTAGATGCTGTAGCCCATAGATATCTATCTTCGATTAAGAATCAAAATGCAGATACATTGTCACCCCTTAGTACTACCAGTAAAAAAGGTCTCCGGTTCTCTACACTCACCATACGTAACACAGCAACATTGAGCTGCTTTTTAAGCTAGTAATATGTGAAATTTTGGTCCTTCCACAGTCGACCCGACCCATTTTTACTACAACCACAATATATATAGCTGCAGCATGATTCTATCACGAATGCACCTGTGCTCGAATTTACACATGGGCACTATAATCCTGTCCCTCACAAGTGGTTTCCCTCCGTTCAGGACATTAGTATAATTACAGAACTATTAAAATAAATCAAATTGAGTGTAAAATCACATGTCAACGTTAAGATATGTCACTTCCATTCATTTTATAATTTTCTATCAGCGATGTGAAGACCAATAGCGATTGCAGAAAATCAGCTTGGCTAACCCATACTTTGAAATAATAATAAACCTAGCAAGCTAACAGCATAGCAAAGTGGCAAAGCAATCAGCTTCTTTTTTTTTAACAATCAGTTTCAAAATAGGAGGTTTAGATGCCTAGGCGATCAGTAATCGATTTCTGAAAACAGAATTTGAAAATTCGAAACCGTTCTCGAGATAATCGTGTTACAGACGGATAGACATGCGGACAGACATCGTGAAATCAATAAGTGTCTTCGCAAGCTTCGTCACTTAATAATGAGTATACTGAGTCCAATCTGGTTCTGTCTCTCCCTGAACCCTCTCAGTACTTACTGGTTCCGGGAGGGAACTTCAGCTTCGGAAGGGTGGGACAAAAGTGGCCCTTCTTTTCTACATGTATAATATTATGGAATTGCTAAACATCACTAGCCAGTTTAGCAATTCTATTAGAATGAAGTTGGGGACGGATAAGTTTGCGGTTCTCTATGTTGAAAGGGGTAGGGTTGCTAACTTGAAGGGCATAGACTTGTCTATGTCCATCAACATAAGGACACTTTCCGAGGCTGAATTATACCGATACCTGGGTATGTCAAAAATCCTTGGGGTTCGATGAGTTGGATATGAAACAATCGGTTTGCGATCTGTTTTCCTACGCTTGACAAAGGTACTTAACAGCCTTTTGTCGGGCGTTAATAAGGCAGACGCATATAACTGTTGTATAACCCCGTGTAGTAGCAGGTAAGAATACTCACTACCCCATATCTTCCCGTGGGTGTCGTAAAAGGCGACAGAGGAAAACTGAGGCAGAGGATGGGCAGCAGCATCTTTCTGATAACAGCAAAACAACAATAAAAACTGCGGTTGCCAACCCGCTCGCCAAGCATGGCAACTATGGCAATATACCCCCCATGAAAGTAACGAAGAGACGGCCCCCAGTCCTCTTCGGCCCTGCTATTCCTGGCTACGGTGGCGACTATGATAACGTCGGGGCAGGGGGTGCTAAGAATCTCCGGTGGAGGTTCGGTTGCCACCTAGGACGACTCGACCCGGCAACATATAACGCACGCACCCTGAGGACGAAGATCCTGGAGCTATAAGAAGAGATAGACAAGTTGCGCTGGAATGTCATATGATTATCCGAAGTCCGAAAAGAGGTAGAAGACACGGTAATCCTCGAATCCGGCAATTTTTTCTATCACCGGGAGGGCGACCACCTGTCACAAAGATGTGTCGGATTTATCGTCCAGAAGTTTCTCGTTAACAACGTTGTAAAGATTGGGAGTGTTTCGATGAGGGTTGCGTACCTTATATTCAGAATCACCAAACGGTATTCGCTGAAGGTCATACAGGTTTACGCATCAACCTCGACACACCCCAATGAGGAGGTGGAGGATATGTATGAGGATATCTCTAGAGACATGCATTCCTCCAAAACCCACTATACGGTGTTAATGGAAGACTTCAACGCAAAACTAGGCACAAGAGAGAACGGTGAGCTGAAAGTAGGGAATTTGGGAATAGCGCAACGGAACCCAAGGGGCCAGCAGCTGGCCGACTTCATGGAGAAAAAGGGACTCTTTATGATGAACTCTTTCTTCCAGAAGCGGTCCCACAGGAAGTCCTGACCTGGTCGCGCCCCGACGGTTCGACAAAAAATGAGATTGACTTCATTATGATGACCAGACGACAACTGTTTAGTGATGTCTCAGTGATCGCGAGGGCGAAAACCGGCAGCGATCACCGAATGGTGAGAGGTACACTGAACCTAAACGTTAAGTTGGAGAGGTGTCGTCTAATGAAGTCAATGCTCCGTCCACCTCGTGGTCTAATCCAAAGTCCCAAAACCTTTCAGCTCGAGCTACAAAACCGTTTTCAGTGCCTAAAAGATTGCAATGCAATGGACTATATGAATGACTAGCTCGTGAAAACTGTCCATGTGTTCGGAGCTAAGTTTTGAAAGACCCGCCGCAGAAGAACACAAAAAATTTCTGATCACACTCTTAACCTTATGGCTGTTAGACGGGATATAAAGCTGCAGTCTTCAGTAGATTTGACAGCATACAGGCGACTGAACAGGCAGATCTCCAAATGCATGCGGCAGGACTTATGCAACTTTAATACTGCTCGTATAAAAGAAGCGACCAAGTGGAACCAAGGCTCCAAAGTCTTTGCTAGAGATCTGTCTGCCAGACAGAGCCAACTGTCGAAGCTGAGGACCGAATGTGGCAGCATCGTTTCCGTGGCACCTGAGATTTTGAGTGAGATTGATAGGTTCTATGGGCAGCTGTACACACCATCGTTGGAGCCACACGTAAGTGTAAGTAACGATCCAAGTGCGAGTCTTATCCGACTCTATTCCGATGATATCCCGGACGTCAGTCTGAGCGAGATTAGAATGGCTCTCCAGCACCTTAAAAACGGCAAGGCCCCAAGCGAAGATGAAATTACAGCAGAGCTTCTGAAAGCGGGTGGAAAACCGGTAATTGAAGTCCTTCAGAAGCTCTTTAATTACGTCCTCCATGGTGACATTACACCGGAGGCGTGGAGCAGAAGTGCTGTGGTCTTATTCTTCAAGAAAGGTGACAACGCTCTCTTGAAGAACTACAGACCGATTTCGCTTCTGAGCCGCGTCTTCGTGCTGTTTTCGAGAGTCATTACGAATCGTCTCGCGCGCAGACTTGATGTCTTCCAGCCTCCCGAACAAGCTGGTTTCTAAAAAGGCTTTAGCACCATTTACCACATAGATACCCTTCGGAAAATTGTAGAGAAGTCCGAGGAGTACAATTTGCCACTATGTCTGGCGTATGTGGACTGTGAGAAAGCCTTTGATTCCGTCGAAACTTGGGCAATTCTGCAGTCCCTTCAGCGATGCCAAGTTGACTGTCGGTATATTGATGTGCTGAAGTGCTTGTACAGTAGAGCTACGATGGCTATCCGAGTACAGAACCATAGTACGAAACCTATCCAATTGCAGAGAGGTGTAAGACAGGGTGACGTGATAGCCCCGAAACTCTTCACCGCTGCATCGGAAGACGTTTTCAAGCTTTTGGACTGGAAATGATACGGTATCAACATCAATGGCGAGTACATCACTTACCTTCGATTTGCCGACGATAAAGTCCTTATGGCAGAATCGCTGGCGGACCTAAACACTATGCTCAATAACCTCAATAGTGTCTCCCAAAGGATAGGTCTTAAGATGAACATGGACAAAACAAAGATTATGTTTAATGTCCATGTCACACCTATGCCGGTAGTTGTTGAGAGCACTAAGCTCCAAATTGTTGACGAGTATGTTTACCTGGGACAAATAGTCCGACTAGGTAAGTTCAACTTCGAACGAGGGTGACGTGATAGCCCCGAAACTCTTCACCGCTGCATCGGAAGACGTTTTTAGGATTCTGGACTGGAAAGGATACGGTATTAACATCAATGGCGAGTACATCACTCACCTTCAATTTGCCGACAATATGCTCTATGTGTGTGCTACCTAAGCACTTTGCTCAATGACTTCAATAGTGTTTTCCAACGGATAGGTCTTAAGATGAACATGGACAAAACAAAGATTATGTTTAATGTACATGTTACAAATATGCCGGTAGATGTTGGGGACACTAAGCTCGAAGTTGAGGGACAAATAGTCCGACTAGGTAAGTCCAACTTCGACCGAGAAGTCAATCGACGGATTCAACTCGGCTGGGCAGCGTTCGGGAAGCTACGACACATCTTCTCGTGAGACATACCTCAAAACCTTAAAACGAAATTGTACAACCAGTGCGTGTTGCCAGTGATAACTTACGGATTTGAGACGTGATCCTTCACTGCTTGCCGTGTGAGGAAGCTCAAGGTCGCTCAGCGAGCTATGGAGAGGACTATGCTCGGAGTTTTTCTGCGTCATTAACTTAGAAATGAGGATTTCCGCAGTAGAAACAGAGTGACCGACATAGCCCAACGGATTAGTAAGTTGAAGTGGCAATGGGCCGGCCATATAGCTCGAAGAACCGACAACCGTTAGGGAAAAAATCTTCTTGAGTGGCAGCCTCGTACCGGCGGATGAAGTTTAGGGCGTCCCCTCACTAGATGGAGTGACGACCTTGTAAGATATGCAGAAAGTCGATGGATGCAGGTGGTTCAGGACCGTGCTTTGTGGCATTCTTTGGGGGAGGCCTATGTTCAGCAGTGGACTTGTGAATGGCTGTAATGATGATGATGATGATATAACTGTTGGGTCATGCCCGTTCTCATATGTACCTTTTTATAGGATAGGACGACAAACGAGCACACAATCTACCACACAGTCGTGTGCGCGCGCGCTTGGCGTACGGCTGGTTTTTTTTCATAGATTCACTAAGTCAAATACGTAATTGTGCATAAATATCTAAAAGATTGCGTTTTGCCAATATCGCATAAGAATTATGGTGAAGTGTAAGAAATGCAATAAGGCTGTGTCGACGGCGAAAGATGAGACTTGTAAATGCAAAGGCTCATGTGAAGCGGTCTTCCATAAAAAGTGCGTCACGAGAGCTACCTTCAAAAATGAAAAATGTGAAGATTGTGTTTCCCTACCCGGATCGCATCCTAGTTCGCCTAGTGTTGATGAATAGGATATTGCAGTTATCCTGGCTGATATGAACAGGAAAATGGAAGTGGTGTACAAAATGGAGAAGAAGCTGAGTGAGCTGGCCGATCTGGTTGATATTTTATCAGAAAAGTATGATAATCTGATGGAGTACCAGAAATCAACCGAAACAAAAATAAAATCCCTAGAAAACATGAATGCATACTTGGTGAAGTGCAATAAAGCACTGGAAGAACGTGTGAACGAGCTGGAAGAGAAAGACAAGGAAAAACAGGTGGAGTTGGCTGGACTGGAAAAGAAAGAAAATGAAGATGTGGCGAAAATAATAGTCCAAATTGCTAACAAGCTCCAGATGGATGTTCGTCAGATTGAGCACGCAGAGAGGGTAGGCCGTGAAAAACCAAACGCCGACAAACCACTGCCAGTAGTTGTAACGCTGAGAACAAAAGAGGCTCGTGATAAGTGGATTGAAAGTCGCAAAAAACGCTTGACAAATGGTGAAATTTATGGTACAAATAACGACACCCGTATTTATATAAATGAGAATCTCACTAGGTATAAAAGAAACCTTCTATGGGTTACTGAAAACCAGCTTAAGAAAACATACAAGTACATTTGGGTACAAGATGGAAAAATACTCATAAGAAAAAGTGATGAACAGAAAAAACTAATGTCAATAAGGAGTGAACGAGATATTGAAAAATATATAGAAAGTAGTGTAAATACGGCGACTGGCTAGATGTTGCTGTTGGTACCTGTATGCCTAACACACACATAGTGCGAAGTAAACACTGCGAGCTCAACTAACATTAAATAAAAGGTGTTCGTTTCGATGCAATTATCACATTAGAATGTCAATTTACTAGATTTAAAACAGCGAACTCCTGGGTGCAGAGTAAACCTGGCAACAACAAATATTTACACATATTACACTTAAATATTCGGTTGATAAGAAAAAACTTTAATGAATTGCAATTTTTTGTAAAAATATGCTCTGAAGAGTTAGGAGTACTAGTGTTGACAGAGGTTAACATTAAGGAGATGGAGCTATCACTATACCACATAGAGGGGTACAATCTATTTGCAAACACAAGGGAGACTACAAGAGGAGGTGGTGTGCTTATTTATGTTAAGGAATGTCTTATTTTTAATGCGTAAAAAACCTTGACGAGTTCACTAGAAGGATTTCATGGTAAACTCACTGTTAACAACTCAACTCTAAATATAATTGCAGTCTACAGACCACCAAAAACGAATAGGTTTTTATTCGTTGATGAAATCGAGAAAATAATTAAGAACATCCAAACGAGTGAGGAAATTATCATGTTAGGTGACGTCAACATTAACTTATTAGGAGTGAGTGAAAGCCAACTGGTGTCAAAATATAAGGACTGCATGTGTGCACTAGGCCTACAGTGCGTAATACCGATTACAGAGGGGACGCGAGAGGCTGTCGTCGCGGGTGTAAGAGAAATGTCGTGTATCGATCATGTTTGGGTGCGAACAAGACAGCTGCGAGACTGCCATTCGTTTGTTAGTGAGTGCTTTATGTCGGATCATCACGTGGTTGGAGTCTCGGTACCGTTACATGTGACGCAACACTACACTGACAGTGTGGACTCAGACACTCGGTATGTGATTAATAATAACCTAGTAGCTAAGCAGATCACTGATTACGAGTGGTCTCAACTGTTGCTTATTGATTGTCCGTTAAAATTGTATTGTAAGTTAGAAAATGTTTTCAATGATATTTATAAAAATAGTAAGACTGTAATGCCAAAGATTAAAAAACAGGATACACAACCGTGGATAGACAGAGATTTTAATAAAATGTTAATGCGTATGGATAGGTTATTTAGGGATTGGAAAGAAACACCAAACAATAATACAAAAAGACTAAAATACACACGATTTAGAAATAAGGTTAATAAATTAATATTTAAAGCGAAAAATAGTTATCGGCAGCAAGAAATCAAGAAGTGTAATGGAGACCCAAAAAAATCTGGGACAAAATTAATAGCTGGACAGGTAGGAAAAAAGCAAAGATAGATGATATTGTTAAAAGATACTTTGGAAATAAAGACACGATGTATAATATATGTAGTCAATTTGCAGTTACATTTACTAACGAAATTATTGCTATTAAACATAATTGTAATATTAAACTATTAGACAGAAGTAAATATGTTAGAGAATGTGATGTAACATTTCGCTTTAAGCCAGCTACCAGTGACGCAGTGTGCAAAGTCATCGATCAGTTGAGCTGTGATAAAGCGCCAGGCAGTGACTGCATTCGAGTCATAGACATTAAAATAATCAAGAATGAGATCTCACCGGTCTTATCGCACTTTGTCAACCTGTGTTTGTCAAAAGGGGAATATCCTAACCCACTCAAAAAAGCTTTAATTAGGCCCATCTACAAGCAGGGAGCGCACTCAGTGTATGCTAACTATAGACCGATTGCTATCTTATCGGTCATTAATAAAATAGTTGAGAAGATGGTAGTCGGCCAGGTTAGCGAATTTCTAGAGCAAAATAGTATATTAGCGGATGCACAACACGGTTTTAGGCATGGTCGTAGCACCGTCACAGCACTATCACAGTTTTCAGAAGATATGAACAGTAGTCTCGACCAGGGGCATCAGGTCCTGGCGCTGTTCATAGACTATAAAAAAGCCTTCGATACCTTGGATCATGAGGTTCTGTTGCAGGCCATGGATGAGTGTGGAATCAGGGGCCCCACAAACAGGTGGTTCCGGAGTTATCTGAGTGGCAGAACCTTACAGACCTACATCTTTGGTATTGCTGGTAAAGAAGTGGTGGTGCAGCTTGGTGTTCCGACTTTTTCAGTCTATGGACCGGTTGGCTACGTTATGCATGTCAATAGCGTCATTAATGTGGTGAAGAAATGTCGGGTGTATATGTACGCGGATGACATGTGCCTTATGTACTCCTCTAAGAATATACAAGAGATCAGGGCTGTGCTTCAGGCTGACTTCGATAATATTATCCGGTGGGCTCACGATAATGGTATCATACTCAACCTCAAAAAGACGAAAGTGATGCATCTGTATTTACCGCACAACTCAGTGGCACAATCAAGAGCGTGGATATAGGTATCGTAGGTCACACGTATGAGTGTATGCACGTCATAAATGTAAATTGTGTTTGTCAAAAGCTAAAATATGTCAGCAAATTTAAGTATCTTGGTCTGTAGGTGGACCGCAACATGAATTGGAAAACACAGGTTGAGACAGTGTGTACAAAGCTTAGGGCAGTGTTGAGTAAGTTTTATATCCTGAAAGTCGCCGTTGAGTAGAAAAACGCTGCGTGTCCTTTATTTTGCTCTCGCTGAGTCATTGCTAACCTATGGATTGAATACGTATGGCCGTACATTTAAAACCTATCTTAACAGCATAAAATCGCTGCAAATCCGTTTTATGAAATACTTTGTTAGCCCACAAACAAAACTTGCCTGTAAAGAAAATTATGAAAAACTATTTGTTGTCTGTAGGGTGCTTCCTGTACATGAAAAGGTCAAGTACCTGTTGGTTCTAGAACAGTTCTATAACGACCAGTTTAAAGTACAAGTGCAAAATAGGTACAATACTAGGAGCGTTAGAGAGCGTAAACTTGCGCGACCACCAGTAAAAAATTACTATGGCAAAAGAACCAACAAGTATTTGACCTCTATACATTTCAATAATATCGATTGGCTGAGAGAAGATGATACTAGAATAAGTAAAGGAACACTAAAAATAAATTAAAAACTGTTTTCCTTAATGAAGTTGTCGCAAGATGTAAAATATATATTGGTAAATCCAATTGGGCATACCTTAAGCGCATTAAAAAAATTACGTATAACATGATTATACGGAATTATTAAAGTAGTTTAAATACATTTCGACAGAACTATCGGCTTCAACACCCTCGAAAACCATGAAAATGACACCCATGATGAAAAAATTGATACCTATTGCAGCCGCCATCTTGGATTTACATTTCGACAGCACTATCGGCTTCAAAACTCTTGAAAACTATGAAAATGACACCCGATATGAAAAAATTGGTACCAACTTCAGCCGCCATCTTGGATTTACATTTCGACAGCACTATCGAATTCAACACCTCGAAATCATGAAAATGACACCCAAGATGAAAAACTTGATATCTATTGCAGCCGCCACCTTGGATTTACATTTCGACAGCACTATCGGCTTCAACTCTCTCGAAAACCATGAAAATGACACCCATGATGAAAAAATTGAAACCTATTGCAGCCGCTATCTTGGATTTACATTTCGACAGCACTATCGGTTTCAACACCCTCGAAAACCATGAAAATGACACCCAATCACCCAAGATGAAAAAATTGATATATTTTGCAGGCGCCATCTTGGATTTACATTTTGACAGCACTATCGGCTTCAACACCCTCGAAAACCATGAAAATGACACCCATGATGAAAAAATTGGTACCTAATTCAGCCGCCATCTTGGATTTACATTTCGACAGCACTATCAGCTTGAACACCCTCGAAAACCATGAAAATGACACCTATGATGAAAAATTTTATACCTATTGCAGCCTCCACCTTGGATTTACATTTCGACAGCACTATCGGCTTCAGCACCCTCGAAAACCATGAAAATTATACCCATGATGAAAAAATTGATACCTATTGCGGCCGCCATCTTGGATTTACATTTCGACAACCCTATCGGTTTCGACACCCTCGAAAAGCATGAAAATGTCACCCATGGCACAAAAATTATACTACTTACTTTTAGTACGTACTACTATTATTTATTCTGTGCTTTTAAATACTGAAATAAAAAATCTCTTATTATTCTTATAATCAAGTATTTAAGAAATTTGTTTATTCGAATATTGTGTATTTGTACAGCGATCTTTTTGAGCCGCTGAAAACAACCGAAACAATGTCCACTCACGATGGCGGCTGAAGCCGAACTAAACTTAATACAAAGGTACTCTGTGAACTAAACTACTCTGTGGCTGTAGATCCCCATTTACAGAAACAATTTATATACGAGGCAACCAAATCAACGAAAATTTCGCCATTTTGGAGCCGAAAAAAATTAATTATAGCTAAACAAAACAAAATTACACTGCCATTTACATTCAGTGGCTTCCCACATGATAGATGAAGAGATTAAAAAATAGATTGAGTTTAACACTTGATATTTTCAAAAGTTATAGTGTTTACAAGCCACAGGGACATGATAAATCCACACCATAAGCCACTAAAACCCTTTTTTTATTTAAAAATAGCAATTAATCGATTTAAAAAAATTATTAATAAGTTCAACAATCATTTATCTTTCTAACAATGTGCTTTTTATATAATTTATATGTATAATATGATTGCTAGATACGATTTTATTCGATAAAATGTTGGAATTTTAATTTTTAGGCGATAGTAGAACATTACCTTGCGCTTTCGCTTAAGGTATGCAATATTAACTAATTTGTTGTTGTTTTAACATAACTTTTGACAATTACGTATTTTAGACCTTATTATTTACAGTTTTATTTTCATTAAATTGTATGTTTACGTATTTGAACCAAATGTATTAAGGCAAGCGCTACTCCCGCCGACAAACTGTTATACAGTTTGGTGGGTGTGAAAAATATACTAAAAGTTTGGTCCAGAATAAATGATAAATTGTTAAATGGTTGGTGTGTCCTAAAGACATCTACATCTATCCTCAATAACGACTCTAAATGCAGATGGGTTGTCACCCGTTCAGACTAAATTGGAATGCCAATTTTTATAGTAAAAATGGTCTCCGATTCTCTACACTCACCATACGAAACACAACAGTGTTAAGCTGCTACTTTACGCTGGTATTCTGTGAAAGCGGGGTCATTCCCCGAGCTGTACTACTGCAGCATGGCTATACCAAGTATAAGTTTTATGTAAAGAAGTTTGATAAGCACCGTAAACATGTCATAACATCGAGGGCTAAGTCAAACATGAGGACGAGGAGTTAGAATCATTTGAGATTTTTAGAGATCGTGAAGGATCAACTCCTCATACGAAGCGTAATGTGGGTCATCATTCATCATCATTACAGCCTTTCACAAGTCCACTGCTGAACATAGGCCTCCCCCAAGGAATACCACAAAGCACGGTCCCGAGCCACCTGCATCCATCGACTTCCTTCATGTCTTACCAGGTCGTCACTCCATCTCGTGGGGGGTCGCCCTACACTTCGCCTACCTGTACGAGGCTGCCACTTGAGAACCTTTCTTCCCCATCGGTTGTCGGTTCTTCGAGCTATATATCCGGCCCATAGCCACTTCAGCTTACTAATCCGTTGGGCTATGTCAGTTAATCTGGTTTTACTGCGGATATCCTCATTCCTAAGTTTATCAGGCAGAGAAACTCCGGGCATAGCCCTCTCCATAGCTCGCTGAGTGACCTTGAGCTTCCTCATACGGCCAGCTGTGAAGGACCACGTCTCAGTTCCGTAAGTCATCACTGGCAACACGCACTGGTTGTACAATTTCGTTTTAATGTTTTGAGGTATGTCTGACGAGAAGATGTGTCGTAGCTTCCCGAACGCTGCCCAGCCGAGTTGAACCGTCGATTGACCTCTCGGTCGAAGTTGAACTTACCTAGTCGGACTATTTGTCCCAGGTAAACATACTCGTCAACAACTTGGAGCTTAATGCTCCCAACAAATACCGGCATAGGTGTGACATGGACATTAAACATAATCTTTGTTTTGTCCATGTTCATCTTAAGACCTATCCTTTGGGAGACACTATTGAGGTCATTGAGCATAGTGCTTAGGTCCGCCAGCGATTCTGCCATAAGGACTTTATCGTCGGCAAATCGAACGTAAGTGATGTACTCGCCATTGATGTTGATACCGTATCATTTCTAGTCCAAAAGCTTGAAAACGTCTTCCAATGCAGCGGTGAAGAGTTTCGGGGATATGACGTCACCCTGTCTTACACCTCTCTGCATTTGGATAGGTTTCGTACTCTGGTTCTGCACTCGGATAGTCATCGTAGCTCTACTGTACAAACACTTCAGCACTTCGATATACCGACAGTCAACTTGGCACCGCTGAAGGGACTGCAGCACCGCCCAAATTTCGCCGGAATCAAAGGCTTTCTCACAGTCCACATACGCCAGACATAGTGGCAAATTGTACTCTTCGGACTTCTGTACAATTTTCCGAAGGGTATGTATGTGGTCTATGGTGCTAAAGCCCTTTTGGAAACCGGCTTGTTCGAGAGGCTGGAAGTCGTCAAGTCTGCGCGCGAGACGATTCGTAATGACTCTCGAACAGCACGTAGACGCGGCTCAGAAGGGAAATCCGTCTGAAGTTCTTAAAAAGAGCGTTGTCACCTTTCTTGAAGAACAAGACCACCGCACTTCTGCTCCACGCCTCTGGTGTAATGCCACCATGGAGGATGGAATTAAAGAGCTTCTGAAGGACTTCATGTACCGGTCTTCTACCCGCTTTCACAAGCTCCGCTGTAATTTCATCCTCGCCTGGGGCCTTACCGTTTTTAAGGTGCTGGAGAGCAATTTTAATCTCGCTCAGACTGACGTCCGGGATATTTTCGGAATAGTGTCGGATGAGACTCGCTCTTTGATCGTTGCTCACACTTGCGTGTGGCTCCAACGATGACGTGTACAGCTGCCCATAGAACCTCTCAATCTCACTCAAAATCTCAGGTGTCCCGGAAACGATGCTGCCACACTTTGTCTTCAGCTTTGACAGTTGGCTCTTTCTGGCAGACAGATCTCTGGCAAAGACTTTGGAGCCTTGGTTCCGCTCGATCGCTTCTTCAATACGAGCTGTATTGAAGTTGCGTAAGTCCCGCCGCATGCATTTGGCGTGGTAAAACGTAATATGGGTAAAACATGAAAAAGTGCTTAGAAACTAATATCCTAAATAAATATGGTACAGCATATCTTAGAATATACTGTGGAAGAGGCACTACACGAATTACAAGACGAGCATTGGGATATGGCGATAGAAGAATTGCAGGCAGTTATTGCTGTACTTTACATGCGTGGTGCGATTGGAGCACATAACTTGGATCTGGATTCATTGTGGTCGATGAAATTCGGCAATTCTATGAAAAAGGTAACAATGTCTCGTAATCGTTTTTGTGAGATAATGAAGTACTTACAATTCGATAACTACAAGTAGCGGAAAAACAAGCGTTCCTGCAGCAATTCCGGAACACATACCAGAGAGACAAGACAAACGTACAAGGTGTCAAGTCAAATCAAAATGCTCAAATAATAAATCATGTGTGATATGCCACCTGTACTAAAAACAGTCTGTAATAAATGCAATTTCAAAGATTATTATATACGCGTTACTTGCTCTGCAAATAGTAATAATTAATATTTAGTATTTAATAATTTATTACCGTCACAATTACTGCATGTATTGTGATGAATTTGTTAATAAACCAAAAACTACTTGAGCTTTTATTCCTAATTTGTGTCTTATTTGTATTTTAATCAAAAATAATTTGATTTAATTTAATTAACAGCAAATAACAAACACGTTTCAATTGTTTTTGAAATATCTTGTACCAATGATAATTATAATAAATATACTGGGATAAAATTGTCATGACGGCGGTCCAAGGGGGGTCTTTACCATCGGCGTTTCTAGTGTTAACAAGTAATTTAAAAAGTATTATGCACAAAAAAATATAACGTTTTTTACCGTATATTTTTAAAATGTCACCCGGTTCTGAGCTATGTTAAAAAATTCAAGTGTCTATCTCATCAGAAAGTTAATTTAAAACTAATTACTAAATTTGACTCAAGGAGAAATACCTACACAAAATAGAGATGATAAATCATGGTGAAAAATCACAATAAGCTAATTTTGCTTCCGTCTTCTATTCCATTACAACTACGCCAAGTGATAGTCATTTTACGTTGATTACATTTATAGTTAAAATTTATACCTATAGTTCTTGCTGAAAAACGGTTAAATGTTTAAGTTTTTCATTGGTTCGATCCTCATATATTAGCGAGATCGTAAAAAGAGATATAAACGCGTACTACAGCTGCGTAGAAAAATTAATTCGCTTTATCCTTAAAATGTTTTGAGAGCCAAATTGAAGTTTACGTTGTGACTTAATTCTCGTGGGGAATGGCTGCGTTTAATTCTATTGACTATACGAAAATTGTCACGGTTAACTCAATCGTTTGCGGCAGTCTAACATTTACTGTGTGATCTTAAGAAAGTCCATTACACTATTTCGTTACATGCGTTACGTAAGCGGCGACTATGGAAAATGTCAGAATGATCTCAACAGTGCTCCCGATTGAATGCGACATGATCGTGCCATTTAAGACACATAATTATACACAAATAGACAAATGAGTAAGAAATCATTATAAATTTCTAAATTTTATTATAATAAATAAGTAAAACCAATAATTATACCGTGTAGTGGCGGTGTAGGATTATCCACTACCCCAATACCATCCTGTGGGTGTCGTAAGAGGCGAAAGAGGCAAACAAATCAGGAGATGGTTAGCAGCGTTTTCCTATTAACGACTAAAAATAAAAACGAATGGTAAGCTGATGTGGCTACGGGCCAGATAGAGCTGAAAGAAACGCAGTGGTCGGTTCTATGATAAAGAAATGTTTTCGAGTGCCAACTTCGTGCCGGTTTATGTTCATTACGTGTAGTTTCCCACAACTACTTCCTACTTGGCTCTAAACCTTGTTTCGTGGCATTCCTTGGGGGAGACCCATGTTCAGCAGTGAACGTGTGAAGAGTTGTAATGGTAAATACTAAAATAGAACAAATTCAGAGTTAATATACTAATGGAATTATTTTATTCAACTCATTCAATACCAATTCATAATTTTAAATGTACAATATACACCGTTTGCTTGTGTCACATGTTAACCTTCGTCAAAGTTCGGATGCGGGTCGACCGTATGTGTACATTAAACGACTAAACCAATTTATATTGAAGCAAATGTTGGAGTCTTCACAATTGCCTCGTGAATTAATGCCCTAAAGTTAATATTTTTATCCTCAAATCCTTCGTCGCTTTTATTTTTCCACTGCTAAAAAAGGGTCTTCCTGTTTGAAGGGATATCGGGCGATAGCGACGTAAGAAAAAGAAAAAGGGAGGATATATGTTTATAAAAATAACATTTACCATACGGGTAAACCCACGCTAAAGTTACTCGTATATTATGGTTGTATCACAAATGAGTCGTCTTAACCGGAATAGGACTACGCTCTCACAGAATTACAACGTAAAAAAGCAGATTAATGCTGCTCTGTTTTGTATAGTGAGTGTAGAGAACGGGAGACGTTTGCTTATTACTGGAAACGAGCCATTTGATCTTAGTCCTCACAGGTGACAATGCGTCTGCATTTTGATACTTAATTGAGGATAACCGTAGATGTTTATGGGCCACAGCATCCACTTACTATCAGGTGGACTGTTTGCTTGTTTGTCTGCAATATTTTTAGGAAATTAATATTTTGAATTTGATAAATTGTTACTAAGAAGGTTGCTCGTTTACAGCGAGCGCTACCACCGATATGGTTTGATCCCCGCCACCACCAATGAAACTGTTAATTGCAATATTATGTTCTGATTGACATGCTCGGCGGTGAAGCAAAACATCAATCAACCCTGCTTGTTTGAGAACCAAGAAAAATATTATTCGAAGACATTTGAATTTTGCAAATAATGAGGTAGTGAGGCAACGCAGCGGAGATTTTCTTGCCATAAAACCCTCTCAGAGATGGGAGGAGCTCTGTGCCCAGAAGTGAGACGTACAATGGCTGTAATTTTAACATCTTGCCTCACAAAATGGTAACAAACTCTTACCAACTGACTTTAATTATTTCAGAATAAGGCATTTTAAAGCTCCTTGTCTTTACATTAACATCTTTACCTTACAGACTGATGTCGGAAATTGTTTAGTTGAAAACAGTACACAGTAAAAGCGAGAAATGCTTTCCACCCACTCATTTATTACAGCCTATAAATACACGTAGCCATAGGCCACCTTCAACATAGTGCCTTATTAATTTTGCTATAGTTTCCACGCTTGCTAGATGGGTTGGCAACTGCAATTTTTCATAATTTTGAATTGTAATCAGAAAGCCGCTGCTACTCATCTCCTGGTTTTGTCCCCTCTTATGATATCCACGGTCAGTATGAGGAAGCTCAAGGTCGCACAGCGAGTTATGGAGAGGGCTATGCTCGGAGTTTCTCTGCGTGATAAACTTAGAAATGAGGATATCTGCAGAAGAACCAGAGTAACCGACATAGCCCAATGGATTAGTAAGATGAAGTGGCAGTGGGCCGGTCATATAGCTCGAAGAACCGACAACCGATGGAGAAGAAAGGTTCTGGAGTGGCAGCCTCGTACCGGTAGGCGAAGTGTAAGGCGACCTCTCACTAGATGGAGTGACGACCTGGTGAGACATGCAGGAAGTCGATGGATGCAGGTGGCTCAGGACCTTGCTTTGTTACATTCCTTGGGGGAGGCCTATGTTCAGCAGTGGACTTATGAAAGGCTGTAACGATGATGATGATGATGACGAGGATCCAAGCAAATTAATTTTTTAGCCCTTTAATATAATGAATGTCCGCGAAATGACGCCTGATTATATTTATGTTTCAATCATAAAATTAAAAAAAAATCACAATCAAATTTTTTTTTAAATTTACCAACTTATTTCCACTTACGGTCTTTTGTTTGTATCACGCTTACAACATTATTTTCTTGGTCGTAATACATAGAACCACTAATATAGTTTTCCCGTTCGTCTACTCTGTGTAACATTTCAATAAGTTACACTGGGAACCACAAGTTGTTCACAGTAACGTACACAGTGTACATCAGTTCAGCTAATAAATACGTTTCCGCGGCAGAGAAACACGTACGGAGATTAAATGCAGTCGCGTTGAAACCGCAGAGCTAGTTAGAATTGTAATTGCGGCTGGACTCACTTCACTATAGTACTTATAGTACTAGAATATACGATTATATGTGGAACGGTGACAGCGTGGCTTACCATATTGTACCACGTATTTGTGTTCTGTACATTTAGCTTTTGTGTCTTTTTATTAATTGCGTCGTAGAGCTACGCTGCAGCAATATTAAGGTTGTGGCAAGAATGAGTCGGCTCGACCGGGGAAGTACCACGCTCTCACAGCATTCCAGCGTAAAATAGCAGCCTAATACAGCTGTGTTTCGTATGGTAAGTGTATACAACCGGAGACCCTTTTTAGTGGAAAGGAAATATTCTATATTATTATATCAGGAAACATTCTATATATTCGTATGGTGAGTGTAGAGAACCGGAGACTCTTTTAGTGAAAAGGAAACATTATATATTATATTGTCCTCAAGTGTGACAATGCCTCTGCATTTTGAATCATGATTGAAGATATGCGTAGATATCAATGGGCAACACTATCCTCGTGTGCTGACTTGTTATCCCCGTTCTTTATGAAAATATTTAACCAATTTCAAAAAAGGAAGAGGTTCTCAATTCAAATGTATGTTTCTTTTTTTTTGTTGCATTAATGTTACGTGATTTCGCAAGAGCACTGATTTCCACCAAGAATGATTCGCAAGGCTATTGAAATCAAAAAACCATCCTAACTTCAAACGAGAAGATGCCAGTTATCGTTATACTGTCTGCTTGGGGTCCTATAATTTATAAAATTAAATCCCTAGCCAAGAAGAAACGATAAGCTATTTCTGCGTAGATTGGACTAAATGCATTGCCGGCCTTTATAAAGGAGTAGGCTCTTTCTTGAAGGTCCCTAAGTCGTATCGGTCTGAAAAACTCGCTGGTGGTAATAGATTTCACTAGGAAGTTGTGCGAAGAAGAAAACTTCTTTTAAATCGCACAGTTGTGGACCGCGAATCATCCAGATAATATGGATGGTATCGCGAGTTATGTCGTGATTTTCGATGTAAAATTGAGCTACTGAAATTAGTCTGAATAATTCCTCAGAGCACTCCCCGTGATAGATGCGATTAAATATGTATGTGCACTTTTGGATTTTCCAAGCCTTTTTTAAATTGAAGTTTGACATAAAGATATCAGATAATGGAAATATAGTTATATAGTTGTTAGTTAAAACTGGTGTGTATTTAAATTACTTAAAAATTAAGTATAGTCATGTTATACGTAACTTTTTAATGCGCATAAGGCATGCACAATTGGATTTACCAATAGTTTTTTTTTAGAATTGCTATTTAATAAAAGTATATTAGGTAACTAATAAAATGTATAATTAATAAATAAAAATAACTCTGATTGAAATATTAGAAATTGTGACATGAGAAAAGTGTGATTTTTAAGTAGATGTTGATACCAGGAATAATAAACCTAGCAAGCTAACAGCACAGCAAAGTGGCGAAGCAATCAGCTTTATAGCGGTTTCTAACGGAAAAAAATTCAAAATAGGAGGTTCAGATGCCTGGGTAATCAGTAATCGATTGCTGAAAACAGAATTTGAAAATTCGAAACCGTTCTCGAGATAATCGTGGGAAAGACGGACAGACTTACGTACAGACGGACAGACATCGTGAAATCAATAAGTGACTTCGCAAGCTTCGCCACCTAATAACGGATAAAATCAAAAGAGAGCCGTACGGGCGTAAAGCCCCCTAAAATAAAAACAGATTCCACATTTTAATTCTCAACAATCGCCGCGATTTCACTCAAATAGTCACTAAATTCTAACAAATTTTCAGGACAATCCGTTAGCATGTAAACACTAAATATAGGCAAAGGACTGTTCCCTACATTCGTTTAAATTGCTACGATGCGCTCTCTATTGCATAAATTAACGGAGACAGAACTAAAGACGCTCTCCTGCCATAAAAGAGCAACTCCACCGTACGGTCAACCGTATAAGATTCCTGCCGATGTATCAGTCGTCGACTTACCGAAGAAACCAGAATCCTAATTTATATTGCCAGATTAACTGAATAAACTGGGAATTTTGTGTCATTTCAAATTTCTATTCATCCATAGTGTGTTGAGTATTCTCGTATGTCAAGGCAAAACGTTTACCTATTTTATTACGCAGTTGTTGAACGTAAAATAACCAGCTGCTAAATATACAAACCTAAAAATTTACGGTTGAATTTCGACTACTAGTCGACCATAACTACTAGGTGTATATATTAGACATTAGTATTAGTAGCTCGGGTTCTTTGATAATAAATGACATATTTAATTGTACATTTAATGCGAGCAAATTAATAAACTGCATAAAAAACTACTGTTGAAATATCTAAAATTGAACCCATACCCATTTCAACAATAATTATATCTTTTGAAATAGATAATGAGTATAAAAGCCCTGTTTCAACTAAATCAGCGTAGATAAGTGCGTTTTGTAACAGTCACGTTGACCGCCATTAACTACGAGTAAAGAGGGCACAGTGTGTTGTGCAGCCTGCGCGAGGCGAGTGCTACTTTGTATAATGGAATTACATTAGAAATGCCTGAAAAGACTGAAAATAGAATGTACTAAATAAACATTTATAAAGTGAAAGTATGCTTTTGTAAAAAAATTACAATTTTATTTCATCTAAGTTTTTAAACTAACATTTGTTTGAAAAGTTATATTTGTAAAGGCTATAGTAACAATAATAAAATTAGCGGCTCAATTTTGGATAGATGCATAAAATTTTGTAACAGGATTTCTTCTAATATTACTGAGAAGCCTTTGCAAAAATTCAAAGGCATGTAAAGAGCATTCTAAGTAACAATTTTTTTATAAAATAGGTGACTATTTAAAATATACATATATATAATGCACTTTCTTAGATTATCTTAATTTGTTCTCAATATATTATAAGATTATGTTTAATGTCCATGTTACACCTATGCCGTTCGTTGTTGGGAGCACTAAGCTCGAAGTTGTTGACGAGAATGTTTACCTGGGACAAATAGTCCGACTAGGTAAGTCCAACTTCGACCGAGAGGTCAATCGACGGATTCAACTCGGTTGGGCAGCGTTCCGGAAATAACGGCACATGTTCTCGTCAGGTACCCTAAAAATATATACCTCAAAACTTGAAAACGAGACTGTACAACCAGTGCGTGTTGCCAGTGATGACATACGGAACTGAGACGTGGTCCTTCACTGCTGGCCGGATGAGGAAGCTCAAGGTCGCTCGGCGAGCTATGGAGAGGGCTGGGCTCGAAGTTTCTCTGCGTGATAAACTCAGAAATGAGGATATCCGCAGTAGAACCAGAGTGACCAACATAGCCCAACGGATTAGTAAGCTGAAGTGGCAATGAGCCGGCCATATAGCTCGAAGAACCGACAACCGATGGGGAAAAAAGTTTCTCGAGTGGCAGCCTCGTACCGGTAGGCGAAGTGTTGGGCGTCCCCCCACTAGATGGAGTGACAACCTGGTAAGATATGCAAGAAGTCGATGGATGCAGGTGGTTCAGGACCGTGCTTTGTGGCATTCCTTGGGGGAGGCCTATGTTCAGCAGTGGACTTGAAGGGCTGTAATGATGATGATATTATAAAATTAAATTTGAAATATTAATAGAAAAATTTAGTTTATAATAAAAAATAAAATGCGACAAAAAAAACACTAAAATAATTTCCATTCCCATAAAATCTTTAGAATTCGGTGCCAAGACATAGTGTACAGAAGTATTAATACTTCATACGTGGTAAACCCATGAGAATAGCACGAATAGTTCGGCTTGACAGAGTAAGACCACGCTCTCGCAGAATACAATTGAGGACAAATGGAATGCCTCATTTCCAGTAAAAAGGGTCTCCGTTTTTGTGCATTCACCATAAGAAACACGGCATTTTATCATTGTTATTGAGTTGTAATCAGAAAAATCTTATCTCATATTTAATTTGCCTTTGTCGCTACTTACTACATGTGTGGGACGATAGAAAATTCTTACACCTCTACTAAACGACGGACATACATATATAGACATTTAAATCATCAGCCAAAAATATTCCCTTCTTATGTGCTCTGCCGCGGTTGGGTAATAATGTCTTTTACAAAAGTCGTATTTTAATCCATAGTTTTTTTTTTCTATTCTTATGTAGACCTGAATCACATTTATATTTTCTTCAATCTCTCAAAATATTAACTTCATTTTGCTAAAGCTTTTCGGTGTATGTCAGCTTAGAGAACTGCCACTGCTATATTCAAACGGATCAGAATAATAAAACGCCTTAGATTTTAAATCACGATAGTATTTCTAATGCATTTATAAAAATTACTTGACTGTTAGTGAAATTTCGGAAATTTTAAGTAAGATTAAACGCGATTAAATCCGTAAAAATAGTTTTATTCAAAGTATAGTGGTATCTTATGATTTAGGAGCTTGTGATTTTTAGTTCACGTTAAAACAAGACTGAATGAAAATATTATATTTTCGGTTTAGACTTGTTTTGAAACATAAGAATATATTTAATCGACAAACAGTACATTCGTCATATCGTTATCACTATTCATAACATAACAAAGAAAGTTATCACCACTTATTATTTTATTAACGTATTTTGTCCTCTATGACCTATTGTCCTCTGTGTGTACTGTGTGTGTGTGTAACCGTGTGTTCGCTCCGGTTATCCTTTCAATTTGATAACCGTTATGTCACGGAGAACGGCATTTTTTTCCCGGAAAATTGCACCGTTCCTCAGGGATTGTCCTGGGGAGTAATTCTGTGATTAAATCTTTATTCAGATTTGGGTTTTAGATTAGCAGCGATGTTTAGAAATGACGTCGTTTTCCAACCTCCATAGAGGTGAAGCCGTAGACAAAAATGTTTTTTTTTTATAATTACATACATGACAAAAGTGGGGGAGAATAAAAAATGGTTAAAGATCGTACTCCTATATTTTATATTACATATACTATGAGTGAATAACTGCAACAAAAAAGATAAAATTCTCGCCAAAGTTTTCCATGTATACTAGTGAACCGACAATGCTTATACGTGGTAGAGCCATGCTGCAGCTCTATTATGGTTATAGCACGAATAAGTTGGCTCGACCGGGGAAAGACCACGCTCACATAATACCAGCATAAAATAGCATCTTAACGCTGCTCTGTTTCGTATGGTGAGTACAGAGAACCGGAGACCCTTTTTACTAGAAACGAGGCATTTCACCTTAGTCCTCACGGGTGACAACGCATCTGCATTTTGATTCGTAATCGAAGATAGATGTAGATGTTTATGGGCCACAGCAACCACTTACCATCGGGTGGACTGTGTGCTCGTTTGTCACACCTATGATATATATTATCCTATATAAATTATGCAGAATAAAAACTGGTTCACAGCAGAATATCGCGCAGGCGCCAACTGGGCGAGTAGCTGGCACGGTGAATATGCCACGCAGTTGTATTTTGTCATTTATGAATTTTACTGATTTTTGGCACATACAAAATAAAGTTATATTCATATCTAAAATAAATTTCAAATCACATAAACAAAGTAAGCACAGAAATAAAGACAGCGTTTTCTCAGACACGTTAAACAAAATCAATGTTAGATGGTGAAAAACGCTGCGTATAAAGGTTGCGGTCCATGTGTAGTCCTATACATAAAAGTGTTTGATTCTTACTGGAAAGAACGGTACTGTTTATTAATTATGCTGCTAGGATTGTGGAAAAATATATTGAACCAACTGGTAGATATACAAGTACTTTAACACCCAAGTTTACTCTTAAAACAATTCCGATCGGACGGAATTGGAACTATGTTTCGTACTCTTGATAGCGACTCATGCACTAAATTATTTTAATATTGTGCGGTGATTGTGTGAACTTATTGAGATTGGAATTGAAATAGTCCAATCTGGTTGTAAGCAAAATGGGTACTCTTGACGCAGTTTTGACAGTTAGTTTACAGCTCCGTATTGTGTTTGTATTGCGTTGGAATTGGAATTCAGGCAATAGCAAAATTCGGAGGGGTAAACTGAAATGATCGGGAATAGAATATGTCGGATTGAGTTACAATAAAACCTTTTTAGAATTTGAATACTGGCCTCTTAGAATCTCAATGACATTCAAAAAATTAAATAAAATGTTTGAAAACAAAAACTATGTTGGTTTAAAGTTGACACGTCGCTAACATAAATGGAACTCACGCGTGAACATTTCCGGGCCATAATTTATCACAATGTTCGTCGCGGCTTATCTCAAGATAAATATCTCAGCGAACTTGTTTCGATTTATGATGTTGAAGCATCGAGTCACAAGACAATATACCGTTGGTATGGCGAGTTCCTACGCGATCGTGTGTCGCTTAGCACTGTTTCTTCTGCAGGCTGACCAAGAACAGCAGTCACGCCTGATAACACCGCAGCTGTTATTAAGCGAAATATTATATTAGATCACCGTCATGTGACATACGAGCAGATTCAGGCTGTTATCAGTATATGAATGACTGCAATTCAGTCATCATCATCATCATTACAGCCTTTCATAAGTCCACTGCTGAACATAGGCCTCCCCCAAGGAATGCCACAAAGCACGGTCCTGAGCCATCTTTATCCATCGACTTCCTGCATGTCTTACCAGGTCGTCACTCCATCTCGTGGGGGTCGCCCTACACTTCGCCTACCGGTACGAAGCTGCCACTCAAAAAACTTTCTTCCCCATCGGTTGCCGGTTCTTCGAGCTATATAGCGGGCCCACTGCCACATCAGCTTATGAATGTGTTGGGCTATGTCGGTTACTCTAGTTCTACTGCGTATATCTTCATTCCTAAGTTTATCACGCAGAGAAACTCCGAGCATAGCCCTCTCCATAGTTCGCTGAGCGACCTTGAGCTTCCTCATACGGCCAGCAGTGAAGGACCACGTCTCAGTTCCGTAAGTCATCACTGGCAACACGCACTGGTTGTATAATTTCGTTTTAAGGTTTTGAGGTATATCTGACGAGAAGATGTGTCGTAGCTTCCCGAACGCTGCCCAGCCGAGTTGAATCCGTCGATTGACCCCTCGGTCGAAGTTGGACTTACCTAGTCGGACTATTTGTCCCAGGTATACATACTCGTCAACAACTTCGAGCTTAGTGCTCCCAACAACTACCGGCATAGGTGTGACATGGACATTAAACGTAATCTTTGTTTTGTCCATGTTCATCTTAAGACCTATCCGTTGGGAAACATTATTGAGGTCTTTGAGCATAGTGCTTAAGTCCTCCAGCGATTCTTCCATAAGGACTATATCGTCGGCAAATCGAAGGTGAGTGATGTACTCACCATTGATGTTGATACCTTATCCTTTCCAGTCCAGAAGCTTGAAAACGTCTTCTAATGCAGCGGTGAAGAGTTTCGGGGATAAGACGTCACCCTATCTTACACCTCTCTGCAATTGGATAGGTTTCGTACTCTGGTTCTGTACTCGGATAGCGATCGTAGCTCTATTGTACAAACACTTCAGCACTTCGATATACCGACAGTCAACTTGGCACCGCTGAAGGGACTGCAGCACCGCCCAAATTTCGACGGAATCAAAGGCTTTCTCACAGTCCACATACGCCAGACATAGTGGCAAATTGTACTCTACGGACTTCTGTACAATTTTCCGAAGGGTATGTATGTGGTCTATGGTGCTAAAGCCCTTTTGGAAACCGGCTTATTCGGGAGGCTGAAAGTCGTCAAGTCTGCGCGCGAGACGATTCGTAATGACTCTCGAAAACAGCACGTAGACGCGGCTCAGAAGGGAAATCGGTCCATAGTTCTTCAAGAGAGCGTTGTCACCTTTCTTGAAGAACAAGACCACCGCACTTCTGCTCCACGCCTCCGGTGTTATGCCACCAAGGAGGACGGAATTAAAGAGCTTTTGAAGGACTTCAAGTACCGGTCTTCCACCCGCTTTCAGAATCTCCGCTGTAATTCCATCCTCGCCTGGGGCCCTACCGTTTTTAAGGTGCTGGAGAGCCATTCTAATTTCGCTCAGACTGACGTCCGGGATATCTTCGGAATAGTGTCGAATAAGACTCGCTCTTGGATCGTTACTCACACTTGCGTGTGTCTCCAACGATGACGTGTACAGCTGCCCATAGAACCTCTCAATCTCACTCAAAATCTCAGGTGTCCCGGAAACGTTGCTGCCACACTCTGCCTTCAGCTTTGACAGTTGGCTCTTTCTGGCAGACAGATCTCTGGCAATGACTTTGGAGCCTTGGTTCCGCTCGATCGCTTCTTCAATACGCGCTGTATTGAAGTTGCGTAAGTCCCGCCGCATGCATTTGGAGATCTGTCTGTTCAGTTGCCTGTATGCTGTCAAATCTGTTGAAGAATATAGTTCATCTCCAGTCTAACAGCCATGAGATTAAGAGTGTGATCGGAGAGTTTTTGTGTTCTTCTGCGGCGGGTCTTGCAGAACTTAGCTCCTACCGCATGGACAGTTTCCACGAGCTTGTCATTCAAATCGTCCACTTCATTGCAGTCTTCTAGGCGATATTAGATATTAGATATTTCAGTCGATATTACATAATGAGCTGTATGTAAGATAGTTAGTTTCTGGTGGGTTCCCCACAATTTGTCCGCAGAGCAAAAGGCGGCTCGTGTAGATTGGTGCCGGAATACTCTGTAATGCTTCAACGAAGGAAAGTCAAATGCCGTTTATAATATCGTCTCAGGTGACGAATCGTGGATTTATTCATTCGAACCTGAAAGAAAACATCAGTCTGCAGTTTTGATTTTCGAAAACGAGGTCAAACCAAAAAAAGTGGTTCGCTCCCGCAGCGTGTCAAAAAAAATGGTCGCTACGATGGTCTCGAAAAAGGAGTATGTTGCTACAATTCCTTTACAGGAACGCAGAACTCTTACCGCTGAGTGGTATATATCGGTTTTTTTGCCAGAAATGATAGCCGAACTCCGAAAAAATAACCCGAAACGTCGCATCATCTTACATCACGACAATGAGAGCTCCCATACGGCTCGGAAGACAAATGATTTTTTGGAGCAGGAAAACGTTGAGCTGATGAGCCCTCCTCCGTACAATCCTGACCTGAGCCCAAACAATTTCTTTACATTCCCTGGAATAAAATATTTAGTACGCGGTCAACGGTTTGAAGACCCCGAAGCAGCTGTGGAAGCGTACAAATCAGCCATTTTGTCAACATCAACTTCAGACTGGAATTACTATTTTAGTGATTTGTTTCACGAATGAAAAAGTGCATTAAATTGAACGGAGAATACTTCGAAAAACAATAAAATTCAGTTAAGCTATACCGTGCATGTGTTTTTTCTTATTCCCGATCATTTCAGTGTGCCCCACGTAGTAACGTTTTGGGAATTGTGTTCATATTAATCGTTTGTTTTCTGCAATTATTTTATTTATTGTGATAAAATAATGGCGCGTTTAGCTCTTGCGTTTAATATTATATGCCGTAATCATACATTAAAATTTAAATAAAGACGAAATGACATTTGAATGATGGGTTTTAATTTGAATGATTGATTATGAGTTTAGGGCTAATTATTGTTAACACAATTATGCGTAAAGTAAAATATTTATTAACGACTACTGATAAAATGGTACATGAATAAAAACCTAAATATGCATCCTACGAAGAAAATATATATTACGAATGAAGTACTCTTAACCAATATTTGCCTAAAAAATGTAATTTACAGTCTTTACGTGTATATACCACTGCTGGGCATAGGTCTTTTCTCATTTCTGAGCGATATACTGGCGATATTCACATATGCAGGAAATATAAATATAATTGTTACGGCCCACAGCTGTCCCTGCACAGGTCGCCTTGGCTAGGGCCCATAGTAGCCTCATCGACAGGCAGCACAGAGTTCGGGCCCGAATGGCCATATGGAGAAAGACCTATAATACTACAAAATAGGGAAAAGGCTAGGTAAATAAATAGTACGTACCTGGATCCAAATCTAAGACCACACCAATGCTCGGTCGGGTCGTAGGTAGGTGTAGTGCATGTAAAGTGGTGTTTAGTGGTGTATATAATTATGTGACCTGTCCCAGCTGATGTGACCGTACAGCTGCCGGTTTCCATGTTGCCCCACAATGCTGCATCACTCTAGCAGGCTTCACCACTGGACCATTTCTTTCTTTATGTCACTATTTCAGTCTATCAACTTTATTGTACATTTAACTAACTTCAACTCAACTAATTCAACGTTCATCGTAGCATCAAACACGTGATAACCGACTCAAGTAACGAACAGTAGTTCAAAGTTCAACATTCAATATTCCGGATTCATTTATCACCAAATTACAAATAGGGAACTAATGCGATCTCCTCAGGAGTCACAAAGTTCAGCGTTACAAACAACAACTAAATTCTTTTGTTCGATATTAAATACTACGCCGCGATAAGAAAATAAAATCCGCCTCGTTGACACGTAAAACGAACAAAACAGTCAACACACAAAAAAGGGCACTTAACGCGACGGCACAATTACAATGATTTCCAAAACAATCAACCGGGCGACGCCCTCGAAAAGGAATGCGCTGTTCAAATTTCAGACTGTATCTCTAGTCGGCGCGCGCGCAAAATTCCACGTCACACGAGCAAGTTAAATATTGCAAAATACACTTCAACACGCAATCACTAGATAATTAGCGCAATTACTTTCAAACGAAATTACTTTAGTCAGTCAAACCTCTTGTCACGAACTTATAACTTACACAACTAAACCGAGG
>JAVANC010000005.1:57768103-57820732 GCA_033319125.1 Parnassius glacialis
TTGGCATATAAATAATTATTTACACATACACAACACACACACACACACACACACACACACACACACACACACACACACACACACACACGCGCCTATCACCCAGAGAGGTAGGCAGAGACTTCCATTTGGCACAATCCTGACACACCTCTCTCGCCTCCTTTACATCCATATATATCTACGCATTTACGCTTATTTACAATTTACTTAATTTACAGTTGATCAAATCCATCGTCCCAAATGTACTCTCTTTAAACTTCGATGCCCTCCTTATCTGTTCTACATGAGCGAGTCACCAGAGGCGATGTACTTTATTCCTACAATGATATTTGGCTCGGCCATGAACTTTTATACTTCTGATTTTTCGGACCTTCCAGCTGCCATCTTCCCTTCGAACGAGGCCAAACATCCTTCAAAAATCTCCCTTTTGGCCACCAAGAGGTTGTTCTCTTCCTTCTGTCTAGGCTTCACAACCGTTTGTCAAAAAATACCTTATGACTAAAACCAAAATATTATATGACAAAAAATTTAAAAAAAAACAGTCTCAGGATCATTTTCACTGGTTGTTTGTTTCTGTGTATGTATAAATATAAGCAAGTACACAAAAGTCCAGACAGCAGTTCGAGGTTTGCTCGAAAAAACCGACAACAACAGTAACAGTCTATAGATGGATTTTTGGATAGGTCAAATGGCTATATTTAATTCATTATTAAATCACAGACTATCTACGTTGTCTACTTCACTGCATACTGCAGCATTAAAGTTGCAGGTTGTAGCACGTACGAGTCGGCTTGAGCGGGGAAAGACCATGTTCACACACAATACCAGCATAAAATACTACTATGTTTCATGTGGTGTGTATAGAAAACCGGAGACCCTTGGAAACGAGGCATTCCATCTTAGTCTTCAGGGGTAACAACGCATCTGTATTTTGTTATTAAACAAGAATAGACATAGATTTATATGGACCACAACTTCTACTTACAGTATCTACTTACCATCATGTGCACGGTATGCTCGTTTGTAAACATTATTCAATAAATTTAAAAAAATATCTAGTCTATTTTTGAACGTAGGATTTCATCATAGATTGCCTCATAAAAGAGTAAAGTTAACACACTTGACAAGTAGGTTGGCAACCGTAGTTTTTTTTTTATTCTGCTGTTATCAGGAACATGCTGCAGCTCATCTATTGGTTCAGTTTCTTATATCGCCTTTTACAACACCCAAGAGATGATATGGGGTAATGGATATTCTCACTACAGGATATGCGATCCTGTAGTGAGAATATCCATTACCCCAGTCATTTACAAGGTATTAAATAACGTGCCACTGGTTTCAAAGGTATTTTCATGGTGATTGGTCACGACATGGACTGTAAAAGTCTAAAGTATATTTTTAATTACCGGAACTAAGTATAACGTATTTAATATTTTCATAATGAACAGTTTTTTACTTTGAAATAATAAACTGTTATTGCACTCATTGCAGTAACGGCGCGGGGTGAGGAAGCACTGAGGAATTAATTCCGATTATACTCAGAACTTTTGTTAAAGTACAGGAAAGTAGTACGCAATTGGGCTTGAATTTTCGTTGCTTAGTATTGCGTTATAACTTAGTGTTCCTTTTCAATATTTATCTTTCTTAATATTAAATGAACTTAACATCCATCACTCAAGTGGCTACTGTAGCCTGTGGACATTCGCATCCAACTTCAAAGAAAACTGAAGATTTACAAGCTGTGCCAATATGTATATCCTACAGTCTGTAATTAAACTGACTCTTTATATTCTTCATACCTGAACAAAGCAGAACGCAGAACGTAAGAGGGTGGTAGACAGAAGCAATTATGGCAAATCCTCCGTTCAATTTGAAAGTCCCATGACGACAGTGGAGGGTTACAGATTACAATTATCTTTATATATAGAAAATACGTGTCACGTTGTTTGCCCGCGATGATCTCCTAAACTACTGAACTGATTTTAATGAAATATTTCACAATGTGTGCAGTTTGGTCCAACTTGAGAGATTGGATAGTTTTTATCCTGATAAGTGACCCTCAATTTTTTATTGTGAATTTAATGATTTTTTTTTAGGACACATGGTCGTAGGAAAGGGCAGAACAACGTCTGCCTGGTCAACTAGTAGTTTATAAAATAGAATTTCTTCTTGATTCTTAAATTTAATTTAATATGGATTACAAGAATAGTTAATAAAAGTCATTAGGCTTTAACACTAGGTCGGAAAAGTTGTCCTGATTCTCCAGGAAGAAATCCAGCAGGGCTTTTCTTACACATAAATTTACAGCAATATTCAAAGAAAAAATAATATTCCTATAAAAAGTTCATTGGTGAGCATAGGTTTCCACATAGATCGCCTCCCAAGAGGAATATTTATCATTGTTGCCACGCTTTTTTTATAGTATAAGGGTGACAAACGAGCACATAGTCCAGCTGATGGTAAGTGGTTGCTGTGGCCCATAGACATCTTCATCTATCCCTCGTTTGCGAATCAAAATGCAGATGCGTTGTCATCCGTGAGGACTAAGATGGAATTCCTCATTTCCAGTAAAAAGGGCCTCCGGCCACCTGCACTCACCAAGCGCAACGCAGAGGTAAACCTTCACGCTGGTATTCTGTGAGGTCGTGGTATCACCCCGGTTCGAGCCGGCCCATCCGTGCGACAGCAAAAGCTGCCGCGTGGCTCTACCTCTGTTAAAACGCTTGGCAAACAGGTTGACAAATGAAGTTTTTTATAGTTGTTATCAGGAAAATACCACTGCCCATTTTATTTACATGTATTAAAAAATCATTATGTAAACCATTGTCCATCTTCCATTTTATTTCTTTGTTGCCACTTACGATACCCACGTGATGACACAGGGTAGTTGTTTTTCTTACGCTGCGTACGACGTTTGAGCTTTGGTAATTGAGAAAAATAAGATGACACAGATATTACTATCTTTTTCTATAAATAATTACGCTAACGTTACTTCCACACTAGGAATTACTCCAGCATCGTTTACGGTAATAAATTTCACAAGGATAAACATCCAGACCCGGGACAACTATTTGTAGACCATGCGAATACTTGTTCAATTCGGGATTCAAACCCGCGACCCCCAGCGCTGCAAGTCATTGCTAAGCCACTGCACCACAGAGCCACCAATATAAATAACCAATGTTCATAACTTTATCGCCCTGTCGGTATAAAACAATTAAAAGAGCCGTTAGAAAAATGTAATATCAATTGACTCACGACGATATAGAATTCTAAAAAATATTTTTAAAAATGCCATCGGAAATAGGGAGCCATGTCCAAACTTAATACAGACACCTGGCTATGTGAACCGGTTTTTCCACTCTGTTCGTAACTTAGGATGTGAATTTGAAACTCTTTTACAGTGAAAGTTCCGGCTGAAAATTAAGAAGGTATGCTGCAGCATAGCTCTACCACATCAAGACATTGCATGTAATGCACTGTAATTTAATACTCAAATAATATTCCATTGCTTGTGCTCTCCTCACGACGACTATCTATCTAAGATTAATGCCACACAACGTACTATTGTGAGCCGGTCTAAAATATATTGGCAATCAGTGTAATTGCAATATGTGATACGTTGTTACTTAGTATTCAGGACTGGCAATGTAATTTTGTAGCTATTGTTTGTTTGAAGTAAGCTTTAGGTCAGTATGAGCTAAAAGGCTCGAGTGATTTAAGGTTACGGTCAAAACCTTTTGCTCAATTTGCGATTGTTATGAACCCTTATATACATCAAAATGTACACTGGTTAGCAAAACAAGTCCTCAGATATAAATATAACTACTGCTAACTACTAACAAACAGTAAATATAATATAATGTCATAAATCTATGTTTTTATATATTTTAAGTATATTTTAGATCAGCTTGAACAATTGACCAATAGACTTGCAAGTATATTATGACATTGACAATGACATAATATATTCACACATCATTGTACTCACTATATTGATGTTTTACGGTGGGCTTTATCAAATTCGTAAAAACTTTTTATATTTTACATGCGATAATTGCACTCCATGTCTGCATAAATACAGATTATAGTGTAAAATTTTATTAATTAAAAATGATTAGACTAGGTTGGGCCAATGTAAATTTAGGAAGGATATCACCTTGGCCTTTTTTGAGATTTTTTAAATTAAATAACTATATTTTTCCGTACGCATATTATAACGTTCTGAAAAATAAACAACGTCCCAAGACAAATCAATTGTATTGAAAACGTCGGGAAGTGACTAGGCACCAAGTTATCAAGTCCCCCTGTAGTTTGCTTTTGTAAAATGAATATTATTTCCAATCCAGTTGCAGACGCCAAAATAATATACAATAAGTTTAATACTGTCAAAGTAAGCAAAGTAGGTAAATTTACGTTTTGCTTCACCAGTCAGCTTTCTAATCTCAATAATGAAGATTGTAGAACTTAATTTTAAAGCTAGCTTATCAATATGCGCTACTCTATGGAGCTTTGTATCAATGGTATTTACGATAAATTCAATGGAATATACAAAATCTAAACTATTATATTATAGATTAATTACCCTCCGTGTAGTGGCGGATAATAATAATCTTTATCCCATATCTTCCCATGGGTATCCCAAGAGGCGACAGAGGGAACCTGAGGCAGAAGATGGGCAGCAGCATGTTTCTCATAAAAGAAAAAACAATAAAATAACTGCGATTGCTAACACGCTCGCCAAGCTTGGCAACTATCGCAGTATACCCCTATAAGCCAAGACACTAATAAACGGACCTGGCGGCCCCGATTTTACTTATGGTAATGGCGGGGCGGGGGTACTTAGAATCTCTGGTGGAGGTTCGGTTGCCACCTAAGACGACTCGACCTGGCAACATATAACGCACGAACCCTGAGGACGGACGAAAAGACCCTGGAGCTGGAAGAAGAGATAGACATGTTGCGCTTGAATATTATAGGATTATCGGAGGTCCGAAAAGAGGGAAAGGACACAGTAATCCTCGAATCCAGCAACTTATAATATCACCGGGAGGGCGACCATCTGTCCCAGGGAGATCGCCCACAAGTTAACAACGTTGTTAAGATTGGGATAGTGACGACGAGAGTTGCGTACCTTATACTCAGAATCACCAAACGGTATTCGGTGAAGGTCATACAGGTTTACGCACCAACCTCGGTACATCCAGATGAGGATGTGGAGGAAATGTATGAGGATATCTCTAGAGCCATGCATTCCTCCAACCCCACTATACGGTGTTAATACGACAGAAATGAGATTTACTTCATTATTACGACTAGAGTGCAACTGCTTAGTGCTGTCTCAGTGATCGCGAGGGTGAAAACTGGTAGCAATCACCGAATGGTTAGAAGCATTCCGAACTGAAACGTTAAGTTGGAGAGGTGTCGCCTAATGTAGTCAACGCTCCGTCCCTCTCGTGCTCTATTCAAAAGTCCCGAAACCTTTCAGCTCGAGTTACAAAACCGATTTTAGTGCCTAGTCCATGCGGTCGGAGCTAAGTTTTGCAAGACCCGCCGCAGAAGAATACAAATTTCTTCAATTACACTCATAATCTCATGGCTGTTAGATGGGAAATGAGGCTGCAGTCTTCAAAAGATTTGACAGCATTCAGGCAACTGAACAGACAGATCTCCAAATGCATGCAGCAGGACTTACGCAACTTCAATACAGCTTGTATTGAAGAAGCGATCGAGCGGAACCAAGGCTCCAAAGTTTTTGCAAGAGATCTGCCCGCCAGAAAGAGCTAACCGTCGAAGCTGAAGACCGAATGTGGCAGCATCGTTTCCGGGGCTCCTGAGATTTTGGGTGAGATTGAGATGTTCTATGGACATCTGTACATGTCATCGTTGGAGCCACACGCAAGTGTGAGTATTGATTCAAGAGCTAGTCTTATCCGACACTATTCCGATGATATCCTGGACGTCAATCTGAGCGAGATTAAAATGGCTCTCCAGCAAAGAGTCTCTGGGCAAGGATAGTTTTAGTTTTCAAGTTACAGCGGAGCTTCTGAAAGCGGGTGGATAACTGGTACTTGAAGTCCTTCTGAAGCTCCTTAATTCCATCTTTCATGGTGGCACTACTCCGGAGACGTGGAGCAGAAGTGCGGTGGTCTTGTTCTTCAAGAAAGGCGACAACGCGCTCTTGAAGAACTACAGACCGATTTCCCTGCTGCTACGGGCGGCGTCTACGTGCTTAGTACAATAGAAGACGTTTTCAAGCTACTGGACTGAAAGCGATACGGTATTAACGTCATTGTAAATGTGTAAAGGCATGTGTTAAAAATTTAGAGAGGAATGAAACTTAAGAGTCTGGTCAAACATCAAGGTATATTCACTTTCATCACTAAGTAAAAAAGTTATAACACGTTATTTCAGTTAGCAGATTTATAGACAAATGGTGTTACTATGTGCGATCGGTGTGGGTAACATACAAAAATGTGCTGTTCGCAAAATGCATTACAATGTTGCACCTACAAACCACCGCTTTTAAAAATATTGAAATAAAATATTGTAAATATTGAAACGAAAGTCCAAGAAATACTTTGAAACTGCTAATTCCTTACAATCTATCGCCCAGTCGTCTTGCTTACACTGCTAATTAAAAACTAAGTTACACTGTTGTGATTTAATATTGAGTTATTAAGTTTCATTACTGAGAACTGTTGTTGTAATGATGAAAAATTAAACACAGGTACATAAAAATATGCTGAAGTTCATATTTATTTACCCGATATTACTTTCGAAGTGGTTATGTTTTTAATATACATAAAATCATAAATTTTTTGGTGAAAACAATATCATGAAACAGAAGAATACGTATACAACATCTACATTAAAATCATCTATGCGTACGACGTCTATCTGCTGTTGAGTGCTTGTCGCTTTAAGAGCTGGACCTGCAGGCCAGTATGTTTATTTTCTTGTATATGAAATCAGGTTTCAACCTATTTATAGACAAATCAACCATCAATAATTTGGGATAAAATAATTCGAAGACATGTGAAGTTCGCCAACACGTATTGGGGCAGCGCGGCGGCCCTTTCCTCGCCCTATAACCCTCTCAGAAATGAGAGGAGGCCTGTCCCCAGCAATGGGACGTGTATGTAGGCTGTAATTTTAACTTTAACTAAATAACAAAAAAAACTACGGTTGCATACGAGCCTGCAAAGCAAAGACAGCAAAAATCCCTAAGAAAAAACTTAAGGGGAAGGCCTATGTTCAACAGTAGACTTTGATAGGCCTTAACGAATGCATAATTACCTGATATTAAATAGAGACTTTAACACATATAACAGTTCAAACTGAATAGCAGCTTTTTATTATTGGAAATAACGTTTAGAGTCCATTCACACAATGTTATCAATGTTGAAATCACCGACATTAAATGTGTGTCGGTGAGTGCTTTACTTTGTTACATCAAAGCCGTTTCCGAGCTACGTGAGGAGGACAATACGTGACGTGCGTTGGTCATTATTTATCTAAGTGTTCGTGACTCATTATCAGGATTATTAAATTGACAAACTAAATCACAAGGTAGGTGGTAATACTTCTTTCCTGTTTTATATACCGTTCTGGCGAATCAAAACCCTCTTAACTATTTCTACCGCTAAATAGAAGTACCTGCACTGCTGTGTGCAATAATAATATACTATGGCCTCTTAATTTTCTATCTCTGTTAAGCCTAATGGTTGACTAAGAGGGAATGCCCTATGACATTAATTCCGCCATATGTACAACTTTGTGCATGAAAGTTTACATAAACTTTCATTATGTTATACGTATTTTTTTAATGCGCTAAATCCAATTGGGCATGACCCAATTGGATTTACCATTTTTTATTTTGCCAGTACTTTTTTAGTTATGGTGTAGTGTTGAGAAGATAATGTAATGCATAGACTTAGAATATACAGGCGTATAGACCGACATAGTGTGCAAGGGACTCGAAAATTCCTTATGGCATAAATGCGAAGAAAAGAAAAGGATGCCAAATTTCATGACTCTGTAACCGATTTTGAATGACAGGTCGGCGCAATTCGGCACGCAAGAAATAGTTCTTTGATATATTGTAATTTTTTGAGTGTAATAGTGGTTATATTTAGTAATTAACTTTTTTCTAAAATTTTTATTTGTTCTGTGAATGATTGTGATGTTAGTCATAGAAATAATCCTGATAATTGCACATTTCACAGGTAAATTCTCAAGACGTCGTCATTGTTTTGATGCATTTACTTTTGGTTAAAATTTATGTTATATACTGTTTAAAATATAGAATGTTTTCAACTATTTTGTTTATTTTAATATTTGCAAAGAAAAATATTACGTTGTTGGTAATTTGCATGAATTTGGTAAATATATTTTTATACTAAATATTTTACATGTACGCTACTGATTGACTCAACTATATCAAAATTAATGTCGATATTTATCTTGCATGACTATATTGAATCGATAGACTTGCCAACACAACAAGAAAATAAATCGGTTTGCGCTCTATGAATGTAATTTCATTTTGCCGTTTGTCAAACAGATTTCCTCCGAATTCTATAATTAGAAAGATATAGTTAAGGTTAATTGAACGGGTTGGTTGGAATCCAAAATAATACTCAACAATTTGCAACATTTACTCGAGAAGTATATAGTATAAAAGAAAAAGTTGAACAAATACAATTTTATTAAAAGGAGCCATTTCTACATTATTTGTACTATTATATATATAAGGTACGCAACCCTCGTCGACACACTCCTGATCTTTACAACGTTGTTAACGAGAGACTTGTGGACGATAAATCCGACACCTCCTTGGGACAGATGGTCGCCCTCCCGGTGATAGACCAAGTTGCCGGATTCGAGGATTACCGTGTCCTCCCCTCTCTTCGGACTTCGGATGATCCTATAATATGCCAGCGCAACTTGTCTATCTCTTCTTCCAGCTCCACGATCTTCTCGTCAGTCCTCAGGGTGCGTGCGTTTTACGTTGCCAGGTCGAGTCGTCGTAGGTGGCAACCGAACCTCCACCGGAGATTCTTAGCACCTTTCTTTAATTTAATAATTAAATACTATTCTTAGTATTTAATTATTAAATGTTTGTAATTGTCAAAAGTGTTATTATATGTAAAATAGAGCAGCCATTATATACTCGTGTCCCCGTTTTTTATTTACCTATCAAAACTTTTATAAAATATATATAGGTATATACTTAGATAAGTATGTACCTATTTATATTAACAATATGTAAAAAATTAAATTCCGGGGAAACTGTCCATGGCAGTAAATAATTTTCTCCCAAGGTCATAACTCGGAAATACAACTTTCCGTTATGATTCTTTGGGAGTTTATCGGTAGAGTCACCTGGGATTTTTTTACATTTGAATGAAAATCCAACAAAAGGCAGGTAGGTTTAGTTTATTCCCAGGAAAATGTTATGTGAATATTTTTTAATTATTTCAGAACTATCATGGTAAAAATTCTGTAAATTTTTGAAGTTTTTTAATTTCGTTTACTAAATATTTTTTTTTATAATTTACCGCTTCCGTAACAATAAATGTTCAATAGTTCTTGTAAGTAAAATGTACATCACTAGCTAACGCATACAGTGACAAATTAAAATTAGTCACGCATTTTCGGGCTGTCAGGTCGTCTATACGCCAGTATATTCTAAGTCTATGATGTAATTTTCATATCAATATATGTGAATACGAAGGGTTTAAAATCCAACACAATTAAGTAGGCTGTTTTGAAGCTAAGTTAGTACACTTCACCATTTAGAACTTCTTTTCTAGACTAGTGGTAAAACAAGCACCCCCAATGGTAACTTACCACCACTGCCTATAAATATCACTAGATCATCTAAGTATCACTAAAATAAATGCATATTTTTTTTCCGAAAACGCATGTTTGCATGTTCCGGCCTAAAAAGGAATTGAGTGCCTCTTAAACTGCATCACGGCTCACCAAACTCTGGCTTAATCATCATCATCACCATTATCGCCCATCACAATTCTATAGCAAAATAATGCTCCTCTAAAGAATGCAAGAAAGTACTGCTTCGTGGCATTGGCTTAAAATAAGTTAAAATAATTTAAGTAAAAAATACGATAATGACGTATTGACAAGAGAATGATGTAATTCAGTTTGTGGCAAGTCTTTGCAAGTATTGGATTTCCATTAGACGTATAAAGGAAAACCTGACGTGTCGAAGAAAAATTACTTGAACTTGAATGAAAGTAAGAAATATATAAACATTATAAATAAAGTGAACATTGAAATTAAATAAGACAAATTTTATAGAAATATAATAATAACGTAATTATCGATCGAATAATGGATATTGAATTACAATAATTTAAATTATTTTTAGTAATTTATATAATTCTTATTTGATATATATTTATTGTAAATTAACGTTTGTGTTTTTTTTATTGAAGTGACAAGCGAACTAACAGTTCACTTGGTGATAAGTCGCTACTACAGCCCATTTTGTAACCAACTTTGAACAAAGAAGGCTACTAATGTGTTATCACCATTGAGGACTAAGATGGAATGGCTCTCAGTAATTGAACTGGCTCTCTATACCTTTCTTGCTGGAACACAGCAGTGCACGTGTTACTGCTTGGTGGCAGAAGTTGGTAAAAAGGTGATTCCTAGCAGACGGACTGCTAGGCATGAAGGATTACCCACCACAGTTGCATGGTCCGTTTTTGATAACAACTTGCTTACAGGCGAAAAACTTGTCGTCTTATCCTGGTTAGTGCGTAATTCCTTCTGTAGTATTAGAAGGGGTGTTGAATCGAATGAAGGTGCTTTGAATACACATCCTTTCCTACCGACTTTAAAAAGAAGCCGGTACTTAATTCGACTGTATGTTTTTTAAGTGTGTACCTCATAAATTTTTACTGGATGAACCGATTTCGGTTATTCTTTTTTTATTTGAAAGCTGGTGCTTCACATGATGTTCTATATAAATTTTATCAACGTCTGGTCAATAGCTTTTTGTGGTTTTCTTATTTTTTACTACTACTTGTAAATTATTTCCCCGCAGATATTAGCAAATTTACTTTCATATATATTTGACATATTTATTTATGTATACACAACAAGATACAGAAATATTCATATATTGAGTTTGTAAAAAGTTCTCATTATTCGATTTTTTAATGGGTTAATGGATATTCTTACACCACCACTTAACCCATAACATCCTGTAGGTATCGTAAGAGGTGACAGATGGAAACTGAAACAGTAGATGGGCAACAGTATCTCTTTATTTAGAGCTAAAGCTAAATAAAGCTGCATGCCTGATAAATAACAAAAAAAATATATTTCGAAGACATGTGAAGTTCGCCAACACGTATTGGGGCAGCGCGGCGGACCTTTCCTCGCCCTATAACCCTCTCAGAAATGAGAGGAGGCCTGTCCCCAGCAATGGGACGTGTATGTAGGCTGTAATTTTAACTTTAACTAAATAACAAAAAAAAACTACGGTTGCATACGAGCCTGCAAAGCAAAGACAGCAAAAATCCCTAAGAAAAAACTTAAGGGGAAGGCCTATGTTCAACAGTAGACTTTGATAGGCCTTAACGAATGCATAATTACCTGTTATTAAATAGAGACTTTAACACATATAACAGTTCAAACTGAATAGCAGCTTTTTATTATTGGAAATAACGTTTAGAGTCCATCCGCACAATGTAATTAATGTTGAAATCACCGACATTAAATGTGCGTCGGTGAGTGCTTTACTTTGTTACATCAAAGCCGTTTCCGAGCTACGTGAGGAGGACAATACGTGACGTGCGTTGGTCATTATTTATCTAAGTGTTTGTGACTCATTATCAGGATTATTAAATTGACAAACTAAATCACAAGGTAGGTGGTAATACTTCTTTCCTGTTTTATATACCGTTCTGGCGAATCAAAACCCTCTTAACTATTTCTACCGCTAAATAGAAGTACCTGCACTGCTGTGTGCAATAATAATATACCATGGCCTCTTAATTTTCTATCTCTGTTAAGCCTAATGGTTGACTAAGAGGGAATGCCCTATGACATTAAGTCCGCCATATGTACAACTTTGTGCATGAAAGTTTATGTAAACTTTCATGCAAAAAGTCTAGAAAAGAAGTTCTAAATGGTGAAGTGTACTAACTTAGCTTCAAAACAGCCTATTTAATTGTGTTGGATTTTAAACCCTTCGTATTCACATATATTGATATCAAAATTACATCATAGACTTAAAATATACTTGCGTATAGACGACCTGACAGCCCGAAAATGCGTGACTAATTTTAATTTGTCACTGTATGCGTTAGCTAGTGATGTACATTTTACTTACAAGGACTATTAAACATTTATTGTTACGGAAGCGGCAAATTATAAAAAAAAAAATTAGTAAACGAAATTAAAAAACTTCAAAAATTTACAGAATTTTTACCATGATAGTTCTGAAATAATTAAAACATATTCACATAACATGTTCCTGGGAATAAACTAAACCTACCTGCCTTTTGTTGGATTTTAATTCAAATGTAAAAAAATCCCAGGTGACTCTACCGATAAACTCCCAAAGAATCATAACGGAAAGTTGTATTTCCGAGTTATGACCTTGGGAGAAAATTATTTGCTGCCATGGACAGTTTCCCCGGAATTTAATTTTTTACATATTGTTAATATAAATAGGTACATACTTATCTAAGTATATACCTATATATATTTTATAAAAGTTTTGATAGGTAAATAAAAAACGGGGACACGAGTATATAATGGCTGCTCTATTTTACATATAATAATACTTTTGACAATTACAAACATTTAATAATTGAATACTAAGAATAGTATTTAATTATTAAATTAAAGAAAGGTGCTAAGAATCTCCGGTGGAGGTTCGGTTGCCACCTACGACGACTCGACCTGGCAACGTACAACGCACGCACACTGAGGACTGACGAGAAGATCGTGGAGCTGGAAGAAGAGATAGACAAGTTGCGCTGGCATATTATAGGATTATCCGAAGTCCGAAGAGAGGGGGAGGACATGGTAATCCTCGAATCCGGCAACTTGCTCTATCACCGGGAGGGCGACCATCTGTCCCAAGGAGGTGTCGGATTTATCGTCCACAAGTCTCTCGTTAACAACGTTGTAAAGATCGGGAGTGTGTCGACGAGGGTTGCGTACCTTATACTCAGAATCACCAAACGGTATTCGCTGAAGGTCATACAGGTTTACGCACCAACGTCGGCACACCCCGATGAGGAGGTGGAGGAAATGTATGAGGATATCTCTAGAGCCATGCATTCCTCCAAAACCCAATATACGGTGTTAATGGGAGACTTCAATGCAAAACTAGGCACAAGAGAGAACGGTGAGCTGAAAGTAGGGAAATTTGGAATAGGGCAACGGAACCCAAGGGGCCAGCAGCTCGCCGACTTCATGGAGAAAGAGGGACTCTTTATGATGAACTCTTTCTTCAAGAAGCGACCCCACAGGAAGTGGACCTGGTCGAGCCCCGACGGTTCGACAAAAAAAATGAGATTGACTTCATTATGACGACCAGACGACAACTGTTCAGTGATGTCTCAGTGATCGCGAGGGTGAAAACCGGCAGCGATCACCGAATGGTTAGAGGCACACTGAACCTAAATGTTAAGTTGGAGAGGTCTCGTCTGATGAAGTCAACGCTCCGTCCCCCTCGTGCTCTAATCCAAAGTCCCAAAACCTTTCAGCTCGAGTTATAATACCGCTTTCAGTGCCTAGAAGACTGCAATGAAATGGACGATATGAATGACAAGCTCGTGGAAACTGTCCATGCGGTCGGAGCTAAGTTCTGCAAGACCCGCCGCAGAAAAATACAAAAACTCTCCGATCACACTCTTAACCTCATGGCTGTTAGACGGGAGATGAGGCTACATTCTTCAACAGATTTGACAGCATACAGGCAACTGAACAGACAGATCTCCAAATGCATGCGGCGAGACTTACGCAACTTCAATACAGCTCGTATTGAAGAAGCGATCGAGCGGAACCAAGGCTCCAAAGTCTTTGCCAGAGACCTGTCTGCTAGAAAGTGCCAACTGTCAAAGCTGAAGACCGAATGTGGCAGCATCGTTTCCGGGGAACCTGAGATTTTGAGTGAGATTGAGAGGTTCTATGGGCAGCTGTACACGTCATCGTTGGAGCCACACGCAAGTGTGAGTAACGATCCAAGAGCGAGTCTTATTCGAAACTATTCCGAAGATATCCCGGTCGTCAGTCTGAGCGAGATTAGAATGGCTCTCCAGCACCTTAAAAACGGCAAGGCCCCAGGCGAGGATGGAATTACAGCGGAGCTTCTGCAAGCGGGTGGAAGACTGGTACTTGAAGTCCTTCAGAAGCTCCTGAATTCCGTCCTCCATTGTGGCATTACACCGGAGGCGTGGAGCAGAAGTGCGGTGGTCTTGTTCTTCAAGAAAGGTGACAACGCTCTCTTGAAGAACTACAGACCGATTTCCCTTCTGAGCCGCGTCTACGTGCTGTTTTCGAGAGTCATTACGAATCGTCTCGCGCGCAGACTTGACGACTTCCAGCCTCCCGAACAAGCCGGTTTCCGAAAAGGCTTTAGCACCATAGACCACATACATACCTTACGGCAAATTGTACAGAAGTCCGAAGAGTATAATTTGCCACTATGTCTGGCGTATGTGGACTACGAGAAAGCCTTTGATTCCGTCGAAATTTGGGCGGTGCTGCAGTCCCTTCAGCGGTGCCAAGTTGACTGTCGGTATATCGAAGTGCTGAAGTGTTTGTACAATAGAGCTACGATGGCTATCGGAGTACAAAACCAGAGTACGAAAACTATCCAATTGCAGAGAGGTGTAAGACAGGGTGACGTTATATCCCCGAAACTCTTCAACGCTGCATTGGAAGACGTTTTCAAGCTTCTGGACTGGAAAGGATACGGAATTAATATCAATGGCGAGTACATCACTCACCTTCGATTTGCCGACGATATAGTCCTCATGGCAGAATCGCTGGAGGAACTAAGCACTATGCTCAATGACCTCAATAGTGTCTCCCAACGGATAGGTCTTAAAATGAACATAGACAAAACAAAGATTATGTTTAATGTCCATGTCACACCTATGCCGGTAGTTGTTGGGAGCACTAAGCTCGAAGTTGTTGACGAGTATGTTTACCTGGGACAAATAGTCCGACTAGGTAAGTCCAACTTCAACCGAGAGGTCAATCGACGGATTCAACTCGGCTTTGCAGCGTTCGGGAAGCTACGACACATCTTCTCGTCAGAAATACCTCAAAACCTTAAAACAATATTGTACAACCAGTGCGTGTTGCCAGTGATGACTTACGGAACTGAGACGTGGTCCTTCACTGCTGGCCGTATGAGGAAGCTCAAGGTCGCTCAGCAAGCTATGGAGAGGGCTATGCTCGGAGATTCTCTGCGTGATAAACTTAGGAATGAGGATATCCGCAGTAGAACCAGAGTAACCGACATAGCCCAACGGATTAGTAAGCTGAAGTGGCAGTGGGCCGGCCATATAGCTCGAAGAACCGACAACCGATGGGGAACAAAGGTTCTCGAGTAGCAGCCTCGTACCTGTAGGCGAAGTGTAGGGCGTCCCCCCACAAGATGGAGTGACGACCTGGTAAGACATGCAGGAAGTCGATGGATGCATGTGGCTCGGGACCGTGCTTTGTGGCATTCCTTGGGTTATGAACATAGGCCTATGTTCAGCAGTGGACTTGTGAAGGGCTGTAATGATGATGATGAATAATTAAATACATTATAGAAGTTTACTTTAAAATTTGACTTAAATATGAATGTAAATTTAATAAATTAAGTAAGGAAATTAATGTATGAATGAACGAATATACTTTTATTGTACAGCACGAACAAATATACAAATGACATAACAAAAAGCAGATTATATGTACAATTTGGCGGCCTTATTGCTACATAGCGATCTCTTCCAGGCAACCAAAGGTAAAAAGTAATAAAACAATGAATAAGACTAGGACACTTGTGGGAATCAGTTAAATAAGATTACTCTGTTGAAAGGCCGATATGTTCATGAGGCATGCTTCATGTTTATATTCCTTCATTTGTCCCTGAAAAGTAATAATAAACATATTAACATTTTAGCTGCATGAATTTTAAAAACATAATGATTTTAACATAGTAAATAAAGTGCACTAAGTGTCTGAGGATAGAGATGCACTCACTATTCTCTCAATCTCAGTGTGTTAAGAAAATGGTCACTCATTCATGGAATGACCGCGACAAGTACAAATTAATCTCGTAAATCTTTAGATCCGCGCAGCTATTACTTAATCACGAGGTAATCTTCCCTACGACTAATGCTGTAGGTAACGAACCAGGCTATTTTAAGCCTTAGACACAATGTCGCCGACTATCAAGCATGAATCGGACATCGAGCGTTGTGAGTAACAAATACTATGGAATTTATACTATCCTGGCACATTGAACCGCGCGTCTCATGCGCGGGAGTCTAGTGGCGCTTCAAGAGTATTACTAAATATATTATATCAAATTACGCTAAAAGATTTATCATTGTGACTTAGGAATATAATCCGAAGCTCCGCGCAACCCCTTGGGGCGAATAGCCTGATGCTATGAATATTGCACTAATGTAACCGTGAGATGCGGGTGGTAAAGTAAGGTAATTCATTTTTTTTTGGTTGATAAATTGATAGTTGAGTTCATAATGGCTTAAATAGGATAATCTCAAGATATTTTTATTTTTAATGTACTTACTATAGTTTTATAATTACAAAATCTGTCTCTACTTTTATTTTCAAAAGTTTTGAAAGTTATATTTTTGAAGTCTTATTATAACAATATTATACTTACTGGTACAAATAATGTAGAAATGGCTCCTTTTAATAAAATTGTATTTGTTCTACTTTTTCTTTTATATTATATACTTCTCGAGTAAATGTTGCAAATTGTTGAGTATTATTTTGGATTCCAACCAACCCGTTCAATTAACCTTAACTATATCTTTCTAATTATAGAATTCGGAGGAAATCTGTTTGACAAACGGCAAAATGAAATTACATTCATAGAGCGCAAACCGATTTATTTTCTTGTTGTGTTGGCAAGTCTATCGATTCAATATAGTCATGCAAGATAAATATCGACATTAATTTTGATATAGTTAAGTCAATCACTAGCGTGCATGTAAAATATTTAGTATAAAAATATATTTACCAAATTCATGCAAATTACCAACAACGTGATATTTTTCTTTGCAAATATTAAAATAAACAAAATAGTTGAAAACATTCTATATTTTAAACAGTATATAACATAAATTTTAACCAAAAATAAACGCGTCAAAACATTGACGACGTATTGAGAATTTACCTGTGAAATGTGCAATTATCAGGATTATTTCTATGACTAACATCACATCATCAGGGGTCATTGTAGAAGCGTGCACGTCGCGACCCCTGCCAGCCCTTTTCAGGGCTGCAATTCTACACAGCTGCGCACCCATGCTAACGAGGGTTAGGGCGTCCCCCCAAGGCGACGCACACCAGCTAGTCCCCGTTGGTGTGGAATGCAGCGCGCAAAGCGGCGATGGGGACCGCCACCCGTCACGCACAGCCCGACACGGCGGAAGGTGGAGGACAGAGTGCAGAGTTGGCACGTGGAATGTTAGAGGAGGCATGAAAGATAAGATGAATGAGTTGATTGAAATAATGAAAGAAAGAGAATTAGATGTCGTGTGTATGTCGGAGACCAAACGGAAGGGCAGTGGTACTGAAGAGCTCCCTGGCGGGGCGTTAGCTCTATGGTCCGGAGTCCCGGAGAGCGAGAGCGCCCGCCAGGGAGTGGGGGTGCTGCTGTCGTCTCGGTTGGTCGATGTTATGACTGAATATAAGATTGTGAACTCAAGACTTCTCTGGGTTCGCTTTAAATTGGGACTGACGAAGTTATTCCTTTTGGCTGTTTATGCGCCGGTAGCTTCGTCGTCCAGGGCTGAGCTGGAGGAGTTTTGGGAGAATGTAAGAGAAGTTCTAGATTTGGCTAGGGGAAACGAAAGAATTGTTGTATGTGGTGATTTGAATGGATGGGTTGGTACCGCTCGACCAGGGTACGAGTCGGTGCTTGGAAAGTTTGGCGATAAAAGGGTTAATGATGCTGGCAAGCTTATACTGGCGGTATGCAAGGAAAAGGGTCTTCTTGTGACAAACACTATGTTTAATCACAAGAAGATCCATATGTATACTAGAGAAAGTAAGAATGAGAGAAGTATGATCGATTTGTTCCTGGTGGATGACCGACTGCGAAAACAGGTGATGGATACGCGAGTGTTCAGGGGTGCTGACCTGGGAACGGATCACTATCTAGTGATTACTAGATTTAGGGGTCTGTTCGCGGGTTGGCGCTACCGGACGGCGGTTACAGAACCACAGTCGGTCTGTCGCATCCGAAGTTGGAAGCTTCAGGAAGCGGATACTAGGGACAAATATCATGCGAGGGTAGCCGAAAAGCTTGACACCATCGATGGCAGAAATGAATGTGTGGAGAGAACATGGCAGAACCTTAGGGATGGAATGGTAAGTGCAGCGGAAGAAGTGTGTGGAACAATAAAAAGAGGCAGTAGTAAAAGAAGAGATGCATGGTGGAATGATGAAGTGAAAGAAGCTGTAAAGAAGAAGAAGAAAGCATGGTTAGACTACTTGGCCTCTAGTAATGATAAGGATATGAGAGAGAAGATGAAAGAAAGATATAAGCTGCAGAAAGTTCACACGAAAGCATTGATTGAGGAAATGCGTGAAAGGTGTAGAATGGAAGCGGACAAAAGGTTGTCGCACAACTTTAAGGAGAACTCCAAACTCTTCTGGAAAGAGGTTGGAAGGACCCGAAGTGGTGCGACGGCCTTAAGAATGAACAAAGTGCTTTCGAGAACTAATGACGTCCTCACAGAAAAATCGGACGTCATGCAGCGATGGAGCGAATTTTACAGAGAAATGTATGCGTGTGATGATCTTAGTGAGGGATCCGGGGATGACGCCGTGACTGGTACGCCAGACCTGGACCTCGATGACACTGAGGTCATCAGTATGAAAGAGATTGAACGTGCGATTCGAAGTTTGAAATGTGGTAAGGCTGCGGGACTAGACAGAGTTACTGCTGAAATGGTCAAGTATGGTGGGCCTCGCGTCTGGGACAGCTTTCATCTGCTGTGCAATTTGTGCTGGCGGACGGGGGATGTCCCGGATGATTGGCGATCCGCAGTCATTGTGCCTTTATATAAAGGTAAAGGTTCACATTTTGACTGCGGGTGCTATCGGGCGATCAGCTTGACCAGTTTAGAAAGTAAAGTCTACTCGAAGGTTTTGACACGTAGGATGCAAGAGAAATCGGAAAGATTTCTATGGGAGGCTCAATGCGGATTTAGACCTGGAAGAGGATGCACGGATCAAATGTTTTCTCTCCGCATGATCACGGAAAAGCTTCTGGCTGCTAACCAGAGGATTTTCTGTGCTTTTGTGGATCTTGAGAAAGCATTTGATAAGGTTGTAAGGAAGAAAATGTGGGAATTGTTGCCGGGGTACGGTGTGGATGGTCGATTGCTAAGGGCTGTGCAGTCACTTTACTGTGACTGTAAAGCCTGTGTGCGGGTAGGGCATGACCTGTCACCCATGTTTAGCGTCCAAACGGGCGTAAAACAGGGTTGTGTCATGTCTTCCTGGCTGTTCATACTGTATCTCGACAGCTGTTTACAGAAGTTGAAAGATAGCTGTTTGGGTGTGAAATTGGGTGACATAAAAGTAAATTGTCTGCTGTATGCTGATGATGCAGTGCTTATTGCACCATCAGAGGCAGAACTGCAGGCATTAGTCACGTGTATGAAAGAGGAATGTGAAATTAAAGGTCTCCGTTTGAATGCCAATAAAACTAAGGTTCTGGTATTTGAAAGGGACGAAGAGAGAACGAAGTGTGAAATATGGGTAAATCAGGAATGTCTAGAACAGGTAAATGAAATTGTATACTTGGGGAGTGCTTTTAGCCGGGATGGAAGATGTGATTTAGATGTGGACAGGCGTGTCGCTGTCGGGAACAAAGTCAATGGTGCCCTGACTGCGTTAGTCAAAAGGCAAGGCGTAGTGAAGAGTGCACGCCTTGCAATACATAACGCAGTGTTGGTACCGACTTTGTTATATGGCAGCGAAACCTGGGTATGCCAGAAGAAGCATAAAAGCAAGTTGAATGCAGTGGAGATGCGATCTCTTCGTAAAATGTGCGGCGTTACCATGGCCGACCGAAAGCGAAACGAAGAGATTCGCAATATGGCAGGTTTGAAAGATGACCTTATCACAAAAATTGATAAGGGCGTGCTTCGATGGTTTGGGCACGTTGAGTGAATGAGTGAAGACCGAATGGTGAAGAAAATATATAGCGCGAAAGTTAATATTAAAAGGTGTCGAGGTAGACCGAGACTAACTTTCGAAGACCATGTGAGCAAACTGCTCGAAGAGGGGAGGGTCAAGAGTACTCGGATACCTAGACGTGCATGTATGAAGAAGATTATGAATCTGAAAGAAGCGAAAGAGGTATGTAAAGATCGTGACACTTGGCGATCTGTTCTCTCTGGCTACCCCGTCAGGGATTGTGCGTGAAGATAAGTAAGTAAGTACTAACATCACAATCATTCACAGAACAAATAAAAATTTTAGAAAAAAGTTAGTTACTAAATATAACCACTATTACACTCAAAAAATTACAATATATCAAAGAACTATTTCTTGCGTGCCGAATTGCGCCGACCTGTCATTCAAAATCGGTAACAGAGTCATGAAATTTGGCATCCTTTTCTTTTCTTCGCATTTATGCCATAAGGAATTTTCTAGTCCCTTGCACACTATGTCAGTCTATACGCCTGTATATTCTAAGTCTATGCATTACATTATCTTCTCAACACTACACCATAACTAAAAAAGTACTGGCAAAATAAAAAATGGTAAATCCAATTGGGCACGCCTTAAGCGCATTAAAAAAATACGTATAACATAATTATACGAAATGTTTTAAAGTAGTTTAAATACATTTCGACAGCACTATCGGCTTCAACACCCTCGAAAATCATGAAAATGACACCCATGATAAAAAAATTGGTACCTACTTCAGCCGCCATCTTGGATTTAAATTTCGATAGCACTATCGGCTTCAATACCCTAAAAACCCATGAAAATGACACCCATGATGAAAAAATTGGTACTTACTTCAGCCGCCATCTTGGATTTACATGTCGACAGCACTATCGGCTTCAACATCTGCGAAAACCATGAGAATGACACCCATGATGAAAAAATTGATATCTATTGCAGCCTCCATCTTGGATTTACATTTCGACAACCCTATCAGTTTTAACTCTCTCGAAAACAATGAAAATGACACCCATGACAAAAAAAATTATACTACTTACTTTTAGTACGTACTACTATTATTTATTCTGTGCTTTTAAATATTGTAATAAAAAAAATCTCTTATTATTATTATAATCAAGTATTTAAGAAATTTGGTTATTCGAATATTGTGCATTTGTACAGCGATCTTTTTGAGCCGCTGCAAACAACCGAAACAATGTCCACTCACGACGGCGACTGAAGCCGAACTAAACTTAATACAAAGGTACTCTGTGAACTAAACTACTCTGTGGCTGTAGATCCCCATTTACAGAAACAATTTATATACGAGGCAACCAAATCAACGAAAATTTCGCCATTTTGGAGACGAAAAAGATTAATTATAGCTAAACAAAACAAAATTACATCCGCGAAAACCATGAGAATGACACCCATGATGAAAAATTGATATCTATTGCAGCCGCCATCTTGGATTTACATTTCGATAACCCTATCAGTTTTAACTCTCTCGAAAACAATGAAAATGACACCCATCATGAAAAAAATTGGTACCTACTTAAGCCGCCATCTTGGATTTACATTTCGACAGCACTTTCGGCTTCAACACCCTCGAAAACCAAGAAAATGATTCCCAAGATGTAAAAATTGATATCTATTGAAGTCGCCATCTTGAATTTATATTTCGACAGCACTATCGGCTTCAACACCCTCGAAAACCATGAAAATGACACCCATGATAAAAAATTGGTACCTGATTCAGCCGCCATCTTGGATGTACATTTTGACAGCACTATCGGCTTCAACACCCTCGAAAACTATGAACATTACACTCATGATAAAAAAATTTATACCTATTGCAGCCGCCACCTTGGATGTTCATTTCGACAGCACTATCGGGTTCAACACCCGCAAAAACCACGAGAATGACACCCATGATAAAAAATTGATACCTATTGCAGCCGCCACCTTGGATTTACATTTCGACAGCACTGTCGGCTTCAACACCCGCAAAAACCATGAGAATGACATCCATGATGAAAAAATTGATATTTATTGCAGCCGCCATCTTGGATTTACATTTCGACAGCATTATCGGCTTCAAAACCCTCGAAAACCATGAAAATGACGCCATGATGTAAAAATTGATACTTATTGCGGCCACCATCTGGGATTTACATTTCGACAGCACTATCGGGTTCAACACCCGCGAAAATCATGAGAATGACACCCATGATGAAAAAATTGATATCTATTGCAGCCGTCATCTTGGATTTACATTTTGACAAGCCTATCGGTTTCAACTCTTTCAGAAACCATAGAAATGACACCCATGATGAAAAAATTGGTACCTGATTCAGCCGCCATCTTGGATGTACATTTTGACAGCACTATCGGCTTCAACACCCTCGAAAACTATGAAAATTACACTCATGATAAAAAAATTTATACCTATTGCAGCCGCCACCTTGGATGTTCATTTCGACAGCACTATCGGGTTCAACACCCGCAAAATCCACGAGAATGACACCCATGATAAAAAATTGATACCTATTGCAGCCGCCACCTTGGATTTACATTTCGACAGCACTGTCGGCTTCAACACCCGCAAAAACCATGAGAATGACATCCATGATGAAAAAATTGATATTTATTGCAGCCGCCATCTTGGATTTACATTTCGACAGCATTATCGGCTTCAAAACCCTCGAAAACCATGAAAATGACGCCATGATGTAAAAATTGATACTTATTGCGGCCACCATCTGGGATTTACATTTCGACAGCACTATCGGGTTCAACACCCGCGAAAATCATGAGAATGACACCCATGATGAAAAAATTGATATCTATTGCAGCCGTCATCTTGGATTTACATTTTGACAAGCCTATCGGTTTCAACTCTTTCAAAAACCATAGAAATGACACCCATGATGAAAAAATTGGTACCTACTTCAGCCGCCATCTTAAATTTATATTTCTACAGCACTATCGGCTTCAACACCCTCGAAACCCATGAAAATGACACCCATGATGAAAAAATTTATATCTATTGCAGTCGTTGCCTTAGATTTACATTTCGACAGCACTGTCGGCTTTAACAGAAACAGAAACAGAAACAGAAACTTCTCTTTTCAATATAGATTATAAATAATACTTATTGAAAGTCACTTTTTTGTATAATTACCACTGGTTCGAAAGAAACCTCTGTCCTGGGAAGAACCAGCAAAAAACCCAGAGGGACTTTTTTTTGAAATAACAGCTTACAATCATGTATGTTACACAAATTAACAACACAACAAATTAGAAATAGCTTGGTAGCTATCACCTCATTTGCAGGGGTTATTACCATCTATAAATTCTTAAATACTATAATAACCCTTTTTATACAAAGTTAGTTTAATAAAGATTTTGAACTTTGAGCAGGTCAAATTTTGTATATTTTCTGGAATTTTGTTGTAAAAGCGTATAAATCGCCCCAATAATGAATTACGGACTCGATGGAGTCGAGTAACTGGTACTACTAGCTTGTGTCTGTTCCTAGTATTTACAGAATGAATATCACTTATTTTTGTAAAACTACTTTTATTTTTGTGTACGTACATTACATTTTCATAAATGTATTGAGAGGCCAAAGTTAATATATTAATTTCCTTAAATTTTTGTCGAAGCGGCTCTTTAGGCTTTAAATCATAAATTGCTCTTATGGCCCTCTTCTGTAAAACAAATATAATGTCAGTGTCAGCTGCGTGTCCCCATAGCAAAATACCATTATATACATTATATAGACATTATGCTATGGACATAGCTTAAGTAAACTAGTCTAGCTGTTTCAAGACTAGTTAGACTTCTAATCGTTTTTACGGCATATGCTGCAGAACTAAGTCTGCTTGCTAGTTTTGATATATGGGGGCTCCATTGAAGCTTCGCGTCTAGTGTGATTCCAAGAAAAATGGTGGTATCTACAATACTCCGTTTCTCTCCATTTAAAATTACATTAGTATTTAATTGTTTGACATTTGGAGTCATAAATTTCATACATTTCGTTTTAGTGCCATTTAAATGCAAATTATTAACATTGAACCAATTTAATAATTTAGATGTAGCTTTATTTACTTCGTCATATTTTAGCAATTGTCGACTCAATTTGAAAATTAAAGAAGTGTCATCTGCAAATAATACAATATCATGGTTATCTCCTACTATGTAAGGTAAGTCATTAATGTACACAAGAAACAGAAAGGGGCCGAGAATTGAGCACGCCCATCTGTACCATCGACACGGAAGAACTCATGCTGTTAATGACATTTTTTCGCGTTCACTTACTTAAATATGAAATAGTTAATTTAAGAGCATCACTTCTTACACCGTAGTGTTGATGTTTCCTGATTAATGTTTCATGGTGAACACAATCGAAGGCTTTGGATAGGTCACAAAATATACCCAAAGCATCCTGTGAATTCTCCCATGCATTAAATATATATTTAATCAGCTCAACAACGGCATCAGTTGTCAAGCGACCCCTTGTGAAACCAAATTGATTTTTATAAAGTACTCGTAAATTATTTATATTAAAGAAATTTAACATTTGATCAAGAATAATTTTTTCAAAAATCTTTATAAGTGTTGGTAGTACAGAAATAGGTCTAAAATTGGCGGGGTCTAATGTACTACCAGATTTAAATAAAGGTATTACTTTACTACACTTCATTAAATCAGGAAACACACCAGGTTCGATACTAGTATTAAAAATAATAGCTAAATGAGGCGCGATTGTTTCTATTATAGACGCAATAACTTTAACGGAAATCCCCCACAGATCCGCAGTTTTCTTAACATCAATAGTTTTAAAATATTTTACAATATCTTTTGATGATACTTTATGAAATGTAAAATTCTTTGTACACGCATTTACATTTTGTTTAAGTAATGATTCGGCGACCGCAGGAGAAGAATTCAGTGACTTAGTGGTTAATATCGGAATATCAGTAAAATATTTCTCAAAAACCATTGCAACGCCCTGATCTGATTCGGTTAATTTGTTATTAACACTTAACTATTATACTCCATGTCATTTTAATTTTATCAGAAGCCGTCTTAATTTTGTTGCTCAAATGCAAAGACTTGGCTGTGGAGCACACTCTTTTAAATATTTTTGAATATTTTTTTACATATTCCCTAAATTCGCCGCTATGATTATATGACCTTTCATGGTAAAAATCATATAACCTATGTCTGCTTTAATGGACTCCTACCGTCGCCCATTCATTGAATGACTTATGACTGTTCAAGGAGAATGTTTAAGAAGTAAAAGTATTATTAAATTCATTGCAAAGAAGCTTAAATAATGTTTCATACAAAAAATTTGGATCATTTTGGTATGAAAGTGATGGAAGTTTTTTCACTATGTTACTTCTAAATTTCTCCAAGCGACGTGCATTTACTGGAACAAACACAACTTTCTTATCTACTGGTTTTTTGTGAAGATATGGTAACGAAACCACCTGTCCACAGTGATCAAAACTTAATTTTTGAATTATACATTTATGCAACGGTTTCACATTTGTAAAAATGTTATCTATACATGTTGCACTAGATTAAGCAATACGCGTTGGCTCTAAAAATAAATTAAAAAGACCATATGATTTAAACAATGATCTAAATTTAATATTGATTTAGGAAGCTTCTAGGAGATTGATGTTAAAGTCTCCACATATTACAACAGATTTATTCTGTTTATTAAGCTTAGCAAAAACTTCCTCCATAATTTTTTCAAAAGTATCATATATAAAACATGGGGGTCTGTAGACGCTCACAACAATGAGGTGCTCAAACTCAACACATGCCATTTCTACAGTTCGCTCAACAGAGAGGCTCACAATATCTTTACGTTCTTTACATGACAATAATTTACTAGCTAACATTAAGGAGCCACCTCTTAAAACCGTTTCTCTATTGAAAGAATTGACCACCTGGTGATTACTGAAGTTAAACATTAAGTTATAAGCTTTTAACCAATGTTCAGTAATACATAAAATATGAATATTGTTGCTATTTAAGAACAACTCAATTTCTAGCTCTTTGCCTACCATGCCTTGTATATTTTGATGCACCAGGTGTAAACAATTTTCATTATCACTCTGTGGAGTCATACAATTAAAGATTTGTAAGCAACATTCTAAGTTATTTAAATAATTACAACTGCTGGAGATTACCTCTATTGTCTCATTTTCTCATTTAAATTACTTAGAACTGATTCTAAATTACATATTTAGTCACTATACTGCTCAAAAGGAGCATATGACTATGTAGCCAAGTCCTTGGCTGAGTTAATATATAAACAATTAGATAGCACATTTTCACGCTATCTGTCTTAAAATATATTTAGATAGGTAATACCTATCACTAGTCAAAAATTTCTTAATTAAATTATTTATGTCTATTAAATTAAATTTATTATTTTAATTATAACAATTAAATGTCAAGTTTAAATTATTATTACATGAAAAGATATTCATTAATAAATTTAAATAATATCTTATTTTATTTTCCTGCGGCTAACCCTGTATTTAAGGCAATGTAAACAAGATAATTATTTAAATTATCAATATATGTGTAGAAAGGGTAATTGAGTATAGTACAGAGACTAATTTTGTAGTTAGGAATAATAATTAATTCGTTTACACGAATTAATTACCCAATGAGTCGAGGATAAACTAGTAACGGAATACGACAAGCGTACCGTTTCACGTCAGAGCCAAGACTGTCCTTACGGCGGCCGCGCCGTCCGTTTTATACAAGCAAAACAAGCGCCACTGCAGGTGCAATGGTGCAGGTGTGCGGAACACGTGTTATTTACAAGAATTCTGTCTAACTGCACCGACGGCTACCGCGCCGCACGAGCAATGGTGCTGGTCCCGTCATATGTTAATAATTGATTTTTGTTTACATTGCCTCTTCTCCCAACAATAATTATTAATGTGCTCTAACACCCGCGATAACCATGAGAATGACACCCATGATGAAAAAATTGATATCTGTTGCAGCCGCCATCTTGGATTTACATTTCGACAGCGTTATCGGCTTCCACACCCTCGAAAACCATGAAAATGACACACATGATGAAAAAATTGATACTTATTGCGGCCGACATCTTTGATTTACATTTCGACAGCACTATTGACTTCAACACCCTCGAAAACCATGAAAATGTCACCCATGACAAAAAAAATATTACTACTTACTTTTAGTACGTACTACTATTATTTATTCTGTGCTTTTAAAATATTCTAATAAAAAAATCTCTCATTATTATTATAATCAGGTATTTAAGAAATTTGTTTATTCGAATATTGTGTATTTGTACAGCGATCTTTTTGAGCCGCTGCAAACTACCGAAACAATGTCCACTCACGATGGCGACTGACGTCGAACTGAGTGAGTTAGTAAAATACTCTGTGGCTGTAGCTCGGAGTGCGGCTTCCGCCTATTTAGAAAAATAATTTACATACAAGGCTACCAAATCAACGAAAGTTTCGCCATTTTGGAGCCGAAAAAAATTAACTATAGCTAAACAGAACAAAGTTACACTGCCATTTACATTCAGTGGCTTCCCACATGATAGATGAAGAGATTAAAAATAGATTGAGTTAAACAATTTATATTTTCAAAAGTTATCGTGTTTACAAGCCTTGGGAACATGATAAATTCACACCATAAGCCACTAAAACCCCTTTTTTATTTAAAAATAGCAATTAATCAATTTAAAAAAAAATAAGTTTAACAATCATTTATCTTTCTAACAATGTGCTTTTTATATCATTTATATGTATAATATGATTGCTAGATACGATTTCATTCGATAAACTTTGGAATCTTAATTTTTAGGCGATAGTAGAACATACCTTGCGCTTTCGCTTAAGGCATGCAATATAAAGAAAAATTCAGAGGAAGTAATTATATGTGTACCTTACGCAACGTTTATTATATTTATAATGTTACTATTAAGTGAGCCGCTTGCTCATTTTCTCTCATCTTAACGTACTCATGTAGTAGTGGTGTAAGAAAATCCTCTACCTCATATCATCTTGTAGGTGTCATAAGAGGCGACAGAGGGTAACAACCCAGAACATGGGCAGCATCGTCTTCCTAATGATATCAAGAATTATTAGGAACTGCGGCTACTAACCGGCCTACCAAGTGTGTCTTTTTTATTTTATATTTATTTCATTTTAATCAACTAAACATCTTCCGTGGATTTAATTCCGTCTTCTCAACAGTAACAACAAAATATTAAAGCTGCGGTAGCCAACCAGTTTGTATTATTTTATTTTATATTACTTAAGAAAATGTTACTCCTAAACTAGGTGTTGTTTATGTATCTTGAAGGCAGTTTACATAAATAAATTTTAAAAGGACTAACATCCAGATCCGGAACAATTATTTACAGGTCATACAAATACTTGTTCCGTGAGGGTTTGAACCAACGGTCCTCATCGCCGTAACTCATTGCTAAGCCACTGTCACGGGGCCGTCAATACGGTTAGTGTCGAGAGTATCTATAGGGGAGGTCTATGTTCAGCAGTGGACTTTTGATAGCCTGTAACTGTAACATACTCGAAACGAAACGTCAGTTATTCCTGCAGCTTTTATTTTACCGATACCTTTGCCATCCCTGCCTAGCATAATCTATATAAACCTATATAGAGAAAAATATAACATCGAAGTGGACTGTATTTTTACTTGATATATGCGGTATAACTAAAATTACTGGCGTGATTATAATATGATCATAAAATACATAATTTATAATTAAAAATGTTGTATATCCGATTTCAATATAAATTATTAAGTATAACTCAATTTAAAAAAAGACCTTACTAATAAGAAAAAGAATCCTTGAAATCGATTTAACAGGAGAAAAATTATGAGGTAACACAAAAAAGCACATTCGAATTAAGTACCCTCCCCCTTTTTTTTGAAGTCGGTAGAAAATGCGCATTGTTTGTAGAGTACAGCTCTAAGAACAGCTAAAAAAGACGTGCAAAACACTTACCGTGGTCTCCACATACCTCGTCTGGAATGAATGTTGGTAGCACTCTACTAAAGCGACTTTATAATGCGGGAGATGACTTTGACAGGAACATAAAAAAGCGAAATGCAGCGGTGCGGGAATCACGACCCACTCATCGCGGCGTCTTTCACACTGTGAACATAGATAACTTCTTGTTTCTTGTAGGTGTGTCAAAGACAGAGTCATAAGTTATTTCGGAAAGTGTATGCAATGCAACTCCACAAAATAGTTCCACAGACCATACTATTATTTATAACAGGCGCAAACATAATATAAAAATCGATTGACGTGCGTTACATGAAAATGGCACGATCGATTTTGATGAAATTTTTGTGTTTGAGTGGGTCTCTGTATAGTTTAGATTTGCGATTCATGTCTGTAGGTGGCGCTGTTTTCAAGATGCAGAAATCACCCTTGCGAAACCGGGGCGGTTTTCTAGTGTAACACATTTCTTAGAATTTATTTAATTTAATTTGAGCCATTTTCTGTAAAGACTATCGATCTGTGGGGACCATGTGCATTGATAAAAGGGTTGTATCTGTGTCTTTTCTCACTCAAAGGCTAAAAAAGAAAAAAAAACGCAGCCAGCATTCTTGGCACTATACCGGAGTTGGTCTATACCATAACTTATTTTTAATTATATATTTTAAAATAATAATATGTAAATGCTCAATTATTTTTTTGTACGCAAAACGTTCAAATAATCATTTTTATATCATTAATCTAAGAAGTTAACCTCAGTTTTCCGGTAAGTACAAAATCTTATATCTTCAAATTTATACCAACGCAAAAATTTGAAGTGATTCTTCTTGTCTCATTAACCTGATTGATCACGTTTCATGGCGGCCTTCACTTTACTTGAGACATCGATATCTTCGATAAGTTACTTTGGACTTTAAGAAGATTTATAAATGACTGACGAGTTTTTTCTTTTATGTATTTTGTACAAGATTAATTCATAAATTTGTTTTTTCAAACTTAAAATACTTGAATAAATAACATCTGATAATATTATGAAGTCTTGTAACTTATTTTCAAAGAAAACTTAAATTATAGATTAAGCGTTACAAATGAGCACACCTGCCTACCTTTTTTTTATAGGATAAGAGTGACAAACGAGCACACAGTCCACCGGATGGTAAGTGGTTGCTGTGGCAAATAGACATCTAAATCTATCCTCTATTAAAAATCAAAATGCAGATGCGTTGTCACCCGCGAGGATTAAGATGGAATGCCTCATTTCCAGTAAAAAGGGCCTCCGGCGACCTGAATTCACCAAGCGAAACGCAGAGGTACACCTCTACTTCACGCTGGTATTCTGTGAGGTCGTGGTACCACCCCGGTTCGAGCCGGCCCATCCGTGCGACAGCAAAAGATGCCGCGTGGCTCTACTACTGTTGAAAAGTTATGGTAAGTGGATGATGTGAAACATAGACATCTACATTTATCCTTGATAAAGAATAAAAATGCAGATGAATTGTCACCCCTGAGGACTAAGATGGATTGCCTCATTTTCTGTGAAATTGGTCCCCGATTCTCAACACTTATCATACAAAACATTACAGTATTATGTTGCTAGTTCACACTAGTATTAAGTGAGAGCGTGGTCCTTCCTCGCTTGAGCGGACCTATTCGTGCTACAACCATAATATAACTGCGTGACTATAGTCTACAAAAGTGTGATGTAGAACATGAGCCCACGCTATTAATTACCTCCTAAGGAGATTTTGCCATAGTTGCCACGCTTGGCAGGCTGGTTGGCAACCGCAGTTTTTATAATTATTTTGAGTTGTTATCAGGAAGATGATATCATCTACTGTTTCATTTCCCTCTGTTATAGATATGAAAATGAACAAAATAATATTTAGGAAAGGAGACAATTTCCTTTTGTATGAAGAATGGGCCACCACAAATTTTAGGTACATGTTATGAATTGTATGTCGATTTATTCCACAAAATTTATGGATAACAAAATTAATTTTTGTTATGTCGCATCTTACGGGAATACTGAGGAATTAAAAATTGAATTATGAATATCACAATAGCCTAAAAACTAACTTAAAGCGATTTTATGGTAGTTTTCACCGATATTATGAGTCAAAATAGTGTAAATAAAATAGAATATCATAATAATTAATAATATGACACCAAGTTTCAGGTACATTCAGCATTTATAGGTACTTTTATTAATTTACTTAAATTGAAATGGAATTTTTTTATTTTGAAAAATTTAATTGAATTGAAAAAACTGTCAAAATTTTTCACTGTCAAAAGCTACGTATATTTAACTTATTTTATTTTTGTTATTTAGAGGCCAATTCTGGCTAATAAATTTCAATAAAAAGATCAGTTAATATATACGAGTGTTAGAATATAATAATTATTTTTTTTATTTCAGACACAATACTCATTTATAAAGGAAAATATTTCTGCTGCGTCGTTGTCAACTGTCAAAGCATAACGACTACAAACAATTTTTATTAATATGAAATAAATCCAGGGAAGTAATGTGATAATATTTATTTATAGAGTAAAGTGCTTTTATTTAGGCCGTAAATGATTGTTTCAGGAAAAGATATGGGGTACAGCAGCAGTTAAATATGAAGTTATGTAATATAAAGACTTTTGAGTGCTGTAGAGATTTGTTTAGTTTTTTTTTAATGAATATCTCTGCTCCGCTATATTCACAGCCGGATTTCGTACAGTGTCAAAATTGTGCCGACGGTAGGCTGTTTAAATGTATAAGGGGTTTAAATATATATATTAAATGATGCCATAGTTAAAGTATTTCGGCTTCACAGCCTACCGTAGAAATTCATAACTCTATTAGCAATTCAACTAATGACACACATTTTTTCCTTTTTTCGGAGCAAATTTACAGTTATCATCGTAATGCACTAGTGGTTAAAAAAATTCCTAGAGGTGCGAGGATGCAGCTTGCTAAAGCATTGTCACGCACTATTCAAATTGTTTCACTAATAGTGAAAATAGTTGGCAAAAATTATTTACTTTCGCATATTCCCATTTTTATTTTTATAAAACAATAAATAAATCAATTACGTCTCAACTAAAAGAGACATCTTTTCAAAATTTAGATTACCCAATTAATACTCATTTATCTCGACCACGGCCAAAATTTGATTTAAAAAAATAGGTGAGTCGAAAGTAATGGATGGCGATTTAAAAAATGCATCTCGTATTTTATTCTCAGACGACATTCTGGCTCCTCGTAATGTCAAAACTCTTGAAAGCCTTCGTCAGAAGCATCCTTCGGTCAAACCTTCTCAGGATTTACCGCTGCCTCCCAAGACTTCTATGCAACCTTTACAAATTTCTGAAAAAGACACTTTAGAAGCAATTATGTAATTTTCGAATGACTCTGCTGGCGGCATTGACGGAATTACGCCTCAACATCTTAAAGATCATGTAAGCGCTTCTGCCGGTGACGCCGGCGGAGTACTTCTTAAAGACATTAGAAAATTATGAAACTTTATGCTTTCTGGGAATGTTAATCCAAATTTCATTTCATTCGGCTCCGAGGCGCAGCGGCTTAGCAATGAGTTGCTTACGCTGGGGGCGCGGGTTCGAATCCCGCACGGAACAAGTATTTGTATGGCTTACAAATAATTGTTCCGGGTCTGGATGTTTGTCCTTGTGCAATTTGTGTTTGTAAACTGCCTCCACTATACAGGAGAAAATCCTAGTGTCGGGGTAACGTCTAAAAAAATTAAAAAAAATGAAAAATGAAAAAAATTCTTATATGGGGCAAGATTATGTGCCTTTAAAAAAGGATAACGGTATTCGTCGTTTTTAACAAACTCTGATGCAGATGTTCTTGTGAAAGTTGACCTAAGGAATGCTTTTAACTTTATCGATAGGGTAACCTTGCTGAAAGAAGTGGCTAACAATATCCCCGAAATTTATCATTACTATACCTGATAGGTGCCCCGTTGTTTTTCGATAGTATTAAACCTGTTTTAAAAACAAAATTTGATCAGTTTTTAAACCACGGTGAAAAATTTTATAAATTAAACCCCCACATAGCTCTTACTATTTTAAAATATTGTGTTCTTGTACCTAGATTTACATACTTACTCCACTCGAGTCCAGTCTGGAAATGTTCGTATATTTTAAAAGATATTGATAATAATCTTAAAATAGCTATAGAAAAAATTCTAAATTTAACTTTAAATACAACAGCCTGAACTTAAGCTACTCTACCTATAAAATTTGGTGGCATTGGTGTGAGAAATCTTTCTAGCGTTGCATTGCCTGCTTTCCTTGCTTCCGTGCATAGTGTCAGTGAGTTATGTAACATAATTTTAAATAATTAACCTATGCTTTACTACGGAGGGCAAATTCGGCAAACACTCTGTCCCGGTGAAAATGTTCCATTGGAAGTTAACCAACAAAAACAGTGGGATATTCCGTTGTTACGGAGCGTGCAGAAAGATTTGTTTCATAATTTCCATAGTGACCAAGATAAGGCAGAAGGCGTGCCTTACGAACTAAATTTAGCTGTTTCGACTAAGGAATCTAGTCACTGGTTACACACTTTACAATCAAGTAATCTCGGCCCATTACTTGATGGGCAAAGCTTGCGTATTGCCGTAGGAATACGACTAGGAGCGGCGCTTTGTCAACCCCATGAGTGCCCCTGTGGTAGCAGCGTCGTGGGCTCCACGGACTTTCATGTAGGAAAAGCGCTGGCAGGTTTTCACGACACAGTTCTTTGAACAATGTCATCCAAAGGGCTCTTGTCTCTACAAATGTTCCCCCGGGTTTAGAGCCTTGTGGAATATTTAGAGACGATGGCAGGAGACCCGACGGTTTAATATTGGTCCCTTGGGAGAGAGGTAAAGCCCTAATGTGGGATGCTACTTGCGTAGACACTCTGGCGGCCTCTCTTCTCAGGGCTTCCTCGTTTACGAGTCGGGGCGGGCGATCAGAGGCAGCTTAACTGAGTAAGTGGCGCAAGTATGAGTCTCCGAGAGATGACTACATATTTGTGCCATTTCCTGTATAGACCTATCGGTCCGTAGGGTCCACGTGCGGTGAAGTTCTTAAAGGAACTCCATCCGCGGCTAGTTGTTGCTGCTGACTATAGATAATTAAGTTTCTAGTTTTAGTTTTTATTATTATTATAGTCTTCAATATTGTATATAATAAAATTTAATATATTGTTTTAAATCTGTGGATTATAAATATTGCTGGACCAATTATGGTAATGTCTACGTTAGAAAGGATGATGAATCCGCCATTATTACATTGACTTCTGAACCCCAAATTCATAAACTGTTTAATGTAAAATGGCTAGATTTGGTGTTTATGCTGTCATATTGTTTGTTTTCATGGTTTCTGTTATGGTTTTTATTTTATGGTTTTTTATTTTATTACGCTGAACGCTGTATTGGGAGAAAAACGCGTTTTTTTGGTTAGGCGTTGTTAAGATTTTAATTTCAATTAATATTCTTACACTCGCTCTCATACTACACACACAACACACAAAATCAATTATACACTTCCTATATATAAGTTTACCGTGGCGTAGAGATAATGGCAAAATATCCATAATTACTTAATTTAATGAAATATTTAGCACAATGGCCGTTCCGTTTTATTCTCAAATATTCAATTTCATACTAACCCCTCGATCATATCAATCTTTCTATTTATACTAAATTAAAAGGTTACTTCTTTGCAAACACTAAATGACATAGATATGCAATATCTATATATAGGACTTAGGCAAACACATTAAAATGAATAAATCAGATCTTACTATCTTTACGCAAAATATAAGATGCGTGAATTTTAATTTTGATGATCTCTTGGTAACTATTGCGCAACTAGAATTTGATCCTGATGTATTGGTCATGACAGAGTGTCATCTAGATAAAAGTAAAGCTATTCCTATTCTTCCAAACTATGCACATCTTGCAACAACATATCATATACATCAGAATGATGGTGTAGTGATATATACAATATGCTTATTAAAAGCTAACATTACAGAAGTACAACTTCTGTAATGTGAGCTTTTAATAAACATATTGTAGTTACCAAGAGATCATCAAAATTAAAATTCACGCTTCCTATATTTTGCGTAAAGATAGTAAGATCTGATTTATTAATATTAATGTGTTTACCTAAGTCCTAAATATAGATATTGCATTGTATGGAGTCATCTAGATAAAAGTAAAGCTATTCCTATTCTTCCAAACTATACACATCTTGCAACAACATATCATATAAATCAGAATGATGGTGTAGTGATATATACAATATGCTTATTAAAAGCTAACATTACAGAAGTTGTATTGAAAGTGGCGTAATGCTTACAAGTAAATATTTTTAACCATGTTGTACTTGATATACATCGCTCTCCGTCCAATAGTAACGCATCAAATTTTATAGATTTTCTAAAAAACCATTTGTCAACTATAAGTTCTGCTAATGTTACTATCACAGGTGACAAAAATATAAATATAATTCCTAAATCTAATGAAAAATTATATGAATGCAATGAAAGAATAAATTATTTGTACATGTTGTATACACATGGTTTATTAAATGAACATAATTTTCCTACTCAGGAAAATAGTTTCCTGGATCATATAATTATAAAATTAAATGAACCTTAAGTATAAGCGTTTATAGCAATTATTAACACAACAATTACTGATTACCTGAGTCTATTACTAATCCTATCAAAAAGTAAACATAAATATATACAGACTAAAACTAAATTAATAATAGATTACGAGAAAGCCTACAATGTTTTGTTTGAAAGAAACTCAGAGAGTCAACTCTTATGTAAAGACTCGAACTTACTTATTGAACAGCTTACTCAAAAGTTAAAAGAATCAGTGGATGAGGCTAAAATTACTAAGTATCTTCCAAAAAATCAGCAAACTAATGCATGCGAATAATGGTACATAAGCGCTTTATGAAGATATTAGATGATAATTAATATGATCAATTTGGTTACTTTGTTGTTATTTTATTTATAGGTTTATATAATATATTTATTTATATTTATAATGTGTACATTTTTATGTATCTATGTATTTTTATGTTAATATAATATTGTAAGATATTTCAATGTAAAGCTACAGGAAAAGGCTTTAATCCCACTTTTCATTTTAGAAACTATTCCACGTCTGATATTAGAAATTATTCTGAAGGTTACCTAATTTTTAAAAATAATAAAAGTGTGAGAGTGGAAACATCCACTCTCACACTTTTATTTTTGTTTTGTTTAGTTGAACACAACTTGCTCTCTTGCTCACGCAATTGATCATTATCAGGAATAAGACAGCGTACAGCACTACACATTCAGTATAGAGCAAATACAGTTCGACCAACCGCAATATGTACCAGACACTATCACACATTAGTGTAACGTGAATGACACAATTACATGATAATACCAAAGTATGCAAAGCAACAGCTACACCACTCCTCTCGATGTAACACGATCTTCCTTGCTTACACTAGAAGAACTAATACATAAATAGAACCACATCACTTGTCTTATTTGGGCAGAATTTCAGTGTAGAAGTAATTTTTTAGCCCAACGGGCATAATAACGTATGAGACTCGTAGAATTTCAGACAGTTTTCTCTTAGTCGACTGCACCATACTTTATACTGGTAAAACAAGTGGGAGATAACCATTCTACCTTCATTTGTTCCTATTTACTTTTATTTTTTACCCTCATTCCCTACAATATATTATCTGTTTTATATTTTATAGTGTATAAGTTTATTGTATTTATATATATATATATATATATATATATATATATATATATATATATATATATATATATATATATATATATTATTAGTTAATTTTTAAGTTTATCAGTAGTTTTTTCCTTGATTTACTCTATTGTTCATTTTATTTTGTCACCTATCACTTAATTTCCACACGTCCCGGGTTGACAGGGAGAGAATGCCTAAAGGCAATAAGTTTGTAATATTTTTATTACGGTGCAATTTAGTGTAAATAAATAAATAATAAATAAATTTCCAAAGTAGTCCTTTAATAGTGGAACAGACAGACAGACAGGCGCTACGTTAAAATTTTGTTTTAATATGTTTTGGTTGATTAGTAAAGGTGCAGTGTGTAAACTTTGTATTAAAATACATTAACAGATTACTTCTCATACCCCAAAAGCCATTAAAGCCAAAATGATCAGGTAATATCATGTTTATCTATGTTATTACACACTGATAAATATGAAGTAAGATGTTTTAACACTTTCACTGTCCGGTTTACAGACACGATAGTAAGACAATAGCAGTGCCCTATTTGTAGTGCACGGGATACTAGTTACACACTTAAACTGGTTGTGTAAGGATGACAAAAACACATGTATAATTTAATTGTTTTTATTATTGTCAATCAATATCATTTCAAAATATTTCTCTAAATAACTTTGTAATAACATGTCCATTTATGATATTCTTAGGAATCAGAAGAATTTTTCAATGCTGTGGTATAAGACTGTTGTCTTAAATATCCATATACTCTTTTGTCTCTGCCTACGGGCAGTACTGCAAAATTTCAGCCTACAAGACATACACATTTATTCAAATGAATCCTCTGGAAAAAAATATAGGAATACTGTAAAGTGTCTATACTAAATAATATTTTTTATCAATATATATTTTTTTTCTATATAAATTGCAATCTAATTAGCGTATATCGTCTATGTTATCGTTTGTAGTGATACATAAATACTTAATACATACATAAACACTTAAGCCTGTCACCACAGGGGTAGGCAAATACTAAGGACTTCCATTTGGCACGATCCTGACACACCTCTCTCACCTCGTCCACATCCATATACCACGCATACACGGTCGTCAGTTAAGGGTATTCTTAATTTGGCCCATTTTCAATATATCGCCAATTTGGTCGATCAACTTTCGCTTAGGGCGTCCCTTCCCGACTCTGCCGTTCATTGATTTCTTGATTTACATTTAAAACACTATAAGCAAAAACACACATCCACATTCTTAGGAATCAGAAGGACATTTTCAATAATAAGAGATATGAGATAATACTATACATGTTTGTACTATGCTTTAATTTCAATAAACTATACTTCCATATTTCTTTCAGCATTTTTTTGTCTCTGCCTGTATGTTAAATATAAAAGAAATTATTATAAATACACACCATTAACCAGCTCCAGATTGACAAATACATAAGTAGTAATTATGGATTTACATCAACAAAATTTGTCGATGTAAAAGTTATCTCATTTCTTATTTCACTGGTTTCATGTAGGGAAAAAGGATATAATTTTTATATTAATTATCTGTTAGTAGACGACTAAATAATATTCCTTTCTGCAAAGTTAAGAACACATCAGTCTAAGTATAATAGAAGTATCTGATCACCAAGGATAAACATAACACAAGTAAAATGGCTTAACTAAGTGATAATAATTATACAAACTGAATATTTGCTTCTCTTTCAAGTAATTACTACTTTTTTTACACATGAATATATGTACTATCTATACTGTCTATCTACTATAGCTGGCATAAATTCAGAATATATTTTTGATGGAATTTGGTATACCCAAGTTTATAGAGTATCTTGCTAAATAAATACAGTATTTATACCTAAAGTAAAAAGTACTAAGGTATCAAGAACACAGTGCTTGAACTGATTATTTCATATTTAGCTAAATGCAGAATGCAGATAGTTATTATCAATGGTGAAAGTTCTTCCGGGTCGTCCGTGAAAATGGATGTCCTTCATTGGCAGGCTAGATTCTGTGCCCATTACTATTTTTAGGTTATATTAATGACTTACCTTCCCTTGTAGTGTATAATCATGATATAGTATTATTTGCTGATGATACTTAGATAGATATATAGATAACCCTTTATTATAGGCCAAAAAATAAATAAATATTAACAAAAAATAAGAACAAGAAATGTGGTACAATGGGCGGTCTCATAGCTAAGAGCGATCTCTTTCACACACAACCTTTGGACAGGATTGCAAGAATACAATAAAAACGTGTGTGTTTGGCGACAAAAAAAAAACATTATATTTATTAAAGCCATAAAATAGAAATATAGAATGGTATATAAGTACAAAGATAAGATATATACATACGTACTTATTAATATACATGTATAAACATACATATAAATATATATTTTTATAAATATAAATTTATAAATGTACAAATATATACTATTAAACTATTACAAATAACATAAATGTGCTATACATATAATCAAACATTGTAACTAAATACTTATCTTCACGCACAATCCCTGACGGGGTAGCCAGAGAGAACAGATCGCCAAGTGTCACGATCCTGCAGAGAGCGTACATCCTGAAGAGGCGTGCACTCTTCACTACGCCTTGCCTTTTGATTAACGTAGTCAGGGCACCGTTGACTTTGTTCCCGGCAGTGACACGCTGTCCACATTTAAATAACATCTTCCATCCCGGCTAAAAGCACTCCCCAAGTATACAATTTCATTTACCTATTCTAGACATTCCTGATTTACCCGTATTTCACACTTCGTTCTCTCTTCGTCCCTTTCAAATACCAGAACCTTAGTTTTATTAGCATTCAAACGGAGACCTTTAATTTCACATTCCTCTTTCATACACGTGACTAATGCCTGCAGTTCTGCCTCTGATGGTGCAATAAGCACTGCATCATCAGCATACAGCAGACAATTTACTTTTATGTATTTTTAACGGTGGTAGAGCCATGCAGCAGTTTTTGCTGTTGCACGTATGGGCCGGCTCAAGCCGGGTTAGTACCATGACCTCACAGAATACCGGCGTGAAGTAGAAGCTCTGCTTCTGCGTTTCGTCTGGTGAGTGCAGGTGGCCGGAGGCCCAATCCCCCCCCCCCCCCATCAACATGGTAGCGGAATTACACAATAGACTACCCCAGGAGGGTACCAGTACCCCTGGAGAATCCCTCGCTGAGCATCCACGACCATGTTATTCCAATCCTGAGCGTGGGTGCTCAGGCTGCCCCGCGTATTCTGGGGGGGGCAAAATTCCGCTCAAAAACATAACTGCTCGGGGTAAACAGAGCAACAATACCAAGGCGACCCCTGCCACGCTATCCGTGAATTTCTGCAACATCAGGGGACTTAACTCTAACCTAAACGCCGTCCACTACCATCTCGAGACGGCGAAGCCGGCCTTGCTCTTCCTGACCGAGACGCAGGTTTCCTCTCCGGCTGATATTTCGTATCTCTCCTACCCTGGGTACAAATTGGAGCACTCCTTTGTGCCTCGGGCTGGAGTTTGCGTGTATGTCAGAGAGGACATCTGTTCTCGACGCCTCGGCAGTCTTGAAGGTTCGGACCTGTCCATCCTTTGGCTACGCGTAGACAGCGACGACCATCCGCGCGTCTACGGGTGCCTCTATAGGTCCATAGCGGTAATGCCGAAACAGACCGACTCATCGACCACGTCCAAATGGCTACAGATTCCTTGCTACAACAGGTCCCATCCGCAGAGATCGTGATCCTTGGCGATTTTAACGCCCACCATGCCGAATGGCTCGGTTCACGTTTAACCGATCATGCGGGGAGATCTGTTTATGACTTTGCCTTGGCATATGGTCTGACACAACTGGTTACTTCGCCTACGCGGATTCCAGATGTGAAGGATCATACACCTTCCCTGTTGGACCTTCTGCTGACCTCTCATCCGGACGGATATCAGGTTTCCGTCGATGCCCCTCTCGGCTCTTCGGACCACTGTTTGATCCGGAGTATGGTGCCACTCACGCTCCCTTCGCGGTTGCGTTCTGCAGGTTGCCGCCGTGTTTGGCATTACAGGTCGGCGGATTGGACGGAATGCGGTCTTTCTATGCATCCTACCCATGGGGGCGGGTTTGCTTCTCGCCGGATGATCCCAGCGCTGTTGCTGACTCTGTCACTGATGTGGTGCTACAGGGAATGGAACTATTTATTCCATCATCTGTGGTACCCATCGGAGGCAGATCTCAGCCTTGGTTTGGTCGCTCCTGTAAAACTGCATTACGCAGTAAGCAGGAGTGTTATCAAGCCTGGGCTGCGGCTTCGGCGACTCGGGATGTAAACACCAGCACACTTAAAAAGAAGTATAACTTCGCCTCCAGGTCCTTCAAAAGAGTTATTGCCAAGGCAAAGTCAGAGCACATAGGCAGAATTGGCGAGAAACTAGTTCGCCTTCCTTCGGGAACCCGTGCATTCTGGTCTCTCGCCAAGGCTGTCCAAGGGAATTTCTGTAAGCCATCACTACCATCTCTGCACAGGGAGGACGACTCACTGGCCCATGACGCAAAAGACAAAGCCGACCTTTTAGGCTCCCTTTTTGCGTCCAACTCGACTCTTGATGACGGGGGAAAACACCGCCGACCATCCCGCGGTGTGAGTGCTCTATGCCGGATGTGCTGTTCTCACAGCGCTCGGTTCGCAAAGCACTTCTCTCCCTGGACATCCAGAAGTCGAGTGGGCCTGACGGAATCCCCCCAATTGTGCTGAGGACGTGTGCTCCGGAGTTGGCACCGGTCCTAACGCGTCTTTTTCGGTACTCCTACTCCCAAGGCGTAGTCCCGAATTCATGGAAGACAGCTTTTGTCCACCCGATCCCGAAAAAAGGCGACCGCTCAGACCCGTCCAACTATAGGCCTATCGCGATCACCTCCTTGTTCTCCAAAATAATGGAATCCATTATCAACTGCCAGCTCATCCGGTACCTTGAGGATCACCAGCTGATTAGTGACCGCCAATACGGTTTTCGTGGGGGTCGACCAGCTGGTGATCTTCTGGTCTACCTGACCCATAGATGGGCGGAGGCAGTAGAGTCCAAGGGGGAGGCGTTGGCCGTTAGTCTGGACATTGCGAAGGCCTTCGATCGGGTTTGGCACAAAGCGCTTCTCTCGAAGCTCCCTTCCTATGGGCTTCCCGAGAAATTGTGCAATTGGATCACCAGCTTCCTTGCAGATCGGAGCATCAAGGTTGTTGTAGACGGTGCATGTTCTGACTACAAGCCTATTATCGCTGGTGTTCCACAAGGCTGTGTGCTATCACCAACGCTGTTTCTTCTGCATATCAATGATATGTTGCTAACTGGTAACATTCATTGCTATGCAGATGACAGCACTGGTGATGCTCTATACACCGGCCGTGCTAATATTTCTCGGGAAAACGTCTCCGAGTACCGGAACAAACTTGTGTCTGAAGTCGAGTCTTTGCTGGACAAAGTCTCGAACTGGGGGCGACTAAATCTAGTCCAGTTTAATCCTCAAAAGACACAAGTTTGCGCGTTTACCGCTAAAAAGAACCCCTTTGTCGTATCTCCTCAGTTTCAAGGCACTCCCCTGGTTGCCTCAGCCAGTATCGGAATCCTCGGCGTCGACATATCGAGTGACGTGCAGTTTCGTGGTCATTTGGAAGAGAAGGCCAAATTGGCCTCTAAAAAGCTTGGCGTGCTCAGCAGAGCGGGACAGTATTTCATGCCGGCACACCGCCTGCAACTTTACAAGGCGCAGGTTCGGCCTCACATGGAATACTGTTCCCATCTCTGGGCAGGGGCTCCCCAGTGCCAGCTCCTTCCACTTGACCGCATCCAGCGCAGAGCGGCTCGAATCGTCGACGACCGAGTTCTTTCCGATCGGCTCGACTCATTGGCGCTGCGAAGAGATGTTGCATCTCTTTGCATTTTCTTTCGCATCTACCATGGGGAGTGCTCTGAGGAATTGTTCGGATTAATCCCAGCCGCCAAATTTCACGAACGCACATCGCGGCAGAACTCCCGATACCATCCACACCATCTGGATGATTGGCGGTCCACCACTGTGCGATTTAGAAGATGTTTTCTTCCTCGCACGACTTCCTTGTGGAATCGATTACCATCAGCGATTTTTCCGGACCGATACGACTTAGGGACCTTCAAGAAAAGAGCGTACTCCTTTTTAAAAGGCCGGCAACGCATCTGCAATTCCCTCCCTGGTGTTGCAGTTGTTCATGGGCGGCGGTAGTCACTTACCATCAGGTGAGCCGCATGCTCGTTTGCCCCCTCTACTATAAAAAAAAAAAAAAAAAAATATGTCACCCAATTTCACACCCAAACAGCTATCTTTCAGCTTCTGTAAACAGCTGTCGAGATACAGTATGAACAGCCGGGAAGACATGACACAACCCTGTTTCACGCCCGTTTGGACGCTAAACATGGGTGACAGGTCATGCCCTACCCGCACACAGGCTTTACAGTTACAGTAAAGTGACTGCACAGCCCTTAGCAATCGACCATCCACACCGTACCCCGGCAACAGTTCCCACATTTTCTTCCTTACAACCTTATCAAATGCTTTCTCAAGATCCACAAAAGCACAGAAAATCTTCTGGTTAGCAGCCAGAAGCTTTTCCGTGATCATGCGTAGAGAAAACATTTGATCCGTGCATCCTCTTCCAGGTGTAAATCCGCATTGTGCCTCCTATAGAAATCTTTCCGATTTCTCTTGCATCCTACGTGTCAAAACCTTCGAGTAAACTTTACTTGCTAAACTGGTCAAGCTGATCGCCCGATAGCACCGCAGTCAAAATGTGAACCTTTACCTTTATATAAAGGCACAATGACTGCGGATCGCCAATCATCCGGGACATCTCCCGTCCGCCAGCACAAATTGCACAGCAGATAAAAGCTGTCCCAGACGCGAGGCCTACCATACTTGACGATTTCAGCAGAAACTCAGTCTAGTCCCGCAGCCTTACCACATTTCAAACTTCGAATCGCACGTTCAATCTCTTTCATACTGATGACCTCAGTATCATCGAGGTCCAGGTCTGGCGTACCAGTCACGGCGTCATCCCCGGATCCCTCACTAAGATCATCACACGCATACATTTCTCTATAAAATTCGCTCCATCGCTGCATGACGTCCGATTTTTCTGAGAGGACGTCATTAGTTCTCGAAAGCACTTTGTTCATTTTTAAGGCCGTCTCACTACTTCGGGTCCTTCCAACCTCTTTCCAGAAAAGTTTGGAGTTCTCCTTAAAGTTGTGCGACAATCTTTCGTCCGCTTCCATTCTACACCTTTCACGCATTTCCTCAATCAATGCTTTCGTGTGAACTTTCTGCAGCTTATATCTTTCTTTCATCTTCTCTCTCATATCCTTATCATTACTAGAGGCCAAGTAGTCTAACTATACTTTCTTCTTCTTCTCTACAGCTTCTTTCACTTCATCATTCCACCATGCATCTCTTCTTTTACTACTGCCTCTTTTTATTGTTCCACACACTTCTTCCGCTGCACTAACCATTCCATCCCTAAGGTTCTGCCATGTTCTTTCCACACATTCATTTCTGCCATCAATGGTGTCAAGCTTTTCGGCTACCCTCGCATGATATTTGTCCCTAGTATCCGCTTCCTGAAGCTTCCAGCTTCGGATGCGACAGACCGACTGTGGTTCTGTTACCGCCGTCCGGTAGCGCCAACCCGCGAACAGACCCCTAAAGCTAGTAATCACTAGATAGTGATCCGTTCCCAGGTCAGCACCCCTGAACACTCGCGTATCCATCACCTGTTTTCGCAGTCGGTCATCCACCAGAAACAAATCGATCATACTTCTCTCATTCTTTCTTTCTCTAGTATACATATGGATTTTCTTGTGATTAAACATAGTGTTTGTCACAAGAAGACCCTTTTCCTTGCATACCTCCAGTATAAGCTTGCCAGCATCATTAACCCTTTTATCGCCAAACTTTCCAAGCACCGACTCGTACCCTGGTCGAGCGGTACCAACCCATCCATTCAAATCACCACACACAACAATTCTTTCGTTTTCCCTAGCCAAATCTAGAACATCTCTTACATTCTCCCAAAACTCCTCCAGCTCAGCCCTGGACGACGAAGCTACCGGCGCATAAACAGCCAAAAGGAATAACTTCGTCAGTCCCAATTTAAAGCGAACCCAGAGAAGTCTTGAGTTCACAACCTTATATTCAGTCATAACATCGACCAACCGAGACGACAGCAGCACCCCCACTCCCTGGCGGGCGCTCTCGCTCTCCGGGACTCCGGACCATAGAGCTAACGCCCCGCCAGGGAGCTCTTCAGTACCACTGCCCTTCCGTTTGGTCTCCGACATACACACGACATCTAATTCTCTTTCTTTCATTATTTCAATCAACTCATTCATCTTAACTTTCATGCCTCCTCTAACATTCCACGTGCCAACTCTGCACTCTGTCCTTCACCTTCCGCCGTGACGGGCTGTGCGTGACGGGTGGCGGTCCCCATCGCCGCTTTGCGCGCTGCATTCCATACCAACGGGGACTAGCTGGTGTGCGTCGCCTTAGGGGGACGCCCTAACCCTCGTTGGCATGGGTGCGCAGCTGAGTAGAATTGCAGCCCTGAAAAGGGCTGGCAGGGGTCGCGACGAGCACGCTTCTACAATGACCCCCAATTGTAACTAAATAAAAGTAGAATAATTATATACAAATGAACTTGATAGAATCAAAGTCGAATAAAGTAATCATGTACATGTTTCTTAAAAACCGGTAGGGATTGAGCGCGTCTTGCTGATAACGACAAGTCAAACCATAATCGGATAGCTTGTATTGTGAATGATCTGTCCAAAAATTTGGTAGTGTGAGTTGGCATTTTCTGCCGACTTCCAAAAAGGAGATGGTACTCAATTCGACTGTATGTTTTTTTTATGTGTGTTACCTTATAACTTTGTACTGGGTGAATCGATTTCGATGATTCTTTTTTTTACATGAAAGCTAATAGTTCTCTTGTGGTCCCATAAGAATTTGATCAAGATCAGACTAAAAGTTTTTGAGTTATTCTTAAGTAACTCATATTGAAGTCGGCTGTAGAAAATTTTAAATTTTAAATTATAATATCAAATTTTCTGATGATCGCAAATGTCTCAAATGTGTGTCATGGAGGAACTCAAACCGATTTTTAGGTAAGAAGGATAGAAATGATTAAAAATAATATTATAAAGAAGTGAGAGAATATGAGCATTCCGGCGAAGACAAATTGGCAACCACTTGATCTTGTTACGAAAATCTGACGCATGATCATATTTACGCTATAACAAATATGAATCTTATACAAAAAATTTGAAATTGCTCAAGCTTATCAAGTTGCATTTCAGTGTTTTTGTTGTTTTTCAGTGTTTCAGTTTCAGACTAACTTTCTGTAGCTGAGGACCCTAAGATAAAGTTATATCGATGTATACACCAAAGTTTTTGATAGTGTCACTAGTTGGGATTATATTACCATCAAATACAACTTTGGTTGCTTGTGGAAATTGCATTTTGTAAGCATATGCTCTACGCATATGCTTAAAAATGTACCTATAATAGTTAACTGTGTCTTCAGTTGGTTAATTTTGAAACCATAATTTCTGCTCCATTCCGAAATGATTGCTTGGTCACTGCTTATAGTGTTAATAGCTACAGCTAAGTCCTTGAACACTAAAAAATCAATCTTCTAAATGTGAAGAACCTAATATTGCTACATCAAAGCAATAAAACTAAATATTTTGGATTTACAACAACAGTAATGTTAAAAATCTGAATAATAATGTATATTTAAATGGGTAAGAACTGAGTCCAGTTGAATCCTCTGTTTTTCTTGGCATCACTCTCGACGCAATACTTCATCGGTGCCCCTATATATATCCAAACGAACAAGCAGACTAAGCTCTGCAGCTTATGCTGTAAAAAAGACAAGAGACCTCACCAGTGTCGAGATAACTAGAAAAGTTTATTTCAGTTATTTCCATAGCATTATGACTAATTATATGTGGTCTAAATTTAAAAAGCTGTGCAAAAATTTAGCTGAGAAAAACTTAGGAATATCGAGAGGAAAGCTGCATAATAACAATGATCCTTCGTGGTGGAATGAAGAAGTAAAGGGTGCATTAAGGAACAAGAAAGAGTGTTTCAAACAATGACAGAGCTCAGGTTTAGACGACGACCGCATACTACATAACATTGTAAATTAAGAAATGACTCCAGATAAAAGTTCTACAAATGTCTTGAAAAAAAAAATGATAGAGATATTTTAAGCTCGCCGAACAACGCCATAAAAACGGTCTGGATATTAAAATTAACAAACACATTAAAGACGAAAATGGCCACTTACTAACAGAAGATAACAAAATTAATGAGCGATGGTGCCAATATTACTAAAACTACTGAACGAAGAATTCCCGAGTCAACCATTGAACATAACCCCTAGCGTAGCTGGGCCATTAAACAAGATAGATGAACAGGAGGTCAAAAGGGCTCTTAAAAAGACAAAAAACCGCAAAGCAGTTGGACCGGATAGTATACCCGCTGATCTGTCGAAGATGCTGGGGCCTATTGCTTTACAGTAGCTAACGAAGCTCTTTAATCAAATCTTAACCTCCATGAAGATCCCAAAGTCCTGGCGTCATAGTTATCTGGTACCTTTCTACAAGAACAAAGGAGATGTCAGTGACTGCGGCAATTATAGGGGTATCAAACTTACTTCCCATACTCTGTAACTATGGGAGCGCATACTCAACAATCGACTTTGTCAGTTGATGTCCATATCTGATAATCAGTGTGGCTTCGCGCCAGTAAGATCAACGACTGATGCAATCCAGGCCATAAAAACTCTTATGGTAAAACACCGAACCAACAGAGAAGACTTCCACCTAGTGTTCATAGACCTGGAAAAAGATTTCGACAGAATACCACGTAAATTAGTTTGGGCTGCTATGAGAGCACTACAAATACCAGAACTCTATATTCACACAGGTGAGAAGCTTGGCTGGAATTAGCGAACCGTTACAAGTTAAGGTTGGAGTGCATCAGGAATCGGGACTAAGCCTATTCTTATTTAACCTATCTCTGGATTATCTAACGAAAGACATCCAGTCCACCCTCTCCTAGTGCAGGCTATACAGGGAAGATATTGTGCTCATCGGCAAATTTGCGATTCAACTGCAAGCGACACTCGAAAAATGGAGACAAGCTATCGAGAACAGTGGTCTCCATATCAGCAGGAGCAAGACCGAGTTTCTAAGGTGCAGTTGTAGTGAACAATATACGCCTAACATAAGTGTCTCCATCAACGGCCAGCTACTACCCTGCGTCCACAAATTTAAATACCTCGGCTCAGTGCTAATAGCGGATGTCAACATTGACGCAGACGTCACTCATAGAATTAATGCAGCGTGGCTAAGGTGGAGAACCCTATCAAAAATACTTTGCGATAGCAGGATACCAATACAACTGAAAGGCAAGATTTACAAAACTGCTGTAAGACCTGCCATGTTGTATGGTGCTGAATGCTGGGCAGCCAAGAAGATCCAAAAAAAGATGCACACGAATGAAATGAAAATGCTACGATGGTCAGCAGGCGTAACGAGACTTGACAAAGTGCGCAATGAGTACATCAGAGGTTCCTTTAAAGGTACGCCCATTTAATAGAAGATGGTCGATAGTCGTATGCGATGGTATGGGCATGTAATGAAGCGGGAAGAAGACCACCTAGTGAGGAAAGCCTTGGCAATTCCAGAGAAAAAGAAAGGCAGGGGACGCCTGTTAGCCACGTGGTGGACAACCGTATTCAAGGATCTGGAACGAGCACAATTTGAAAAACAAGCAACCCAAGATTGGAAATCTAGACACATGAAAACGAGGAGAGCCAATCCAAATAAAGAGAAAAGGCAAGGAAGAAGAAGAAAAATGACTTATAGGATTTCACCATGGGGAAATGCGGCTGATTTAGAAACTATTTTTGTTTTGCAGAAGAGGGCCATAAGAGCAACACAACCTTAAATCGAGAGAGTCTGTTAGAGAAAAACTTAAAGAAATAAATATATTAACTTTATCATTTTAGTATATTTACGAAATTTTAATATATCCACAAAAACAAGGACAGTTTTAGTAGAAAGAAAGTTATAAACACTCTGTAAGCACTATGAACAAACACATGCTAGTAATACCAGTCTATCGAGCAATGTATATGCTATTATAACAAAGTCCCAAAAAATATACAAGGTCTCTCTATAACGAAGTTTAAATATTTAACTAAACGAAAACTGTATAAAAAGGGTAATTATATTTATTATAGGAGAGGGGGTAAACGAGCATGCAGCTCACCTGATGGTAAGTAACTAACGCCGCCCATGAACAACTGCAACAACAAGGGAATTGCAGATGCGTTGCCGGTCTTTTAAGACTTTAACAAGCCTGAATGACCATGACGAAACGGCGATCGCAGAGATTTTAGCCGACGTCAACACCGTCTAGCGACTAAGTTCTGTATTACTTATAAAAGTGCAAAGGGTAATAGACTGCAGAGGTGACAATTATATAAGTGACATACTGCCTGTTATGCTTGCGCATCACTGATAATTATGTCGCGGTCACGCATCTTAAATCAAATTGCACATTGTGGTACTGTAGATTTGTCTGGTAGGCATCACGAGCTATCAAGTGTTCAAGTTTCATGGACGTAAGTTTTTATTATATATGTTAAATCGTATTTATTTGTATCGTATTAGTAGCTCTGGGTTAAAGCGTTTTTCCGGGTTTGATCCCCGGCAGCACGAATGAAATTTGTAATTGGAAATTTCGTCAACACGCATTGGGGTAGCGCGGCGGGAATTTCCTTGCCATAAAACCCTCTCAGAAAGGAGAGGAGGCCTGTACTTGGCAGTAGGACGTAAATAGGCTGCAACTTTAATACAAGAAAGTAAACTTTTAGACCAGTCCATCTTGTTTTTCACTAATAAAGTAAATAGTAAAACAAACCAATAGATCCGTGATTTAAAATTTATTGCAGCTTTTTATACAACCTTATCATAGTATAACAGTCAATCATTTAGCCATCTGATAAAACTTTTAAGTGTGTCAGTTAAACATTAATGATGATATTCGGGTCATTATACTGGAAATAGTCTTTTAAATACTTTGTAGTACAATATATAATTTTCAGTATGATTGACCGACCGATTGTATGACTTTTATAAGTCTATGTTATTTTTGATGAAAATTATTATTGCAGATAAAAGTCCTTTCGCATTTATTATAGTCTCGAATTAAATTAATCAAAATGGACATTTGACTTTGGCTCTTTATAACTGATCTTCAAATGTAAAACACCGACTTAAAATTATATAGTTATTGGCATTTTTTATTTCATGGAACTTTTTTAAGATTGTGTTGAAACTCTACTAGTAAAAAAAAAACTAATATATACGAGTATATTATAGTTCTTGATGAAAATAAGATTGCAATATCTAACAGCCGGATCAGCGCGCTATTCAGATCCATCTAAAGATGCTAAATTTCAGCAAGGACTGTCAAGTTCAATAGGAGTGACAGAAAAAAAAACGCTTCTTACAAAACGCCTATAAAGTAAAATCACTTTATTAAAAATAAAAATAGCCCAATAGCTTTATTAACATGAGACAGATAATTGTACGACTACTTATCATTATTATACTGAAACCTCAGAAAGTTTTTTTAATAGAATACAAGTTACAATCGAGCACACAGCCCACCTGATGGTAAGTGGTTGCTGCGGCCTATAGACATCTGCAACTATCATCGTTTGCGAATCAAAATGCAGATGCGTGGTCACCCGTGAGGACTAAGATGGAATGCCTCATTTCCAGTAAAAAAAGGGCCGTGTGGTATTAGTACTACTATGGTTTATTTCACTTTACCCTTTGTTAGTTTTAACTTAAAAAAAAGTTTTGAGTTATAAACATTTCGAGTTAACACTGCCACACCGCCAGCAAATTAATATTTCCTATTTTAAACGATGCCAAGGCGCGCTCAACTTAATCGAATCCCATGAGTTCAACGCAATGTGAACGAAACATTTTCTTGTGAATTTTTTTTAATTTCCTTTAATGACATTTGCACATAAATATTTCATTACATATAAACGTCATTTCAATTTTATTACATGTTTGTGTTTGTCGGTTTAAGTGTTGTAATTTTCAGCAGCTTCGCGACAGTATCTCTCTAAATGCTTAAGGTAATATTCATTTTCTAAGAGTCTGGTACTATGCTATTATTAGTAGAAACATTTTAATGTATATTTGCCGTAAGTAGCAGTACTTGCACTGCTGTGATCTGGTCTGAAGGATATAGAGAGGCATTATAATTACGCGCTATGCAGAATCCCACCTCAGTATTTAGAAGTGACAACACACCTTACCTTCGTGTAAAAATGCCTTCAGGTGTCTATAAACTACAATAGCCGATTACCATCAGACGGACTGTAGGTTCGTTATTAATTTTATTTTTATAAAAAAAATATAAAGTTCGCGCATGTTATTCACGTAGTAAAGTGAATTAATAAAGTACCGTAAGTAAAGTAAGTAAGGCCTCCTCTAATTTTTGAGAGGGTTATGTAACCATTGTTCCACTGCGTTGCTTCAGTATACGTTGACGGATTTCACATGTTCACTTCTGTTTTTCTTCACCTCTCTATACGTGGGGTTAGGACTTATAATTAAATACATTTATATTAAATTACAATTAACAATTTCATTGGTGACAGCGTTTCGAATCAAACCCAGCATACACGCTGTGGGATTGTCTGTATTCCTATGTAAACTCCTAACTTACTTATCCTACCTAATCCCGAGCAAATGCAATTGGCATATAATAGTTGCATTACTGCATGTACAACGTCACCCGTACTTAAAGCTTCCGTGCGTTGTCAGTTCAATTAGCTTCTCATTTGTGTCTATTTGACAACAACGATGCTTCTGGGAATTACTAATTAAAATTTTTATTGTGAATGTCACATTGGTTCATGCACTTGACAATCATGTTTATTTTTAACAAATTTCAAATAAATTGAGGGCTTTACAATTCGATAGTATGTTAGGTACGCGATATTCTCGTCAATTGTGAACCAATTTTTAATGATCGTAAATTTTTCGACATTGAAAATCATCATCATCATCATTACAGCCCTTCACAAGTCCACTGCTGAAAATAGGCCTCCCCCAAGGAATACCACAAAGCACGGTTCAGAGCTATCTGCATCCATCGACTTCCTGCATGTCTTACCAGGTCGTCACTCCATCTCGTGGGGGGGGGGGGGGTCGCCCTACAC
>JAVANC010000005.1:57820832-57943217 GCA_033319125.1 Parnassius glacialis
TGTCAGCCGTGAGGATTAAGATGGAATACCTCTTTTGCAGTAAAAAGGGTCTCCGGTTCTCTACACTTACCATACGAAACACAGCACCTGTAAGCTGATATTTTACGCTAGTGTTCTGTGAGATTGTGGTCCTTCCCCGGTCGAGTCGACCCATTCATGCTACAAATATACAATTAATATAGCTGAAGCATGGCTCTACCACGTTTAAATATAACAAACAAACATTTTAATTCAAGTAGAGGTAGTTATGCGCTTAGATCGATAAGGGTTCTCGTGGAGTATCATGTTGAGAAACTGAGAGATTGGAAAGAGAACCTTTACATTTAAAGTCAAATTTTCATAGCATATTAATTTCATTCTATTTTTAAATCTTGGATCATTCTGTCTTTGTTTTTTAGTGACACGTCAAGATGTTATTGTAACGAATAATTAGATATAGGACAGGAGAGATTTACAGAAGATCCTCAATTCACAAGTTTACCGGTAGTAGTGGTAGTAGTGGCGTTTCTGATGTAAGCAGCATTTCGTGTAGGGATACAGTGTCAGATATGGGCGGATTCACTATTTTTTTCATGTTGAGTTTTCGCTATGTCCCATGACTTAAGATAGTTGGTATCTGCCCAGGATAACTTTATTTTACATTATGTATAGCTATTGAGGTAGCTTAGTAGTTTTTAACACTCGTACATATAAAAAATTGGGGTGAGGAGATAAATGAAGTAGTTAAAATAATTTTAAAGCCATTATAATACAGCTTTTTATGATGTCCCATACCCAGGCTTTGGAAATAAATACCGTTTTTCTTGGTTTTTTTACTCATAAGGAATACAACTAGCACATAGCATTTTAAACATTAGATTATCATTTAATCAAAAACTATAGCAGTATTAATAATAAGGTCTGCGAATTTAAATAATATATCGTTAAAGTTTAGGTCGATAATCTGACCATGGTGGAAAACTCCATTCCGAAACCAAGATTTGTTACGTAGAAAAACTAAAATAAACTACCAATTTGGTTTTTATTTTATCGGTAACCACACATATATACAACGAAATAGCAACCGTCGTTTTGTTTTACGTCATTCGAGCGCTATGAATGTTGGCGTAGTGAGTGTCAGGCGATTGCATTTTAAAAGTTCCACGATCCGAAACCAAAATGAATGGTACGTTAAACTTGTTTTAATTGTACTATTATTTTAAAAGAATATAGATATATTAATAAAACCAATTTTCAAATTTAGAAATCAGAACAGTTAGTAGAATTGTGATGAATCTTTCATATGTTGTGCAAGTGGTGATACCGTTACCTCCACTCCGAAACTTTATTGACGGTTTCGTAGAAGCGGAACAAAAAATCTAACGGAATGGAAACATAAAGCTTGGTTTACATACCTGCAGTAATTAATATATTTAATTTATATATAAGTACCTATTATATGTTTATAATCTACTCAAACCGCTTTCAATAATTTCATATTTGACTTTTGACGGAGCAATGAGTTCCTGCGCTGGTGGGCGCGGTTTCAAATCCCGCACGGAACAAGTATTTGTATGGCCTACAAATAATTGTTCCGGGTCTGGATGTTTGTCCTTGTGCAATTTGTGTTTGTAAACTACCTCTACGATACAGGAGAAAATCCTAGTGTGGGAGAATTTTTAAAAAAAAATTGTTGGCTTGTTAAGGGAGGTTTATATTTTTGACGAATACAACGTTTGGAATAGATTTTCGCGCCATTGAAGTATAACGTTCACAAATAAAAATAATAACCCAAGTCGGACTCACGCATGAAGGGTTCCGTACCATCCTAAATCAGGTTTCTAGTAGGGGGAGTCCCTTTTAATTTATTTTTATTATTTGTTGTTATAGCGGCAACAGAAATACACATTGTATGAAAATTTCGATTGTCTACGTATTACGTATCATGAGATACAGCCCGCTGACAGACAGACCGACGAACGGACTTAGTAATAGGGTCCCCTTAGGTTAGGTAGGTTACCCTTTGGGTACGGAACCCTAAAACCTATGTTTATACATTAAAATCGATGTCAGATATTAATTTTTGCCTTATTTCTTAACCACGTGATTCTTATCGGTTTTTTGCTGACTCGATTACGGCGAGCTATAACGTAATCAAATACTCGTGTTGTGGCACTGATTCTATTTTCTAAACTTTCTGATGTTCTTGAACACTTTGAGAGTATTAAAATAAATATAAAAAGCACGCTTCATTTATAAATTAAATTTCGAAACATTTAACTATAATCACGCAATTAGAAATCATTATCATCTTTAATTAAATAGACTTATTACAAACTATGTGTAATTAAAGATTCCCCGATCGTTGTGAGTGGAATTGTAGGAAGTGTAAACAAAAAAAATGGGTGCATTTTTTCTTCCTACATGTAAACTATTCTTTACAGTTCCACTCCGAAAGTTTACTATTCCCTTCGGTGACTGTCCTATTTTTTTTGATTACTTAATTTTACGTGTATTACTTTATTTACGTGGAGAGACATTTTATTTTGTTATTTTTAAGAAGACTATTATTTTATGTTTATTATAAAAAAATAATAATTGAATTTTTTGAAAGGCATCGTATTTTTTTCGATAAAAATAGTGTGACAGCTGGTCAAATAGTAACGTAATGGAAATAAAGACAGACATAATTAAAGTCTGTTACTTTTATTTATTAAAATTTTGTACTATTTTATACAAATACAGTTCTTAAGACACATTAAAAACTGCTAACAAATTCAAATTGTGTTTGATTTGGTAAAACCACCATGCTTATTTGGTAACGGAATGGAGCGTTATTCATTGTCTGGCCGGATAAATACTAATAAAAGATTACTAAAAGGCAAATTATAAACTCAAAAATCTTCATATCATTTAGTGAAATATATAATGAATCGATCCTTTGCAAAAATTATACTGGATTCCAATAAAAAATAAAATACTGTCATTTTTCATCACTGTCACATTTTTGTGAAACCGCCCATATTCAATATTTAGAAAGTTATATTGGCTATAACTCGTAATATGTTTATAAAATTTCTGTCTTTTACTTTGGCAAGCGGTTTGGTAACTGCAGTTTTTTTTTTATTTTAAGTAGTTATTAGAAAGATGCTGCTGCACATCTCCTAATTGGTTTCCCCCTGTCCCATCTTAAGACACTCACGGGATGATATGGGTTAGTGGATATACTTATTACGTCGCTACGTGGTTATTTGAAACAGATACAGAAACTTTTTTTATTCAATATAGATTATAACTAATACTTATTGAAAGTCACTCTTTTGTTTGATTACTACTGGTTCGGAAAAAACCTCTGTCCTGGGAAGAACCAGCAAGAAACCCAGCGGGATTTTTTTTAAATAACAGCTTACAATCATGTATGTTACACAAATTAACAACACAACAAATTAGAAAAAGCTTGGTAGCGATCACCTCATTTTCAGGGGTTATTATCATCCATAAATTCCTTAATATTATAATAACCCTGTTTATACAAACTTAGTTTAATAAAGTGTTTGAACTTTGAGCAGGTCATATTTTGTATATTTTCTGGAATTTTGTTGTAAAAGCGTATACATGGCCCCAAGAATGAATTACTGACTCGATGGAGTCGAGTAACTGGTACTACTAGCTTGTGTCTGTTCCTAGTAATTATAGAATGAATATCACTTATTTTTGTGTAACTACTTTTATTTTTGTGAACGTATATTACATTTTCATAAATGTATTGAGAGGCCAAAGTTAATATATTAATTTCCTTAAATTTTTGTCGCAGCGACACTTTAGGCTTTAAATCATAAATTGCTCTTATGGCACTCTTGTGTAAAACAAATTTCATTTCAGTGTCAGCTGCGTGTCCCCATAGCAAAATACCAAACGGCATTATGCTATGGAAATAGCTAAAGTAAACTAGTCTAGCTGTTTCAACACTGGTAAGACTTCTAATTTTTTTACAGCATATGCTGCAGAACTAAGTCTGCTTGCTAGTTTTGATATATGGGGGCTCCATTGAAGCTTCGCGTCTAGTGTAATTCCAAGAATAATTGTGGTATCTACAAGACTCAGTTTCTCCCCATTTAAAATTACATTAGTATTTAATTGTCGACTTAATTATATATATATATATATATATATATATATATATATATATATATATATATATATATATAATACTATATCATGGTTATCCCCTACTATGTAAGGTAAGTCATTATAAAAAACAGAAAGGGGCCGAGAATTGAGCCTTGAGGCACGCCCATTTGTACCATTTACCCGGAAGAGCTTATATTGTTAATGACAACTTTTTGCGTTATTTTACTTAAATATGAAATAATTAATTTAAGAGTATCACTTCTTACACCCTAGTGTTAAAGTTTCCTGATTAATATTTAATGGTGAACACAATCGAAGGCCTTGGATAGGTCACAAAATATACCCAAAGCGTCCTGTGAATTCTCCCATGCATTAAAGATATATTTAATCAATCAACTAAAATCAACACCGGCTTCAGTTGTCGAGCGACTTCTTGTGAAACCAAATTAATTTTTATGAAGTAAATTATTTATATTAAAGAAATTTAACATTTGATCACGAATAATTTTTTCAAAAATCTTACTAAGTGTTGGTAGTACAGAAATAGATCTAAAATTGGGAGGGTCTAATGTACTACCAGATTTAAATAAAGGTATTACTTTACTATGCTTCATTAAATCAGGAAACACACCAGATTCGCTACTAGTATTAAAAATAATAGCTTAATGAGGCGCGATTGTATCTATTATAGACTCAATAACTTTAACTAAATTTTAACTAAACTAAACATGGTTGATAATTTCCCCTGGGAATGAGGTGATCGCTTCCAAGCTGTTTCTAAAATAAATTTTGTACTTATATAGTTTGTATAACCATTATTGTAAAATTTGCTTAAAAAAAAAGTCCCGCTGGGTTTCTTGCTGGTTCTTCCCAGGACGGAGGTTCTTTTTCGAACCAGTGGTAAAGTAAAAAATGACTTTCAATAAGAATTACACATGTGATCTATATTGAATAAAAAATTATTTTATTCTCTTCTATTCTATTCTAACGGAAATCCCCCACAGATCCACAGTTTTCATAACATCAATAGTTTTCAAATATTTTACAATATCTTTTGATGATAATTTATGAAATGTAAAATTATTTGTACACGCATTTACATTTTGTTTAAGTAATTATTCGGCGACGGCGGCGTATTAAAACACAGATTGCACAAAGACAAACATCCAGACCCGAAATAATTATTTGTATTCCATACAAATACTTGTTCCGTGCGGGAATCCAACCCTCGGCCCTTAACGCCGCAACTTAACGTTAAGGGGCTACTCCATGCGAACGACCTTGAGCATTTAGTGTGCCGTGCCGCGCCAACTCGCTACAATATATGATCGCGTAAGAAATATGTAAGACGCCACCTACTGTACGGACGTAGTATTTTTTCAACATCAATAAACTATTTTATGGAAATACACACAGCGTACAACGATAAATGTATTTAATTTTTTTATTCGGTATATTAATTGCATTATATTAGAATTATGTATTCTCATATATTATCTAATTATGAAATTTTATAATAGATTATATATTAAAAATGAAGCATTGGAAATTGTAAGTTTAAAAGATACCTACTCACTATAGGTAAATAGATAGATAGCTCGCCTTTTGTACAAAAATTTGGTGCAATAAAGAATAAACAAATAAATAGGATGTTTCGCAGAGTGAGAGTAATATAGAACGAGAGTCGTGGAGGCAGTTTACAAACATAAATTGCACAAGGACAAACATCCAGACCCGGAACAATTATTTGTAGGCCTTACAAATATTTGTTCCGTGCGGGATTCGAACCCGCGGCCCCCAGCGCAACAGCTGATTGATAAGCCACTGCGCCACGCAGCCGTCGCCGGGTTATAGGTAAAGTGACCATACGTCCCGTTTTGAACGGGACTGTCCCTTTTCTCGGTCACCTGTCCCATTGTACCCAAATAAAGCTCCGGGACACAAAATTGTCCCGTAACTCGTTGGATGGAAGTATTCAAAGTCAACAATCTTCAACATAATTTTTTTAATCGAATATAATTTATATCTACCTGGTACAAATGCTCCGGTAGAAAGAGTATTTTTTTATTTTGAATAAATTGTGGACGTCTGAAAGAAATACTACGGTTCCAGTTCTAAAGGCGATGTTGTTAACAAAGATAAAAATAAAAAAAACTTGAGCAGAATTTTATTCTTATTTAAAATCATCACCAACTTTATTAAAGCAAATTTAAACCACTGACAAATGTAATCAATAATTAAAAAAAAATATGTTGCATTTAATAATTACCGTCTATACCGAATATAATTTTATAGTGAACACTAATTGTATAAAGTTTTAGTTTTTAGAGTATAAATAAACCCATGTCCTGTTTTGAGTTAAAAAATAAATGGTCAGTTTAGTCTTTTTAGTTAATTTTAGTTTTAAAATTTTTTAGTTTATAGTAAAAAGTAGGTATATTCTACCTACTTAGATACTTTTTACCGAATTATAAGTATAGAACACCTTATGTACTCAATTATTTTTTGAAAAAGAAGAAAAAACAAGCAATAAATAATATACTATATTTTAGCAAAAAAATATAAATTAGTAATACTAATTATAATTTAGAACATAAATAAAAACTCATAACTGACTTTTTGGCTAGACCCAGTATTCGAACCCAGGACCTCATGATCAGCAGTCGCACTACTACTACCACTAGACCAACGAGGCAGTACTATACCTGATAAGATATTCCGGTTGGGTATTAGAATTATTTTTAACTGTATACTATACTGATAATATTGAATTAGCCTTTTTTTAGTGTAAATTATAATATTTGTCAAAATGTTAATTATGGATTCGAACCTTACATGCTAATGGTGCTTCATTTTTTTTGCATTTAATTCAAAGAAAATACAAGCAAAAAGCTTAATCGCGCAGTAAAAAACACAACAAATATATGTATAACTAATACGAAAAATTATACCCAAAACAAACAAATAATACTACCTATAAATAACCTAGTAAGTAGTAATATTATCGACTGATAAGATGACGTGAGCGTGTGCGCTGGCAGACGCTCTAACGACACGGCTGTCACGTCGAAGAGCTCAGCGCTCACTGACCGTAGGCAGTGAATACGCCCAGATTTTAAAATAATTTCTTAATAAAATCAAATTTTGGTCTTTTGAAAAAAATTTTACAATAGAAATGTTCATTAATAAATTGCCTATCCATTGGTGTAAATCGCAAAATAAAATAATACTTACTTTACGAGGAGATTCATGGTATCAATAATAATTTCACATTTATGCGGTTTCGTTGTAAGGAGATTATATTAATATTTATTCCGTTAAAAAATATTGGATATAGCTCTTATGAAATCAAGATTATGTAGAAATATAATATGTTTCTTATTTGTTGATATATCTTTTAAATAAAAAGTAGATAGCTCCTAAAAACCGCACAAATAACGACTAGCGCGATATTTTGCTCAACCTGCGCCTTAAGCCACATCGCTGTGGAGGCGTTAAATACCTAATAAATATATAAATGTAGGGTCTATACGCCGCAGTGTTCAATAACCAAGCTGTTTATCTGTTTGTCGCACTAACTTTCTTATTGATAGTGTGAAGACACGGTCTAAGCATATAATTTTATTCAGTTAACATATTTCCTAACGTAGTATTTGTTGTGTGCTGGCGGCGAAAGTTTTTAAAACATGTACAATGGTTTATATTAGATTATTAATTTTATTTCATTGCAATTTTTATAAAAAAACATGAAGGTAAAATAATTAATATAGCATTATGTGATTCTTCATATTGCATGTGCGAAGACTTGTGTAAATTTGACTTAGACTTGTGTCTCCAGTATTCTGTTCTCATCATACGAAACACAACAGCATTGAGCTGCTATTTCACGCTGGTATTCTATGAGAGCGTGGTCCATTCCCGGTTGAGCTACAGCCATAACATAGCTGCAGCGTGGCTCTACCACGTAAAACTTTCTTCTGTGGGGCTAGCATATTCTCAAAAAAAATTTGGTATAGAAAACAATATCAATTTAAATGGGTCTTTAAAAAACTTCTATAATTATTCAAAAAAAAAAACAGCAGAGAAACAACCAACCAACTCTATTGGTTTTCATACTCTAGCCTACCGGTCTGTTAATAGTTTTCGTATTATCGTTAATTTTCGCTTGTCCTGTTATTGACAGCTTTGGTAAGGCCTATAGTATACCGGAAATTAATGAAGTGTATAATAATTTGATTAAGTTGCTCAGCGGTATACGGAGCGAGCTTTGTTCGGATTTTGGTGATAGAATACTTAATGAAATATAATATAAATATAATAAAATATTTATACCCTTTTTTATAGGACGACGAGCACGCAGTCCACCTGATGATAAATGGATGCTGTGGCCTATACACATTTAAATCTATCCTTCAGGTGGAAAATTTCGTGATTAAAAAAATAAAAATACTTTGAAGTATGATTTCTTACATTTATGCGAATGCTACACACAGAATGACATTAATTCTACAGATTTTATCGCATGTTACTTTAAATTTTTTAATTCCAGATGTTTTGACTGCTTTACAGGACTCATGATCATAGAAGGTAACTGAGGTCCTGATGTCATTGTAAATTAAGACTTTCTTCAATAAAAGTAGGAGGAGATTCCTAATTTGACTATATGTTCTATTTTATATTTTTTATATGGTAGAACTATGCTGCAGCTATATTATAGTAATATCACGAAAAGGTCGGCTTGTAGGCTGTTTACATATATAAATTGTACAAGGACAAACATAAAGACATATTATAGACTCAAAACCATCACTTGTAGGCCATACAAATACTTGTTCCGTGCGGGTTCGAGCTGACCCATTTGTGCTACAACAACAATGTATCTGTAGCATTGATCCACACCGTATGTTAATAATGAACGGATTTTATATTTATAGTGATAATAAAGGACTTCGTTTCAAAAACTAAAAGCAATTGTTTACTAGTATTCGCCGGTATTATAAGTTAACACTTTCGCTGTCCCGCGCACTACATATAGGGCACTGCTATTGTCTTACTATTGTGTCTGGAAACCGGATAGTGAAAGTGTTAAAATAGTGCACTGGTGAATAATTAATAGTGTTAAACTAAGTTAAAGGTACTTTCAGCATTTATACTTTACCGTTACACGTTTTTTTTTCATATTAATTAAGCCAGAACACGAATGTCAAATCAACTTTTTTTTCAGATTTCATGATTTCGGTTAGATTTTCATTATATCTTTAGACCGCTTACTATAATGAATTGGCATTTTTATATGTGTAATAAAATAAAGTTTTTGTTAAAATTTCTAGTGGGTCCAAAAACTATTGTCTACTTTGAAATGAAAAATAAATTTGTAATGTTACCTGTTAGACGAAACTCGAGCTGCTGAATATAATAGTATTCTGATTCCATTCCAAAAAGTAAAAAAATAGACTTTTAATAAATAGTAAAACTCAGTTCAATATACTTAAAAGAAAAAAATTATTCCCATATATTAATAGCCTCTGAAGACAGGGCTTTAATACTGTTATAAATAGCCTTTGTACTGAATTCTGAAGCTATAATGTGAAAAATATTAAATTCTTTTTAGTTATTTCAAGTTGGCTTTTACTTTATATTAAAAGCCTAATATTCATAAAATCACTTTGCGCTACTGAGCCGTCCAATAATGTTATGTTAAAAAAAAGTACAAAAATTTATGAAATAAAATAATCTACTGAATGTTCTACTTAAGTAAATAACAAAAAACGATTTAAAAAGAGATGAAAAAGAAACGTGGCTATGCGGAACGCCACTGAACGACTTGAAGAGCGTTATTAACAGTTAAAACCACTTGACTGTGTAAGAATATCGACTACACATATCGTTTCGTAGGTATGTTAAGAGACGACAGAGGATTTTCAACTAAAACTTTGCAGTATTTTGCATCCGTATGCATTGCTCTCATACTTCGTAGCGACGTTCGATATCGATTCGATTAATCTAACGATCGATTAATCTCTTGTTAATTTTTTTGCGACTTGATCGATTATTCTAAAATTGAAATAATCTATTATATCGATTATTTTATGCCAATTAATCGATATTTCGCGATATTAGATAAAATTGCTAACATTGACAGTATGATCCAATATTTTTGACATCTGCTAGACTCACTTCAAGTAGAAAAAATATTGACGTTTCATGCGACAACAAATATTTTGTGGTTTCGTTTGTTTGTTTTGTTGTTTGTGGAGAGTATGGTTTTAGAATTATGTTCTTTGTTGCAAAGGGAGACACATTACTGATTATAAAACGGCGATTAAACACTTGTTAATATTTCAACATCGCCTTCTGAAATACTATTTCCAAATGCTAGCCTGATCGCTACTGACATTAGAAATTAGCTATCTGGATGTCATTTTTATTTGTTAATATTTTTGTCATCAAGTTTAACGGAAAGCCTAAAACTTTTCTTTGATAAATCGATATAATTATTGTGATTAACCAATTATTCGATATAATTTTTGCGATTAATAGATATCATTATTTAAGAAGCCACCTCAAGTGAAATGCAACCGTATGAGCTGCGCATGTGACTAAGTATATCGTCATGCTGGAACGGATACAAAATAAATTAGTTCGATATTTATATCTGAAACAGTATGGAGTATACCCATTCTATTCTATGAAGTATCCTACTTTGTTGGTCCTGGGCATGGTGGGATATAACGAACTGGTTTACTATATGTTTCGCCTATTAAAGGGCAAGGCAAATAACCCTCAGTTGCTCAGGAAGATTTACTTCTGTATGCCGGATCGCTACGTGGAGTGGAGGCGGCAGCCACGGCTGCTGGCGGTGTCGCGTGCGCGCATGAACTTTTCTTTTTTTTTTAAAGGAGAAGAGCGACAAACGAGCACACAGTCCACCCGATGGCAAGTAGTTGCTGCGGCCCATAGACATCTACATCTAGCTTTTATTAAAAAAACAAAATGTAGATGCGTTGTCACCCGTGAGGACCAAGATGGAATGCCAAGATGAAACTTGCTGCGGGAGACGCCGCTTACTCGTGCCACACGCCTTTTGAATCAATTGTCTGATCGGGTGGACCTATTCTGTTGCACTCTGAATGAATTCACAAGGCTGAAATCATATTAGGTTATTAAACCTGTAATAGTGGTAAAGTAGTATGTACGTGACAATAAATGAATAAATAAAATTAATGCGATTAATCGATTAATCGGTATAAATTTTGTGATTAATCTATTAATAGATAAAATTATTGTGTAATTTTAATTTTAGTTTTAAAGTTATTGACAAATATATCGATTATTTCGCCAGTGATTATTATCTAATACTTCCCCATACCTAGACTGCTTCTTCTTCATCTTATTCTCCAACTATATTGACGGTTGGATGAAAAATATACGACACACCGCGGCCGCATGTTCGAAAAATTATACCTGTAAATACAATAGTGATCTGGCGCCGAATTATTAAAACCTCGTGGAATGCAAATAACTGTTTGCCTGGTTCCTGTGCCAAACGAAGTGTTGGTACGCAGTGGCTGATAACAACTGAAAATAATTTATATAAACTTGGCAACCCGCCTGCCAAGCGTAGCAACTGTGGTAATATCTTCTTATAAGGTAATCAATAATAAGTAATAATAGTTGAACAAAGACCTCCCCGGTCTTTGTTCAACAGCGAACTCGTATATGCGGTGGAGCCACGCAGCTATAATATTGTTTTATCACGAATAGGTTGACTTAAGCGAGGAAGGACCGCGCTCTCACATATTACCAATGTGAAATAGCAATTTAATACTGTTGTGTTTTGTATTGTAAGTGTCGAGAACCGGGGATCAATTTGACACGAAACGAGGCATTCCATCTTAGCCACTTTTACGGGTGACAACGCATCTGCATGTTGGTTTTGAATCGAGGATATATGTAGATGTCTATGTGTCTCAGGTCACAACATCCACTGTGTGCTCGTTTGTTAACCTTATTCCATATTTTAACTCTTGTTAGAAAATAGGTAACGGGACTTCATAATATTAGATATTCTTTTCAAGAACTTTAAGTTTAGGAAAACAAATTCATTATTAAATATTGTACAAAATACATGAAAAGAAAAAATCGCCAGATATTTTTAAATCTTCTAAAAGTCTTAAGTAACTTATCGAAGATATTAATGTCTCCAGTAAAGTGAAGGCCGCCATTAAACGTGATCAATCAGGTTAATGAGACAAGGGGAAGCACTTACATTTTATACTTTGGTTGATCTATAAGATTTTGTACTTTGTTAAATATTGAGATTACCACCCTGCCCTAGCTTCAAATCATTATTTAAATCATTTATGTTCAAAGTATTTATTTAAGTAATTATTTATTGAATAAAACTACATTTAAGGATTATATCGCGTTTAATTTACTTATTTTTATTCATTTCTGACGTTTCGTGTGCTTTAAAGAAAAGCAATGTGTAGTGTTCGCGTAAATATAAGAAATCATTAATAATTTATTATTAAGTATAGCATACATACTTTTAATTATGCAATATTTTTTGCCATTATTAAAAAAAAACTACTCCCTGTGGTATCGTGCCAAGAACGCTGTCTGCGTTTCCTCGCTGAATAGCTATACTTAATATCGTAATAATAATAGCCGGTGAGCGAGAAAGGATCCAGCTCTTTTATCACCGCACGCGGGCCCCATTAATCGGTAGTCGCTTTATAAATGGCAGAATTGAAGTTAAATAAATTCTAAATATATTATGCTATCGATCTGGCCCGGCTTCGCACAGATAATATCGAGATCACGACAACAGCGCCACCTACCGTGTGCATTTGTGAATCTCTGCAGTTTTTTTTGTTGTTATAGGAAGACGAAAATGAACGAATGCTCCAGTCGATTAAAATAAATTAAAAATTTATATAAAATTACGCTCCTGCGTATTATGTCCTAGTTTGTTTCCCCCTGTCGCCTCTTATGACACCGACGAGATTATATGAGATAAAGGATATTCTTACATTAATATAAACAATTGCAACACCAGGGGATAGCAGTTGCGCTTTTAAAAGGATCAGGCATGTATCTTGTAGAGCCCGACTCCATGACAACTGATTCTGCAAAGTAATCGTGAGAGGAAGAACACTTCTGAAACTTCTTTTTTAGAAAATAGACGTCTGGAAAATAAGCATCTGGAAAAGATTCTGAAAAAAAAACTTTTAAAATAAGTAATTTATTCGACGCAGTCCTTTTTACGTTTGTATAATAAAGATAGTAGATAGACTGTAAAGCATATATCAGTTGTCTGCACTGATTTAAAAATACATATTGTTCTTTTAGGCTTCAATGTCCATGTGTTACATGTTGAGAAACTGTAAAGTTTTATGTATCTTTAACATCTTTTATACATGTTAATGGTTAAACATGGTAGTTTAAGTTTACATCAGGTGAGTGTAAATAGTCTGGATTTGTTGAGTAAAAAGAACATCCCAGTGACATTTGGATAGACAGAAATTTAAAATACGTATAAAAAAATATAAAATACGTAACAGGGTAAAATATAAAATACGTAACAGGTTAATGCAAAGAGGTCAATTTTTAAAGGATAGGGTGACAAACGAGCACACAGTCCACCTGATGGTAAATGGTTGCTTTGACCCATAGACATCTACATATATCCTCATTAAAGAATCAAAATGCAGATGCATTGTCACTTGTGAGGACTAAGATGGAATGCCTCGTTTCCAGTAAAAAGGGTCTCTGGTTCTCTACACTCACCACACGAAACACAGCAGTGTAAAGATGCTATTTGAAAATGGTATTCTATGAAAGCGTGGTCATTCCTCGGTCGAGCCAACCCATTCGTGCTACAAATATACTAGTAATATAGCTGCAGCTTGGCTCTACCACGCACAAAATAAATTAAAATGAAATGCGTTAAAAGTAATTATAAATAATTAACTAACCTGAATTTTTGTCATCAGAAAGGTGAAAAAAATTAAATATACGCTAGAATACAAAAAGCCTGACAAAGCATTAGTGTAGTCGAGATAGATGACAGACGCGTACAGCCACTGGACGAACGAGCCACTCGAAAATGCTGGAAAAAAATAAATTTACTCGAAGAAGCGCTAAAACGGTATATTTTTAATTACTGAAAACGTACAGTTTCCAGTAAGTAAAAATATAATGGTTTCTAAATTACGCGAAAACTATACATTAAATTAAACAAATTTTTATGGATTCAATCTATGACATCTGGACGTCAAACACCTCAACCCCCCCCCCTTCCCCCCCATGACCATGGGTGCTGTAAAGCATCCGAAACATCGGGAATGAAAAAGTTAAATTAAACGCGATAAAATCCGTAAAAATTAGGTTTATTCAAGTTAAAATATTTTTTCTCATTATATCATAGAACAGAATAAATAGTGTTAAAAATAAATAAAATATATATATATTAGAAATTCATCTCTCCCAGAATCTTGCAGTTAAGAGCTTAACTCCTAAACTTACAATAAACATTTTGAATTTCAATTTGAATTTAAATAACCAAAAACTGCGATTGCCAACCAGTTTGCAAAGCCTGGCAACTATGCCAAATATGAGTCATGAGGCAACTTATGGGTTGATTTTTTTTAAGCGGTGAACCTTGATAGGTTGCAAAGTAATGCTAAAATACATACATATAACACATAACACTTTAACCGTGTAGCGGTGGTATAATAATATCCATTAATACATATGGTCCCGTGGATGTCATAAGAGGTGACAGAGAGAAACTAAAGCAGCATCTTTCTATAAAGAGCTAATGCTAAATAACAAAAAAAATGCGTTTGCTAAACCGCCTGCGAATATACTACGGCAAATATCTCTTCTAAGAGACAATTTATGGGAACGGCTTATTTACACCGTAGAATTTGATGGGCCATAACGAATGAAAAACTACCTGATATTAAAGTAAGACTTAAATTCATATCACAGTTCAAACTGAACAGCAGCTTTATGTGATTGAAAATAACGTTTAGAGTCCATTCACACAATGTAATGAATCTAGAAAGCACCGACATTAAATGCGCGTAGGTGAGTGTTTTACTTTGTTACATCAGCGCCATTTCCTAGTTACATGAGGAGAACAATACATGGCGTGCGTGACATGAAGATTATTAATGTAACTGTACGTGATCCATTATAAAAGAGCTTAAATTTACAAACTAGAAAACAAGGTGGTAGGACTCTTTTTCTGTTTTTTTCTTTTATAGGAGAAGGGTGACAAACGAGCACACAGTCCACCTGATGGTAAGTGAATTCTGTGGCCTATAGACGTCTACATCTATCTTCGATTACAAATCAAGATAAAGATGCGTTGTCACCCGTGAGGACTAAGATGGAATGCCTCATTTCCAGTAAAAAGGGGTCTCCGGTTCTCTACAATCACCATACGAAACACGGCAGCATTAAGCTGCTATTTTACGCTGGTATTATGTGAGAGCGTAGTCCTTCCCCGGTTGAGCTGACCCATTCGTGCTACAATTATACCAGTAATATAGTAGCAGCATGGTTCGATCACGTACGGTTTGGAGACCGTTACTAAGCTCATACCTATTTCTACCCACAAATAGTACTTTCCAGTTCGAGTAGTCTCAGTGAACCTGGTGCTACATTTAACATACGAAATACAGCAGAATTATATCACAATTTGCTATTATATGCTAGTATTCTGAAGGCCCTTTTTACTGGAAATGAGGCATTCCATCTTAGTCCTCACGGGTGACAACGCATCTGCATTTTGATTCGCAAACGAGGATAGATGTAGATGTCTATGGGCCGCAGCAACCACTTACCATCAGGTGGACTGTGTGCTCGTTTGTCACCCTTATCCTATAAAAAAAAATCCCCCATAAATCTGCGGTATTCTTTACATCAAGGGTTTGGAAATATTTTACAATATTTTGTGGAAATAGTTTTTCAAATCTAAATTCTTTTAAAAAGGTATTAACATTCTGTTTGAGTAATGAATCGGCGACAGTTGGAGAAGTATTTCATGACTTTGTTGTCAAAATAGGTATAGCAGTGAAATATTTGTCAAACAACGCTGCGACTTATGATTTGATCTAGTCAACTCATTATTAATTTTCGATTGATAATTTGTGTTAAGAGATTTGTCTTTACCGGTTTCGCTATTAAATATACTCCACGTAATTTTTATTTTGTTTTTAACGGTCTTGATTTTGTTGCTAATATAGATTGTAATTAGAAAAGATATATAGAAGAACCGACAACCGATGGGGAAAAAAAGTTCTCGAGTGGCAGCCTCATACCGGCAGGCGAAGTGTAGGGCGTCCGCACAGTAGATGGAGCGACGACCTGGTAAGATATGCAGACAGTCGATGGATGCATGTGGCTCAGGACCGTGCTTTGTGGCATTCCTTGGAGGAGGCCTATATTCAGCAGTGGACTTGTGAAGGGCTGTAATGATGAACATTCATTTGTCGGCTAATGTGGCCTTCTTAAATATAATTTTTTATAGAATAATTGTACCTATTTCTGCCAACAAACAAGTTTGGTATTATCAGTTGCGGTCTCATGTGTATAAAAGTATAATTACGAGCTATGAGGTATTCCATCTTAGTTACGCGAGGCTTCAAGGATGTTTTGTTTCAGTTCCATCGCGTCATTGAGACGTGATCTGTGTTTCTATACACCTCGACCGTCTCGTCAAAAAAAAGATCACGCTAACATAGCGCAGTAATTAAATTGTCGTGTTTATGTATGTTTCTAAGAGTAGACTCGCTTGAAAATATCGATACTTACTACTTAGCGGGTAGTATATTCCTTGCTTACTACTAAATTCAAGCGCTATAGTCATCACCATTTAATAAAACACAAAATAATGTTTTGTCTGTTGGTGGTCGCTAAAAATTTATATTTCAGAAGGAAAGAAATAAGCAAGGACGAACAATAAACTTAATTTTGAATTTGAAAAATATGCACAAGCAATGAATTTACAGTAAGCGATAAAATAACTAAAACCAATTAATAATAATAGTGTCAAGAAATATAAAGTAAAACTTTAATAGAGTAGAAAACAATTAATTTTGATTGACCGTTTACGACCATATATTTTGAAAATAAATTTCTAGTAAACGAACTTACAAATATACCAAATTAAATTTATAATAAATATGTGAAAAATTATAAAGTAAAACTTTAATTGTAATAATAATAATAAAGAAAAAAACAACCTTACCAGGAATTCGAACCCTACACCCAGCGATCTGTAATAGCGTTACCGACTAATAGACCAACGAGACGCAAGACTGCAGTAGCCACTTACATCGCGTGCAATCTAAGTTCATTTTTAAGATTTGGATAAACACTTATACTTATTTCACAATATTAATTTCAAATAATCTTATTAAATTAATAATAAATTAAATTTAATATACAAACTATAAAACGTAACCGGTTTCGCCTCACGGTATCATCAGAGTACTGTCAGTTCATTTCTCAATTTAAATTAATAAATAAAAAACTATTTTAGGCTTCTTTATACTGAATATCAGTAGTAACAAAGAGTTCTAAACACCAACTAGATTCCACAAGTATTAATTTGCTAAGTCTCTTCATCATTTCAGCCTATCTTAAGTCCACTGCTGAACATGGGCCTCCCCCAAGGAATGCCACAAAGCACGGGTCTGAGCCACCTGCATCCATCGACTTCCTGCATGTCTTACTAGGTCGTCAGTCCATCTCGTGGGGGGGCACCCTACACTTTGTCTACTGGTACGAGGCTGCCACTCGAGAACCTTTCTTACCCATCGGTTGTCGTTTCTTCGAGCTATATGGCCGGCTCACTGCTACTTCAGCTTACTAATCCGTTGGGCTATGTCGGTTACTCTGGTTCTTATGCGGATATTCTCATTCCTAAGTTTATCACGCAGAGAAACTCCGAACATAGCCCTCTTCATAGCTCGCAGAGTGATCTTGAGATTCCTCATACGGCCATCAGTGAAAGACAACGTCAGATCTCAGATCCGTAAGTCATCACTGGCAACACGCCATGGTTATACATTTTCGTTTTAAGGTTTTGAGGTATGTCTGACGAGAATATGTGGCGTAGCTTCCCAAGCGCTGCCCAGCCGAGTTGAATCCGTCGATTGACCTCTCGGTCGAAGTTGAACTTACCTAGTCGGACTATTTGTCCCAGGTAAACATACTCGTCAACAACTTCGAGCTTAGTGCTCCCAACAACTACCGGCATAGGTGTAACATGGACATTAAACATAATCTTTGTTTTGTTCATGTTCATCTTGAGACCTATCCGTTGGGAGACGCTATTGAGGTCATAGAGCATAGTGCTTAGGTCCTCCAGCGATTCTGCCATAAGGACTATATCGTCGGCAAATTGAAGGTGAGTGATATACTCGCCATTGATATTAACAACGTATCAATTCCAGTCCAGACGCTTGAAAACGTCTTCCAATGCAGTGGTGAAGAGTTTTGGGGATATAACGTCACCCTGTCTTACATCTCTCTAAAGTTGGATAGGTTTCGAACTCTGGTTCTGTACTCGGATAGCCATCGTAACCCTACTGTACAAGCACTTCAGCACTTCGATATACCGACAGTCAACTTGGCACCGCTGAAGGGACTGCAGCACCGCCCAAATTTCGACGGAATCAAAGGCTTTCTCATAGTCCACATACGCCAGGCATAGTGGCAAATTGTACTCCTCGGACTTCTGTACCACGTGCCGGGTATTTATGTGCTAAAGCACTTTCGGAAACCGGCTTGTTCGAGAGGCTGGAAGTCGTCAAATCTGCGTGCGAGACGATTCGTAATGACTTTCGAAAACAGCACGTAGACGCGGATCAGAAGGGAAATCGGTTTGCAGTTCTTCAAGAGAGCATTGTCACCTTTCTTGAAAAACAAGACTACCGCACTTCTACTCCATTCTTCCGGTGTAATGCCACCATGGAGGACGGAATTGAAGAGCCTCTGAAGGACTTCCAGTACAAGTTTTCCACCCGCTTCCAGAAGCTCCGCTGTAATTCCATCCTCGCCTTGGGCCTTGCCGTTTTAAGATGCTGGAGAGCCATTCTAATCTCGCTCAGACTGACGTCCAGGATATCTTCTGAGTAGTGTCGGATAAGACTCGCTCTTTGATCGTTATTCATACCTACGTGTGGCTCCGACGATGACGTGTACAGCTGTCAATAGAACCTCTAAATCTCACTCAAAATCTCAGGTGCACCGGAAACGATGCTGCCACACTTGGTCTTCAACTTTGACAGTTGGCTCTTTCTGGCAGACAAATCTCTGGCAAAGACTTTGGAGCCTTGGTTCCGCTCGATCGCTTCTTCAATACGAGCTGTATTGAAGTTGCGTAAGTACCGCCGCATGCATTTGGAGATCTGTCTGTTCAGTTGCCTGTATGCTATCAAATCTGTTGAAGAATGTAGCTTCATGTCCTGTCTAACAGCCATAAGATTAAGAGTGTGATCGGAGAGTTTTTGTGTTCTTCTGCGGCAGGTCTTGCAGAACTTAGCTCCGACTGCATGGACAGTTTCCACGAGCTTATCATTCATACCGTCCACTTCATTGCAATCTTCTAGGCACCGAAAACGGTTTTATAAGTCGAGCTGAAAAGTTTCAGGACTTTGGAACAGAGCACGAGGGGGACGGAGCGTTGACTTTATTAGACGAGACCTCTCCAACTTAACGTCTAGGTTCAGTGTGCCTCTAACCGTTTAGTGATCGCTACCAGTTTTCACCATCGCGATCACGGAGACATCACTGAACAGTTGTCGTCTGGTCGTCATAATGAATTTAATCTCATTTTTTGTCAAACCGTTGGGGCTTGACCAGGTCCACTTCCTGTGAGGCCGCTTCTGGAAGAAAAAGTTTATCATAAATAGTCTATCTTTCTCAATGATGTCAGCCAGCTGCTGGCCCCTTGGGTTCTGTTGCCCTATTCCAAATTTCCCTACTTTCAGCTCACCGTCCTCTCTTGTGCCTAGTTTTGCATTAAAGTCTCCCATTTACACCGTATATTGAGTTTTGGAGGAATGCATGGCTCTAGAGATATCCTCATACATTTCTTTCACCTCCTCAGCGGGGTATGCCGAGGTAGGTGCGTAAACCTGTATGATCTTCAGCGAATACCGTTTGGTGATTCTGAGTATAAGGTACGCAACCCTCGTCGATACACTCCCGATTTTTACAACGTTGTTAACGAGAGACTTGTGGACGATAAATCCGACACCTCCTTAGGACAGATGGTCGCCCTTCCGGTGATAGAGCAAGTTGCCGGATTGGAGGATTACCGTGTCCTCCCCCTCTCTTCGGACTTCGGATAATCCTATAATATGCCAGCGCAACTTGTCTATCTCTTCTTCCAGCTCCACGATCTTCTCGTCAGTCCTCAGGGTGCGTGCGTTGTACGTTGCCAGGTCAAGGTGGCAACCGAACCTCCACCGGATAGAATAGAATATTTTTTATTTAATATTGATAATTACATAATACTTATTGAAAGTCATTTTTTATTTACCACTGGTTCGGAAAATACCTCAGTCCTGGGAAGAACCAGCAAGAAACCCAGCGGGACTTTCTTTATACATAATTTCACTTAACAATAATTTCGTTTATACAATTTTTAAATGATTTTTCATAGAACCAGCATGGTGGCGATCACCCTATTATTTTTTTTATTTATTTGTGGACGATAAATCCGACACCTCCTTGGGACTGATGGTCGCCCTCCCTGTGATAGAGCAAGTTGCCGGATTCGAGGATTACAGTGTCCTCCTCCGCTTTTCGGGCTTCGAATAATCCTATAATATGCCAGCGTAACTTGTCTATCTCTTCTTCCAGCTCCACTATGTTCTCGTCAGTCCCCAGGGTGCGTGCGTTATAGGCTGCCGGGTCGAGTCGTTGTAGGTGGCAACCGAACCTCCACCGGAGATTCTTAGCACCCCCTGCCCCGCCGTTACCATGGTCGCCACCGTAGCCAGGAATAGCGGGGCCGCCGGGAACTAGGGGCCGTCTCCTTGTTACTCTCCTCATAGGGGGTTATTTTCCATAATTAGAATATAATAGAATAGAAAATAATAATTTTTATTGAATAAACATTACATGTGTAATTCTTATTGAAAGTAATTTTTTACTTTACCACTGGTTCGAAAAAATACCCTCTGTCCTGGGAAGATCCAGCAAGAAACCCAGCGGGACTTTTTATTTAAATAAATTTTACAGTATAAATGATTACGAACTATTTACAAAATTTATTTCTGCTTGGAAGCGACCATCTCATTCCCAGGGGTTATTATCACCCATGTATTCATTTATATTATAATAACCCTTTTTATACAGTTTCAGCTTAATAAAACATTTAAACTTGGTAAAAGAGAGAACCTGTACACTTTCCGGGACCTTGTTGTATTAGCGTATACATTGCCCCAAGAATGAATTACTGACTCTGTGGAGTCGAGAAACTGGCATCAGTAGCTTGTGTTTGTTCCTAGTGATTACAGAATGTATATTACTTTTTTTACTAAAACTATCTTTGTTTTTGTGAACATACATTTAATTTTCGTAAATATACTGAGAGGCCAAAGTTAATATATTAATTTCTTTAAATTTATCTCTAAGAGACTCTCTCGGTTTTAGATTGTAAATAGCTCTAATGGCCCTCTTCTGTAAAACAAAAATAGTTTCTGAATCAGCCGCATTTCCCCATATCAAAATCCCATAAGACATTATGCTAAGGAAATAACTAGAATAAACTAATCTAGCTGTCTCGACATTAGTGAGACCTCTAATTTTTTTTACAGCATAGGCTGCAGAACTTAGTCTGCTTGCTAGTTTGGATATATGGGGGCCCCACTGAAGTTTTGCGTCAAGAGTGATGCCAAGAAAAACAGTGGATACAACAGGGCTCAATTCCTCCCCATTTAAAAAAACATTGGTATTCAGATTTTTAACATTCGTTGTTGTAAATTTAACACAATTTGTTTTATTTTTGTTCAAATGCAGATTATTAACGTTAAACCAATGCACTAATTTTGATATAGCATTATTCACTTCGTCACATTTAAATGATTGACGTTTAAGTTTAAAAATCAAGGAAGTATCATCAGCAAATAATACTATATCATGACTATCCCCTACAAGGTGAGGTAAGTCATTAATATACACCAGAAACAGGAATGGGTCGAAAATCGAGCCCTGAGGAACACCCATTAGTACAGGTGACCCGGAAGAACTTTTATTATTGATAATAACCTTCTGTTTTCTATTACTTAAATATAAAATAATAATGTTCACGCAAAAGCGTTAGTGTCAGGCATCGACATTAGATGGCTCGGCTCGGCTGATACGGGATGACGTTCGTGCGTGTTGAACGTCCGAGCTTACTGAACGGTGGGAGTCGAGAGCGAAAGATTAGATGCCTTCTTCGCGTCGAAAGAGAAGGCAGTCCTTTTGTTTGGGAGCTCTTAGATCTAATTTTATGTTAGGCGCGTATAGTAAATATACCACTGGGAATGGTAGCGCGTGTTGAGAGTTTTACCCGGGACTTTAGGTTTAACGCAGAATCTGTATATGTGGATTCGACTGTATTAGTTACTAGTGCGGTAGTTAATATTCTAGAAATAACGGTGACCTTTGATCCGTACGTTCGGTGTTCATTTTCGCGAGTCAATCGTAACAAAGGAAGAAAGTGACTGCTGAAGGAGACCTTAGCTTGGAGAGGAGCTGAGGGCCGAACTGCTGCAGGGGGAACGGTCAAATAAGGTCAATAACACTGCCAGCCACACCCAAATACACATCACTGACCTTTACTTTCTAGCACAATACATCCACACGAGACCTGACCGAATCCTGAGGGACCAGTCGCCTTGAATAGAGGTAAGTAAGCTCTGTTCCATATTTGTAACGCTCCCCCCGGATTGTTTAGTGTAATTAGACTTTTAACCCGTGGCGTGAGGACGCCCGACCAGCATCTGCCTGTAGTTTCTTCGTCTATGGGCCGCGAAGGATTCTACTCCTGGGATAGGCAGCTGCCGGCCGTAACAAATAAGTTTAAGCGCTGTGTTCTTGACACCATAGTACTGTAGCTTCCTGATTAATGTCTCATGGTGAACACAGTCGAAGGCCTTGGAAAGGATGCTTTGGCATCCTCTGAATTCTCCCATGCACAAAAAATATGTTTAACAAGCTCAACTCCAGCGTCAGTTGTCGAGCGACCCCTTGTAAAACTGAATTAATTTTTATGTAGCAATTTATTAATATTAATGAAACTTAACATCTGATCTAAAATAATTTTTTCAAAAATTTCACTTAATGTTGGTAGAAATTGGTCTAAAATTGGCGGGGTCTAATGTACTACCAGATGTAAATATATGTATAACTTTACTATATTTCATTAAATCAGGAAACACACCAGATTCGACGCTTATATTAAATATAGAGGCCAGATAAAGTGCTAATATATCTATTATAGATAAAATAACTTTAACGGAAATCCCCCATAAGTCTGCCGTTTTCTTAACATCAATAGTTTTAAAATATTTATCGATATCTTTCGGCAGTACTCTATGGAATTTAAAAGTATTTGAACAAGCCTTTACATTTTGTTTGAGCAATGATTCGGCGACAGTAGGAGAATAATTTAATGATTTTGTTGTCAAAGAAGGAACATCAGTAAAATGTTTCTCAAAAGCCATAGCAACTTCTTTTTTTTTATAGGATAAGGGTGAAAAACGAGCACACAGTCCACCTGATGGTAAGTGGTTGCTGCGGCCCATAGACATCTACATCTATCCTCTGTTACAGATCAAAATCCAAATGCATTTTCACCCGTGAGGACGAGGATGGAATGCCTCATTTCCACTAAAAAGGGCCTCCGGCCACCTGCACTCACCAAGCGAAACGCAGAGGTAAACCTCTACTTCACGTTGGTATTCTGTGAGGTCGTGGTACCACCCCGGTTCGAGCCGGCCCATCCATGCGACAGCGAAAGCTGCCGCCTGGCTCTACCACTGTTCTTGATCAGATCGCGTCAAATTATTGTAAATATTCAATTGAAAATCCGAGTTGCGCGGTTTGGCCTTGCCCGTTTCACTATTTATTATTCTCCAGGTCATTTTAATTTTGTCGGATGCAGTTTTAATTTTGTTGCTTAAATGTAAAGCCTTAGCAGTGGAGCACACTTTTTTAAATATTTTAGAATATGTTTTTACATAATCTCTAAATATAACACTACTATTATATGATCTTTCATCATAAAGCTCGTATAACCTTCGCCTACTTTTATAAATTCCTACTGTCGCACATCATTAAATGATTTGCGACTGTTAAAAGAGAAAGTTTTAGAAGTAAATATTCTACTAAATTCACAACTTATTATTTTAAATAATGTAGCATACAAATAATTAGCACTATTTTTAAACGAAAATGATGAAAGTATTTTTATTATATTACTTCTAAACCTCTCCAAGCGATGTTCATTTATTGAAACAAACAAAACTTTCTTATTTTTCTGTTTTTTGTGTATGCAAAGTAGTGATGCCAACTGTCCACAGTGATCTGAACTTAAATTTTGAATAATTGATTTATGCAAGGGCTTAACATCTGTAAAAATGTTATCTATACAGGTCGCACTAAGCCCAGCAATACGTGTTGGTTCTAAGAATAAATTTACAAGATTATACGATTTAAACAATGAGCTGAACTTAATACTAATGGAAGAAGATTCAATGAGATTGATATTAAAGTCTCCACATATTACAACAGACTTGTTCTGTTTACTAAGTACTAAGTACTAAGTTGCCACGTTGCGTTATTTTATTGTAATTTTGGCTATTATTAGGAAGATGCTGCTTGCCCATCTCCTGCCGGTTTCCCTTTGTCGTCTTTTACGACACCCATGGGAAGATATAGGGTAGTGGATATGCTTGACCGCCACTACACGGCAAGTCTCTTAACTCTTGGATTTATCGCTCAATATAATTCATAGTTTGAACTCTGGCCGTTGAACTATGTATTATTCATTCAGGGCAGTTCACAATCGTCTATCAGTACATGCCTTTCGGAACGCCTGACTTTAAGTTATTTATGATGTTTCGTTAACTAGTTTCAAACTCTGAACTCTATTCACAGTTCCAATAGCTCTAGCAATGTAACATATTATGTAAGTACAATGTAACTACATTTTCGGATTTAGGACCTGAAACAGTTATATATTTTATGACCGGTTCCTCTGATCTTCTTTCAATCATTCTCTCCATTGTCCTTGCTCCTTTACTAAGATATCCTTCACTGTCATCGTAGTGTGTTTGTGGAACACCTTACCTCTTTTCATTCTCCATGTTTATTTGTATATACTTTGTAATATCTTGTCAAGACTTTTTATTGGAACGCTAATTTCTAATATATAAAATTTAATTTTCGTTTGTTCGTATTTTATGCGCTGCCATTCCTGCAGTAAAACGTTGTCAACTTATTGTTGCACTTGCGCGTAGGCTATAGGTATAGTAAAATTAACTTACAGTAGATAGTGCTATCGTATCCGCAATTTATTTAAAAGTTATATATCATTCAATTTCAATTAATGTATTTTCATTCCTAACTTTAACAATATAACTCTCCCAAATTATTTAAAACGATATATCCACAATTATTTCTTAGTGGTACAAAAAGGACCATGGGCAAAAATGTATGAAGCTTGGGCTCACCCACCAATAGAGATGAAATCACTTTGAATATACTTGTACTGCAATAAATATAAAGATATAAACTCATTTATGTGAAGAATCGATGGGGTTATTTTACTATAAATATTTTTCTCCTACCATAAACAAGCTATAATCCTGCAAAGTAATGCTGTTATGACATTGTAGTTTTTATTATTTGCCATCTTATACCAGTTTTAATTCCAGGTGCAAAAAAATATATATAAAATAAAATAGCTGTTATCAGTTTAAAATATTACTAATTTTAACTAATAACAGCTGTTTATCAGTTAAAAACATTTAAATCAATATCAATAATAATGTCGTTTAGATGACCTGCCGGTAGTTTAAATTGTATGTGCTAACCCTAGATACCATATTATTGAAACAGTATATATATATATATATGTGTGTGTGTATGTACAACTTCATACTGTACGCCTACCTGTTAGACACGAGCAGTAATATTGAGCGATGGCATTTGGACCTATTTCATTTCTGTTGACTAGAATATATACGTAATGTGTACAAACATGTCTTGATTGTATTCTTCCTCTTGATAGCCGCACATTTTGGTGTATGGATATTGCATGCTGCTAAATCATGGAATTAATTTTCACGATAGATTTCTATCGTATATAAACCATTGCGTAAATGTTCTCTGCAATATGACTTATCAATACCCAAGTGATATAGATATATAGTAAGATATAGTAGTGCATGTAGTAGTATAATATAGTTAGAGCGGACGGGTTGGCACCTCGCAGACGTCCGAAAGGTGTGAGGGATAGAGAGTGTTTTATTTTCTGCCGACTTCCAAAAAGGAGACGATACTCAATTCGACTGTATTTTTTTTGTTTTTTTTTATGTGTGTTACCTCATAACTTTTTATTGGGTGAACCGATTTCGAAGATTCTTTTTTAATATGAAAGCTGGTACTTCTCGTGTGGTTCCTTATGAATTTTATCAAGGTCAGACCAACGGTTTTTGAGTTATTCTTAATAACTTATATTAAAGTCGGCTGTACAAAATTTTTCATTTTAAATTATAAAGTATGAATTTGTTGTTTCATTAGCAGTTTTATGACTACCAATTGACTTTTTGCACAAAACCTATTTAGGTGTATATCTTTTTTCTGCAATGAAATTTAAGGTGGTGCCGATAGTAACAATTTAAGTACGAACAAAATCCTTTACAACGGCATATGCCTTAACTCTGTTGGGCATTGAGCCCAATTTGTCGCATGGTCCTTTAAGTTAGTAATATGTAAGAGAATATATTTTTCGCATTTACACTTTGACTCCATTATACTCATTATTTTCTCTTTCTTACAGATCTACTTCAATGTTGTTAAATAATATAACTTATCTTAGCAAAGGTTGTTTAAAAAAATCACTTAAGAACGAAAATACGGTTTCTTGTACATATTACATATAATATTATACTTCTGCTTGTAGTATGTTCTAGTTTACAATAAAGAAACAAATATAAGCAACTCGGAGTCAGGCAGATGGCGGTGTTTCACGCCCGTGTTTCGAAAAGCACGTAAAGCCTTTGGTCCTGCAGCTGATCTCTCTCTGGTCATGTCAGTACACCGTACCATTGGACTATGAGATTGATGGAATAGATATTACACCTGTTCTTGCGCATATACTTGGGCACTATAATTGTATCCTGTCTGTCTATGGCTAGGTCTTCGTTGAGACTTGCTACCGTGGCTGAAATTCGGTCTGGAGAACTGTTTACAATAAAGTTGGTGCGTCTTTGCTCTCACGCGCAACTGGATACTATTGCTTAAGAAACTGTGAGACTATTTTGGATTATTATAAAGTATTCATAATTTAGTCTTGTTTGATATTTTATTGTTAAGGAGAAAACGAATGATTTGTTTTTCGATTAGGGTGAAGAAACATGAAAGCAGAATAAATGCAGTTGAGATGAGAGCGTTAAGAAGTATGATAGGAGTTAAACTGAGTGACAGGATAAGAAATAGTGAGATAAGGAAACGTTGTGGTCTAAAAGAAGATGTAGTGACAAACATTGAGAATGGTATGCTGAGATAGTTTGGCCATCTCGAGAGAATGAATGAAGAACGATTGACGAAAAAAGTGTTTAAGGCGAGTGTGAATGAAAGTGGAAGGGGTAGACCTAGGCGGAAATTTCAGGACTAAATCAGGGACGTCTTGAAAAAAGGCCAGATCAAGAGTACTCTAAACCGTAGAGCATGTATGAAGAGAATAATGAAAGTGGACAAAGCGAAACAAGTATGTAAGTATCGTAGTAAACTTTTATTTCGGACATCATGTACCTTATAGGTTAATAACAATTATAACTTAAGTTACTAATTGGACAATTCAACATAAAACACAGACAAACAGTCAAAAGTATTTACAGTTGTTTACAAGTGTTTACAGTACTCGTATTATTCGCGTTAATATATGAAGTCATTATGTACCACAGTTCTTGTACCACTTAGGCATTCTATTAGAAATCAGTTTTATCGTCACAAGCTTTCGTGCGTCCCACTTTCCACAAGTTTAAATTCATTTGAAACTAAGCCGCATTCCGCAACACAACAATCTATGTGATGCGGACGTACTTTGAGGAATTTCGCATAGATTTACCATGGGAGATACTTGTAGAAGTTCCGTTGTATGTAATTAATGTTACAGCAGGTATTCTTAGTGACTTAAATCTATTACAGATTTGTATATAAAAGTAACACACAGTTCCAGACATAGAAAAGTAACATACAATTGTAATTAAAACATCTTTTTAGGGTTCCATACCTCAAAAGGAAAAAAACGAAGCTTTTATTGGGCCACTTACTTGTCCGTTTTTCAAGACCGTATTACCAGAAACGAACAGGATCATTTAAATTAATATCAAATATTATCGACCATGGGGAAGAAAGGTTCTCGAGTGGCAGCCTCGTACCGGTAGGCGAAGTGTAGGGCGACCCCCCACGAGATGGAGAGACGATCTGGTAAGACATGCAGGAAGTCGATGGATGCAGGTGGCTCAGGACCGTGCTTTGTGGCATTACTTGGAGGAGGCCTATGTTCAGCAGTGGACTTATGAAAGGCTGTAATGATGATAATAAGGATTATTATCGACGAGACAAAGACTACGATCTCAAAAAATACCAGCGTAAAATAGCAGCTTAACGCTGCACTGTTTCTTATGGTGAGTGCAAACAACCGGAGACCCTTTTTACAGGAAGCGAGGTATTCCATCTTAGTCCTCACGGGTGACAACACATCTGCAACAAATGAGATGTCTATGTGTCACAGCAACCACTTACCATCAAATGTTTTCTGTGATCGTTTGTCACCCTATCCTATAAAAAATCAATAAGAACATCGAGACTAATAAAGACCGAAGTATACCTTTTCGTTTGAACAATCTATTCTAGTCTGAAAAGTAAGTCTAATCTAGTTTTTAGCCGACTTTAGAGGTGGTAGTTCGCAATCCGAGAGTATGTATGTTACGCGATTACATCGTCGCTTGTGAAATCAAAAAGTTTATACCTCAGCGATGGTCCCGTATTAATTTAGAGACCATAGTCCCACAACTCATCACACAAAATTGTCCAAAACTTTATCCCCTAATTTGCATTCTCACGCATGTAAGTTTTTAATTAAACTATTTAGACGACATTGACTTGTTTCCTCAAAAGGGATACCAATAATTTACTTTTTGAATTAAAAATCGACTTCAAAGAAAATAAATGTTAAAAATTCACATTAAGAAGTCGAGACTTTAATTTCTTGTATACACTATGTGTTAGCATCTACTTCAGAAAGTGAAAATATATTATTTTTAAAGTTATCTGAAATTGGTTCCTACTTTTTCAAGAGATAATATTTAAGTTTGGCTATCTAAAGAGCTATTAAAAATAAGGTAACCATCTCTCTGTCTTCGAAATTAAAAAAAATCTGATTTTTTACAGATTCGTATTAATTACTCTCTTACTATCTCTTTCATACTGTTTTGTGTCGTTTCGTTTAGTCGTGAGGTTTTTCATTCAGGCTTCAGATTACAGCGCGACGCCCTTCTTTTGTTTGAAGTTGATTGCTGATTTGTACGAGTTACAGTGGCTTCTTACCATCAGTTTAATAGTTAGTTCATACGTCAGCTTAAAGTTAAACATGATATTATAAATTCCTCAATAGCAAACACATCCGATATAGAACAACTTGTTTTCTTTAAAAGCCGTGCTGGAATTTCATCTTAAACCTCTGCAGTGGCCAAACGCTTAGGTTAAGAGTGAGGTCTCAGTATAGGGAGTTTCGCGAGAAGAATAAACACATCTTCCAATACTGTGTCGATTGGCGGCAAGCCATACCCTCTTTACCTTACCTTACCCTTAGCCACTGCAATAACTAGCCGCCAAATCAATTTAAGGCTGTCTTTAATTCCTACATAGCTTTTAATAAACGTGTGGTTAACGTACACATTCTAGTGTGGAGTAGGGGTGGAATTAGTGGTAACGGAGATAGTGCAGGCAAATGAGGGAGATCGCAAAGTGCTTTTCAAACAAAATTAGACGCATTATTTTATCTTATTACCCATATATTAGCTGATTAAATTTTTAACATCATTATTTCAAGTTTTCATATTTCCGTAGTATAAAGTTTTACACGCTTTTAGCTTAAAACAATCCTCTTGGGCATATTGTCGCGATACTGGCTTATGCTTGGTTTAATTAATGTTAATGACAACTTCACAAAACCGCCTCGAATAACACCAAATTCCGAATTTCTGAGTGGATTACGTCGAAGTTTCTCAATTGTTGTCAATATAATTATAGCTCTTTCGTAATATAATTGGAAAGTACTGTCGTATCAATTAATGATCACAATGCTTGGTCATCATTGCTTGCATCACTATCCCCAAGGTGTTGTTTTTAACAGTGGTAGAGCCACGCGGCGGCTTTTGCTGTCGCACGGATGGGCCGGCTCGAACCGGGTGGTACCACGACGTCACAGAATACCAACGTGAAGTAGAGCTTAACCTCTGCATTTCGCTTGGTGAGTGCAGGTGGCCGGAGGCCTTTTTTACTGGAAATGAGGCATTCCATCTTAGTCCTCACAAGTGACAACGCATCTGCATTTTGATTCGCAAACGAGGATAGATGTAGATGTTTATGGGCCGCAGCTACCACTTACCATCAGGTGGACTCTGTGCTCGTTTGTCACCCTTATCCTATAAAAAAAAATAAAAAAAATAATGCATGTAAAGGTAACAAACAAGCACATTATCCACCTGATGGTACTCGTAAGTATATACTGTGGCTCATAGACGCTCATCAATTGTTTTAAGGAATTAAAATACATGCGTTGTCATTTCTAAGAACGATTGTAAGGAATATTTTCGCGTTTAAATCACGCTGCAGCTGTATTACAGTTGTAACACGTATAGGTTGGCTTGACCAAGGAAAAGAACCACGCTTTAAAAAAATACCAGCGTAAAATAGCAGCTTACTTCTACTGTGTATACTTTTTATTTTCTTTTAGAATAGAAAAGAATGGAATAGAATATCGTTTATTTCTTAGTATATTCTAATTACAAATGTTAAAATTACTTATTATTATTTATGGTGGTTACTATTACTAATTATTAATCTTTATTCTACAGTGTTTCTTGTGGTGAGTGTACAGAACCGGAGACTCTTTTTTGGGTTCCGTACCCAAAGGATAACCAACGGGACTCTATTACTAACCATCCGCTGTCCGTCCGTCCGTCCGTCCGTCTGTCTGTCAGCGGGGCTGTATCTCATGACCCGTATAAGGTAAACAGTGGAAATTTTCACAGAGTGTGCTTCTGTTGCCTCTGTTAAATTAAAAGGCCCTACTAGAAACATATATAACGATGGTACGGGACACTTCATGCGTGAGTCCGACTTGCACTTGGCCTGTTATTAACTTGGAACGAGACATTTCATCTTAGTTTCTAGATTATTATTCGAGTATAAATGATGTCTAAGAACCACAGTATCCTTTTCCATCAGTTGGACTGTGTGCTAGTTTGTCACCTTATTATCCTATAAAAATTACGTTACTAGTCAAATAGTTTTCCGGTTGATGTCATTCACAATACGTAACACAGCAGCATTACTTACATTTAATGCTAGTTTTGTGTGCGTGAGTTCTTTGTTCAAGCCAACCTATTCTCTACCGCGCCCATAATTATGCAAAATAATATATCTTAGCAAATTATTTTAGAAACATAATTATATTTGCTTACAATTGCTCCGATATAGAATCTTCCATACGAACGGAATGTTAAAAAGTGTTCTACACCCATAATAATGTTTATGTACCATTAGCCTCGGCATTTAATTATTGCACACTTACCTCTCTCAAGTGTGAAATTGCCACAGTTGTGGACTAACAGAACTGCAAACCAGACGGGAGGGAACATATTTCCCAGATACATAACATATTACGTAAATATGTCTCACTCATGGTCACTGACGTCTTCTCAGAGTTAAAGTTAAGGGTAACCATGAAACGCTAGAAGATACTAAAGGATAATAAAAATTTAAAAACGATTTTCTCAACATAGTCCGTGATATCTTTTTATTTACTAATATTATCGTATAATAGTTTTTATTTTCCTATATCAGTCAAGAGTCTTTAAAAAAAACTTCTGTTTAACCAGTAGATCTCATGCTAAAATTTATTTTATTATTGTGCGTTCATTACTCTCACAATACAAACAATTCTAAATTAGTTTGTGTCAAGGGCAAGTGGCTCAAACTCGAGAAAAAGGTGAAGCGATAAAGTCTACCTCTATAAATAATTAAAAAGTTTTGTGTGGTTATTTTCTCATCACTGTACAAAACCTGATGCGCTATAGCTGTTATTATATAATGTATGTGTATCATTTCCCAGTTTTATTAGAAATCTTGCTTTTATATGAATGCTTCTAAAGTACTTCTGTCACAGTTCATTGAACATAACATTGAAACTTATTGAGATGGAAGCACATTTATTTCTTACTTTCGAGTGAATTACATTAAATATGTTTGCTCAGAGTTGAATATATTATAATATACAAATAGTAATAAATTTTACAGTGTTGTTTTAGCAAAAATTTATATTGAAATAAATAATAAATAAATAAAATATATTGGTAAATCCAATTGGGCATACCTTAAGCGCATTAAAAAAATTACGTATAACATGATTATACGGAATTATTAAAGTAGTTTAAATACATTTCGACAGCACTATCGGCTTCAACAACCCTCGAAAACCATGAAAAATGACACCCATGATGAAAAAATTGATACCTATTGCAGCCGCCATCTTGGATTTACATTTCGACAGCACTTTCGGCTTCAACACTCTTGAAAACCATGAAAATGACACCCATGATGAAAAAATTGGTACCAACTTCAGCCGCCACCTTGGATTTACATTTCGACAACCCTATCGGCTTCAACTCTCTCGAAAACCATGAAAATGACACCCATGATGAAAAAATTGATACCTATTGCAGCCTTGGATTTACCTTTCCACAGCACTATCGGCTTCAACACTCTCGAAAACAATGAAAATGACACCCAAGATGAAAACAATGATATATTTTGCAGCCGCCATCTTGGATTTACATTTTGACAGCACTAACGGCTTCAACACCCTCAAAAACCATGAAAATGACACCCATGATGAAAAAATTGGTACCCTACTTCAGCCGCCATCTTGGATTCACATTTCGATAGCACTATCGGCTTCAACACCCTCGAAAACCATGAAAATGACACCCATGATGAAAAAATTTATACCTATTGCATCCGCCACCTTGGATTTACATTTCGACAGCACTATCGGCTTCAGCACCCTCGAAAACCATGAAAATGACACCCATTATGAAAAAATTGATATATTTTGCAGCCGCCATCTTGGATTTACATTTTGACAGCACTATCGGCTTCAACACCCTCGAAAAACATGAAAATGACACCCATGATAAATAAATTGGTACCTGATTCAGTCGCCATCTTGGATTTACATTTCGACAGCACTATCAGCTTCAACACCCTCGAAAACCATGAAAATGACACCCATGATGAAAAATTTTATACCTATTGCAGCTTCCACCTTGGATTTACATTTCGACAGCACTATCGGCTTCAGCACCCTCGAAAACCATCAAAATGACACCCATGATGAAAAAATTGATACCTATTGCGGCCGCCATCTTGGATTTACATTTCGACAACCCTATCGGTTTCGACACTCTCGAAAAGCATGAAAATGTCACCCATGACAAAAAAAATTATACTACATACTTTTGGTACGTACTACTATTTATTCTGTGCTTTTAAATATTGTAATAAAAAAATCTCTTATTATTATTTTAATCAAGTATTTAAGAAATTTGGTTATTCGAATATTGTGTATTTGTACAACGATCTTTTTGAGCCGCTGAAAACAACCGAAACAATGTCCACTCACGACGGCGACTGAAGCCGAACTAAACTTAATACAAAGGTACTCTGTGAACTAAACTACTCTGTGGCTGTAGATCCCCATTTACAGAAACAATTTATATACTAGGCAACCAAATCAACGAAAATTTCGCCATTTTGGAGCCGAAAAAAATTAATTATAGCTAAACAAAACAAAATTACACTGCCATTTACATTCAGTGGCTTCCCACATGATAGATGAAGAGATTAAAAAAAGAGTGAGTTAAACAATTGATATTTTCAAAAGTTATAGTGTTTACAAGCCACAGGGACATGATAAATCCACACCATAAGCTACTTAAACCCTTTTTTTTATTTAAAAATAGCAATTAATCGATTTAAAAAAATTATTAATAAGTTTAACAATCATTTATCTTTCTAACAATGTGCTTTTTATATCATTTATATGTATAATATGATTGCTAGATACGATTTTATTCGATAAAATGTTGGAATTTTAATTTTTAGGCGATAGTAGAACATTACCTTGCGCTTTCGCTTAAGGTATGCAAAAAAATCAAAAACCTGACTGCAAAAAAGACGATTTAAAAGTAATGCACTAAAGCGACCGAAACATGATTAAGAATAAAAAAACAAAATTGAAACAAAGTATTAACAAAGTAAACTCTACTTGATGATTTCTTATATTTACGTGAACACTACACATTGAATAAACCTGTTTTTTACGGATTTTATCGCGTTTATTTTATTATTTTTATTCCCGACGTTTCGAGTGCTTTTCAGCAACCCATGGTCACGGGGGGGACTGAGATGTTTGATACTGTGAGTTCATTCTGCGTAAATCGAACCAAAAATTAATATTAAAGAACTGAAGGTAGCCGTGCTAACTGTGACATTGGGACGTCAAACATCTCAGTCCCCCCCGTGACCATGGGTTGCTGAAAAGCACTCGAAACGTCGGGAATAAAAATAATAAAATAAACGCGATAAAATCCGTAAAAAACAGTTTTATTCAATAAACTCTACTTGGTTTAACAGACTATACTTTGAGCTGAAAGCCTAAGTTAAATACCCAAAATAACTTTAATTGCAAGCGGAACCCATTTATTTTCTATCGGTTTATAATTTGCAATTGGGTCCCGCCTGCTACTAAGCTTAATTTGAGTATTTATCTTAGGCTTTTAGCTCATACTATATAGTCTGTTAATCCGAAGTAGTGTTTACTTAGTTAATACTTTATTTCAATTTTGTTTTTAATTCTCAATCTTATATCGGTCGTTTTAGTGCATTGATTTTAATTGTTCTTTTGCAATCGGGTTTTGATTTTTTTAATTATTTATTTTATTTAGACTTTTTAGTTTCCCAATACTCTTATAAACTAAATTTCATATGATAGCACGATCTCCGATACAAACATGGCCCATTTTACGTTTTAACCATTTTCCAAAAACTTTAAACCAATTGATTATTCCTAATTAACTTTAAACATATAACTTATAGATATTTTTAATGGCCTTTTAATTTCTTTTATTTTGATACCCTACTCTATAGATTTGGTTATTTTTTTTTAAATTAACGTATTCCTATTTTGCGCAAAAAACGCTATTTTGTTTATTTTCTTCAAAACATATCTAAGAACACGTGTGTTTCTAAAATGAATAAAAAGATACTTTAATTATTGAAATCCATCGAGCCGTTTGGAAGAGACGAGGTAATAAAGAAATTTACAAACATACAAGATACGCTCGAGAAACATAACCCTTCCTTGGCAGTCGAGTAAAAAGCGTAATCTTAACTTATTTTGTACAACGGGAAAACCTGCGAGCCAACATATTCCCTTTAACCGCTAGAGCCTTGCGCTTGCTTTCAATGTCAGCATCATCTTTGAGGTCATCAGTAGTAATATGTCCTAGATATTTAAATTTAGTGACACGTTTCAAGTTCATTCCACTAAGGGTAACACTATTGCATACCTTAAGCGAAATCGCAAGGTATGTTCTACTATCGCCTAAAAATTAAGATTCCAACATTTTATCGAATAAAATCGTATCTAGCAATCATATTATACATATAAATGATATAAAAAGCACATTGCTAGAAAGATAAATGATTGTTGATCTTATGAATAATTTTTTTAGATCGATTTATTGCTATTTTTAAATAAAAAAAAGGGGTTTTAGTGGCTAATGGTGTAGATTTATCATGTACCCAAGGCTTGTAAACACGAAAACTTTTGAAAATATCAATTGTTTAACTCAATATATTTTTTAATCTCTTCGTCTATCATGTGGGAAGCCACTGAATGTAAATGGCAGTGTAATTTTGTTTTGTTTAGCTATCATTAATTATTTTCGGCTCGAAAATGGCAAAATTTTCGTTGATTTGGTAGCCTCGTATGTAAACTATTTTTGTAAATGGGGAGCTACAGCCACATAGTAGTTTAGTTCGGCTTCAGTCGCCGTCGTGAGTGGATATTGTTTCGGTTGTTTGCAGCGGCTCAAAAAGATCGCTGTACTAATACACAATATTCGAATAACCAAATTTCTTAAATACTTGATTATAATAATAATAAGTGATTTTTTTATTACAATATTTAAAAGCACAGAATAAATAATAGTACTACGTACTAAAAGTAAGTAATATACAGGGTATTTTCGGAACGCTCCCGAAAACTAAGACAGGCGACAGCACCAAGTATACCTTTGATCATGGGTCACAAATAAATTTGATCCTGATGAAAAAATAATCATATTTTTACAACGTTTTATTAGTTTTATTCACGCGCCATCATGTTAGTACAGCTAAATGAAACGATAATTTCATTAAAAAAATCATGAAAATACTGAAACATAAAACCAGCAGTGAAAAGTGAATTGATATCACCTGACTAATGGAGGTTAATGTACGCGCGAACGGTGAAAAAAGAACGCTGGCCTTGAACTTGGCTACTGAGCGATTTATCACATATTGGTACGAAGGGGGCGCGACGGGGGAACAATCCGCCAGTATAACTGTGCCTGCATGCTATTGGTTCCCGCGCTTTGTTCGCTCCAAAAATACAGTCGCATACACAGCTTACTTTGCGACTCGCGCGATTTTTTAAAAAGGAAGGAAAGAAAAATTATTTATATCTATTGTTTTATGACTAAACTAGTGAACGAAAAGGTAAATATGATAGGAGAAGGTGAATGGGGAAAATTGTGCAGTAAATTTAAAAGTGTTGAGGAAGAATACCGAAAAAATTACCATGTGATCGACCTGAGGACGGAAGCTCAAGCGAAGATGAAAGTGATGATGAAGTAGCATCCAGTAACACCAACACACCATCAACATCTGGCTTCCATGTAACCCAAGACGACATAATGGACGGCGTGTCACACTTAGCTTAAGTTTTCTTCTTACAAACTTAAAAATATTTTACGATAGAAATAACAAATAATGCTCAAGTAAACATTATCCATTTTTAATTCCAACCACTTCCAAAGTTCTAAGTAGCTAGTAAAACGCCTAGTATGATTCTACAATAAAACAATTAAATACTATAATATTATAAAACAATAGCCCAATACCATGTAGTACTTTAGAACGCGACTGTACCAACACTCCCTTCGCTATCGACCTATATCTAGCTCGGTCAATGTTACGGTCATAAGAAAAAAGGGCGCATCTGACAATTTTTGAATAAATGAGTTAAATATACCATTCGTCTCATGATAAGAAGGCGCATCTACTATTTTTTTTAATATTCACAAATATCAATATTTTAGAAATTATCGTAAGAATTTTAGACGTAACTGTTGATCACAGATGACATTTTTTTAGTAGAAAAACTTATACAAATTCAACATAAAAGAAAAGACTTATTTAACCAGTTGCTACGTCATCTTTAACAATATTTGCATCGATTACTTAAATTTCAATTATTCTTGTCTTATTATTCTATATCTTATTATTAAGAGCTGGTGTTTCACATGTGGTCCCATATAAATTTGATCGAGGTCAGACCAATAGTTTTTGAGTTATCCTTAATTATTTATATTAAAGTCGGTTGTACAAAATTTTTAATTTTTATATAATTGTCGTAGTAAGTCTCGTATGATATCCCCTTTAAAATCATTACTCAAGAGTTGAGGGTTGTTATTTTTTGTGTCTCACTACCAATGGTTCTCTAATATTTACTAAGAAAAAAGTAATAAATTACTATTAGCGTCCTTTCAAATTCAAATGACCTTTCCAAAATATGTAAAAATGTTAAATGAATGGCAGTTTTTTTTTATTTATAAGGTTGGAAAGACGCAAATAGTTATATGCGTCTTTCCTTTGATGTTTTTGTGTTGCTAGATGTATTTTTTAAGCTAAGATGAAAAGGAAAATTCTTTTTATTTAAATAAATAAACAAATAATCAAAAAAATAAGTTCGTCCTTAAAATCTTCATGTCTCTACGTATATATTTCAATTTTCATATGAAAAGGGTCTGAAAGAAAAATTCATCAATTTATTTTTTATTTCCATTTTACGTTTTTGTTAGTTGCGTCCTTCTTTATTATGACGCATGAGAATGTAACCCGGCCGGCTCGTATCGCCTCACGCTGTGACGCAGTAGGTTTCCGTTTTGTCGTGTTAATTAATTGAATTTTTGAAACAGTTCCGTGTTGATTTTGTACACGCGTGCACGAGCGTTTTGTTTATTAAATTGTTATAACGTGTTGGTATTATTCTTGTTACGTTTTTTGTTTTAATAATGCTTAACGCGTACGTTTATAGTGATTGTGAATACGACAACATGTTATGTATCCGAACCTAGGTACACGAAGTATCGCTAAATAAATTGTTAAGACGTCGGGATGGAACAAGTGTGTCATACTGTGCAGTGCACAAAGTGTTGAAGCGTAACCGAATGCTTGGCCACCTCGCTCACCAGATCTGACCCCGTTAAACTTCCTTCTTTCTGTGGGGTATGTGAAAGAAAGGGTTTTTAATCGTGAGTGTGATAGTGCTGACGAAACTACAAAAGGATCGTGGATGTTTTCGACAAACTACGTACGGACTGTGTCGAAGACCACACGATGATGCCCCGCCTCCATGAGTCTGCCTTGAAATGAATGAAGCACAATTTGAGCCGCATCTCATAAGACCACGGAGGATTTAGAGCGGTAAGCTGTTTCATAACAATTTTTTTTAAATAACTTAGTACTGAATAAATCTGAATACATACATAACTGAATACATGAGAATAATAAACATACCTACACGATGAATAAAAACGCATGACTCTAACCTTGGTTACATTTCATTTAAATGTTTTTTCATTAGCGGGAAATCGAACCAGTTATTTGGGTTATTTAACCTGTAAATTCGGATTAAAATAGCTACGTGGAGACAAGTACAGTGGCAAAATAGTAGGTTAAGTAGATAAGTTAGGTATTTAGACAAGTGTTGTAAATTATTAGGTATTGTGGTATGGCCCGCTAGTTGCGGACCGCGCGAATTTGCGTTCGCGCGTACATTGACCTTTAATCAGCTGATATGAATTGAGTTATTCCACTGCTGGTTTTATGTTTCAGTATTTTCATGATTTTTTTTTATGAAATTATCGTTTCATTTAGCTGTACTAACATGATGGCGCGTGAATAAATTTATAAAACGTTGTAAAAAGATGTTTTTTTTTCATCAGGATCGGATTTATTTGTGACCCATGATCAAAGGTATACTTGGTGCTATCGCCTGTCTTAGTTTTCGGGAGCGTTCCAAAAATACCCTGTATATTTTTTTTGTCATGGGTGACATTTTCCTGCTTTTCCAGGGTGTCGAAACCGATAGGGTTGTCGAAATGTAAATCCAAGGTGGCCGCAGCAATAGATATCAAGTTTTTCATCTTGAGTGTCATTTTCATGGTGTTCGAGGGTGTTGAATCCGATAGTGCTGTCGAAATGTAAATCCAAGATGGCGGCTGAAGTAAGTATCAATTTTTTCATCATGGGTGTCATTTTCATGGTTTTCGATGGTGTTGAAGCCGATAGTGCTGTTGAAATGTATTTAAACTACTTTAAAATTCCTTATAATCATGTTATACGTAATTTTTTTTAATGCGCTTAAAGTATGCCCAATTGGAATTACCAATATATTTGCAATATTGTGACATTTACCTGCAGCCTCAATGATCATGTACTCTGTTTTTTTGACATTGTATGTGCGCCCATGCTCAGTAGCATACATCTCACATACCTTTAACATTTCCCTTAGGCCTTCCATCGTTGGGCTGAGCATCAATGAATTTGAATTTGTGCCACTTACCTTGCAGAAATTAGTGGCAGAGTCCGCAACAAAATATCCCGTGTTTCGTCTTGCGCCTGATCTCATTATTAATTTTATTATTCTAATTATATGCGTAGGTGTTTGGTAAAAATGCAATAGAGATGTGTCAAAATCAAGTCAAGGGAAGTCCGTAATCTCTGAATGGGGTCAGCGTGACAGTTTTTGATCATGGTTATAATGATCACGTTTAAAGCAGTAAACTTAATTATACATTATTTTATAAAGGATCCCTTAAAATAATATACATTTACCGCTCACCGCTATGAAAAAATATGTCTAGTATAATTCTAAAAGTTGTACATAGCACATTTAAATACGCTACAAACATACGCAGACCTACCTACTAAAATAGCTCTCTATACGGAGAGCGCTCCATGAGCTCCATTAAAATAAGAGTGAAATAATCTTTCGTATTTTAATTATTACCCTCGTATTCCAATTTGTATATTTGGTCCGCCTAATGGATTAGACTTTATTTGAATTCAGAGCTACTCTCAAGTTTTAGAGATCGCGTAGAATTTTCTGTATTTCTGTACTTGTGATGTTCTGATGTACTATCGGTCAGATTTCTGGCTGCCTCATTGATCTAGTCATCGTAGTAACGGCAAGAGCTGAAATAATTCATTAAGTTCTTCCTGTTTTTTTTTTTTATAGAATGAGGGTGAAGAGCGTGGGAAACGAATACACCTGATTTCATTTCCCTCTATCTCCTCTTAAGACACCCATGGGTAGTGAATTGTCTTGCGACGCCACTACTACAAGGCACTTAAATTAATTTCAATAATTATTTAACAAGAACTACATTCCTATATCTATCAAATATTCATGATTCATAAATCGCCACTGCATTTAGTGGGTAATTGCTAATCACTAATCCTTTTTGTTGGAGGAAGAGGCACTGTAAACAAAAATCAATTATTAAAATATATTTATTAGCTTAATAACTTAAATGTATATAAAGTTATCACGTTTTTATTGCCTTACATACAGGGGTAGTCACAGGAAAAATAATCAAAGATATTATTTATATTTATTAATGAATATTTATTAATAATTTAAATCTGACATTTAATTGTAAGAATTAGAATGATAGATTTCATGTGACTGACATAAATAATTTAATTAAGAAGTTTTTTTACTAGAGATAGTAGATAATTACGTATCCAAGTATATTATAAGATTGATAGCAAATATGCTATGTTATTATTTATATTTTAAATCAGCCGAGGATCTAATCACTAATCCTTTTTGTTGGAAGAAGAGGCACTGTAAACAAAAATCAATTATTAAAATATATTTATTAGCTTAACAACTTAAATGTTTATAAAGTTATCACGTTTTTATTGCCTTACATACAGGGGTAGTCACAGGAAAAATAATCAAAGATATTATTTATATTTATTAATGAATATTTATTAATAATTTAAGTCTGACATTTAATTGTAAGAATTAGAATGATAGATTTCATGTGACTGACATAAATAATTTAATTAAGAAGTTTTTTACTGGAGATAGTAGATAATTACGTATCCAAGTATATTATAAGATTGATAGCAAATAAGCTATGTTATTATTTATATTTTAAATCAGCCGAGGATTTGACTACCCAGGCATCTGCTTCTATTAAGCAGCATAATGACTTTACATTGAATTGGGAATCAGTAATTTCAAATTTAAATTAGAAATTGAGACAATAGTGCTAATCTATAGCAATCATAGTAACAATTTAAATTATCCAGAAAGAAGCCCACAAACAGTAAATAATTATATTATGAGTAATTAGTTACTACTGTTATTACAACTGTTTATATAATGACTTATTTTCAGAAATTCCTATCAATATTATTTAATGAATATAAATATTTCTAGAAAACAACTTTATGTTATAAAATACACATAGAACACAGTAAGTAGTAGAAATAAAAGTCAATACAATATATAACTAAAAAAATGAAGTGTGCAGACCAACGACGAGGCAGCATTTTTTTTTCTACCCTCAATCCTAAGAGTAAATTATAAAATAATCTATGTATATACAAAAGAGCGACCAACATAACCCAATGTAACAGTAAAATAAGGTGGAAAGCCCAATGTAATTGCCAGTCATATAGCTCGAAGAAGTGACGACCATTAGAGAGGAAACGTTGTCAAATGGCCTAGTACCTATTAGCGAAGGGTGGCCTCTCACTTGATGGGATAATGGCCTAGTAAGACGTGCAAGACATCCTTGAATGCAGGTACCTCAGAGTCGTGTTTTGTGTCATTCTTTGAGGTGGAGGGCTTTGTATCGAGTGCTGAACTTGTGGAGTACTGTATGATGATTATGATGTTGATGATACTAAACCGCTTGATAAAGTTGCGAAAGTTATTACATAGTAAACAATTGCTTACATCATTATATTTTTTAAATTTAAAAGTCAATCGAAGCATGAATCATAAATTAATTATATTGTGAACACGTTTTAAAGCGTAAGAAGGCACATAATAATACGCCCTGACATTTGCTTGATGTCTACAGAAAATAGATGCCGGCCTTAATCAGTCTTGTTTATAACACGGCACATAAAGCTATACATAATCTAAATTTTAATTTACGTAAAATGGCTCAAATGATGGTTTTATTAATGAATTAATATGCAAAGGATATTAAAATATATAGGGCTTAATTAATTAACATGATTAATACTACTGACACGGTTTACGCCTAAGATAAGCGAACAATGTACGCTTTGAATGTGTATATATGTAGGGACTTTATTGCGGAAAAAACAGAAACAAAAGATATAAAATATCATACACAGAAAAATAAACATGTTTAATTATAATAATGGACCTTTCAAGCTGTTTCTAAATCACAATGAATGAATATTCTAAATGGGTAAATTTTGACTATTTGAAGGGAAATGGTTTTTTTGTGATTTTATTGCCGCTTCTCTTCACAAGGTCTCCCCGCGGTAGAGATACCATCGGAGACTATAGATCTTATAAAAGACATCTACTATAAAAGCAAAATTCATGTAAAGTTAGTAAAAAGTAAAGACACATTTGTAAAGGCGTCAGACAAAGTGACTGCTTGTCACCTATTATTTTTATAACTGTGCTACAAAATATAATAAAAACTCTGAACTGGGAAAAGAAAGGAATAAATGTAAACGGGAAACTCCTTAGTAATCTTAGATTTGCGGATGACATCATACTCTTCTTCGAAATAGCATCTCAATCACAAAAAAATATTAATGAACTAAATGAGGTAAGCACTTTGATCGGCTTAGAACTAAATGCTACCAAGAATAAAGTCATGACAAACCACCATTTTATATCAATAAGGGTCAGAAACACTATATTAGAATACATTTACAATAATAATAATTAATGCTCCTCGATACCGCCTGCATCGTCCGCCGGTTTCTTTGCCTTTCCCCCTAACCCTCAGCCGTCTGGTTTCCCCTGCCTAGGGCTTCCATCTGGTTGGGTTTTTATATATTTATGTATTTTTTATGTATTTATTTTATTTTATTGATATTAATGTATGTTTACCATTTTCATTTACAATTATATATTTATACTGCCCAACCAGATGAGCCAACTTTATAGATAACCCAAAATAATAATAATAATAAAATCATATATTTCCTCTTCATAAAGGTATAAAATTTCACATTACTACTTAGGTAAATAATACGGTTGCAGACAATTTCTAACCTTTGTGAGAGACTGGTGTCCATACTAGGGTAATCCCTGTGTTATAGATTTCCAGGCCCTCACCCTAACGAATTGCACATAATATTTACATTTTCAATTATACTACAAGAAATGATTCTATATGGTTTTTTAAAGTTATTTCTATATAAATAAAAAGTATGTGTGTGTGTGTTTGTGTGTACACACACACAAACACACACACACATACTTTTTATTTTGTTTGTATTAGGTATGCATTTTTAGGATAATATTGTCAGTAAATTTTCAGCAGCCTATAATCGATATTTAGCAACCACTTCTGTAATTTTTGTTTACATGCATGTTTTGGTAGAGAGTAAATTAATTAACGTTTATTCAATTTATTATATAGGTAACCTCCCAGGAAACAGAAAAATCTATGTGAAAATTGGGTCTTTAGACATTTACTGGGACAAACTACATATTTACTTTTTTTGTTATTATTGGAGTTCATATTCTTTTAACTATTTATTTACTAAATCAGACCCATTTTATGCGTGGTTATATACCTCAGACCATGTATCTGCCTGGAAAAGAAGAGCCATGTCATCCGCAAAAGCAATTATCCTCCCATTGTGAATTTTTACATTACATAGGGAATTAATATATGTTAGAAATAGCGTTGGACCAAGTACACTACCCTGTGGTACACCATACGATACGGGAAGATCATCACTGCAGCAACAACCAATCCTTACCCTCTGATATTGACCCGTTAAATAGTCATAGAACAGCTTCAGCTGTGTATTTCTTATTCCAAGATCTTCTAGCCTATTCAACAAAAGCAGTACGGAGACGGTGTCAAATGCTTTAGCTAGATCAAGGAATATAACAACTTCTTTCTTTTAACGGTCAAGGTTTGTAACAATGAAATCAGTTAGTTCATGAACTGCATCCTGTGTTTTTTTATAGGATAAGGGTGACAAACTAGCACACAGTCCACCTGATGGTAAGTGGTTGCTGCGGCCCATAGACATCTACATCTATCCTCGTTTGCGAATCAAAATGCAGATGCGTTGTCACCCGTGCGGACTAAGATGGAATGCCTCATTTCCAGTAAAAAGGGCCTCCGGCCACCTGCACTCACCAAGCGAAACGCAGAGGTAAACCTCTACTTCACGCTGGTATTCTGTGAGGTCGTGGTACCACCCCGGTTCGAGCCGGCCCATTCGTGCGACAGCAAAAGCTGCCACGTGGCTCTACCACTGTTACTGTGTAGAACGTTTTGGTCGAAATCAATATTGGCAATGTGATAACAGATTATGTTTCTCTAAGTAATTAGTCAAGCGCTTGTTGATTACTTTTTCTAGTATTTTTGACACAGTGGGAAGAATGGAAATGGGTCTATAGTTATTGACACATCCCGCATTACCGCTCTTGTAAATAGAGTGAATTTCAGCTAGTTTAAAACAATTGGGGAATTTGCCAGTTTTAAGGGAAAGGTTACACATATATGTAATGGGAGGGACTAGCAAATTTCTGTACCTTTTTAGAAAAAAAGTGCAAATATTATCTCTACCTACGCTTCAATCAGTTTTCATATTTAAAATAATTGTCTCTATTTCATGTTCGTCCGTGCCAAGAAGTACTATGGAACGCTGATATGTGTTTATAGGAAATATGCTAGAAGTTCTGTTATTAATGTGGTGTTTACTGCCAAAAATTTACCTATATTTACAAAAAAATAATTAACATAATTAAATGCAATTTTGGGGTCAGATTTGTTTAATAATTTAATGGCATTATTATTATTTCATTATGACGACCAGACGACAACTGTTCAGTGATGTCTCAGTGATCGCGAGGGTGAAAACCGGCAGCGATCACCGAATGGTTAGAGGCACACTGAACCTAAATGTTAAGTTGGAGAGGTCTCGTCTGATGAAGTCAACGCTCCGTCCCCCTCGTGCTCTAATCCAAAGTCCCGAAACCTTTCAGCTCGAGTTACAAAACCGTTTTCAGTGCCTAGAAGACTGCAATGAAGTGGACGATATGAATGACAAGCTCGTGGAAACTGTCCATGCGGTCGGAGCTAAGTTCTGTAAGACCCACCGCAGAAGAACACAAAAACTCTCCGATCACACTCTTAATCTCATGGCTGTTAGACGGGGGATGAGGCTACATTCTTCAACAGATTTGACAGCATACAGGCAACTGAACAGACAGATCTCCAAATTCATGCGGCGAGACTTACGCAACTTCAATACAGCTCGTATTGAAGAAGCGATCGAGCGGAACCAAGGCTCCAAAGTCTTTGCCAGAGATCTGTCTGCTAGAAAGAGCCAACTGTCAAAGCTGAAGACCGAATGTGGCAGCATCGTTTCCGGGGCACCTGAGATCTTGAGTGAGATTGAGAGGTTCTATGGGCAGCTGTACACGTCATCGTTGGAGCCACACGCAAGTGTGAGTAACGATCCAAGAGCGAGTCTTATTCGACACTATTCCGAAGATATCCCGGACGTCAGTCTGAGCGAGATTAGAATGGCTCTCCAGCACCTTAAAAACGGTAAGGCCCCAGGCGAGGATGGAATTACAGCGGAGCTTCTGTAAGCGGGTGGAAGACCGGTACTTGAAGTCCTTCAGAGGCTCTTTAATTCCGTCCTCCATGGTGGCATTACACCGGAGGCGTGGAGCAGAAGTGCGGTGGTCTTGTTCTTCAAGAAAGGTGACAACGCTCTCTTGAAGAACTACAGACCGATTTCCCTTCTGAGCCGCGTCTACGTGCTGTTTTCGAGAGTCATTACGAATCGTCTCGCGCGCAGACTTGACGACTTCCAGCCTCCCGAACAAGCCGGTTTCCGAAAGGGCTTTAGCACCATAGACCACATACATACCCTACGGCAAATTGTACAGAAGTCCGAAGAGTACAATTTGCCACTATGTCTGGCGTATGTGGACTATGAGAAAGCCTTTGATTCCGTCGAAATTTGGGCGGTGCTGCAGTCCCTTCAGCGGTGCCAAGTTGACTGTCGGTATATTGAAGTGCTGAAGTGTTTGTACAGTAGAGCTACGATGGCTATCCGAGTACAGAACCAGAGTACGAAACCTATCCAATTGCAGAGAGGTGTAAGACAGGGTGACGTTATATCCCCGAAACTCTTCACCGCTGCATTGGAAGACGTTTTCAAGCTTCTGGACTGGAAAGGATACGGAATTAACATCAATGGCGAGTACATCACTCACGTTCGATTTGCCGACGATATAGTCCTCATGGCAGAATCACTGGAGGAGCTAAGCACTATGCTCAATGACCTCAATAGTGTCTCCCAACGGATAGGTCTTAAGATGAACATGGACAAAACAAAGATTATGTTTAATGTCCATGTCACACCTATGCCGGTAGTTGTTGGGAGCACTAAGCTCGAAGTTGTTGACGAGTATGTTTACCTGGGACAAATAGTCCGACTAGGTAAGTCCAACTTCGACCGAGAGGTCAATCGACGGATTCAACTCGGCTGGGCAGCGTTCGGGAAGCTACGACACATCTTCTCGTCAGAAATACCTCAAAACCTTAAAACAAAATTGTACAACCAGTGCGTGTTGCCAGTGATGACTTACGGAACTGAGACGTGGTCCTTCACTGCTGGCCGTATGAGGAAGCTCAAGGTCGCTCAGCGAGCTATGGAGAGGGCTATGCTCGGAGTTTCTCTGCGTGATAAACTTAGGAATAAGGATATCCGCAGTAGAACCAGAGTAACCGACATAGCCCAACGGATTAGTAAGCTGAAGTGGCAGTGGGCCGGCCATATAGCTCGAAGAACCGACAAACGATGGGGAAGAAAGGTTCTCGAGTGGCAGCCTCGTACCGGTAGGCGAAGTGTAGGGCGTCCCCCCACAAGATGGAGTGACGACCTGGTAAGACATGCAGGAAGTCGATGGATGCAGGTGGCTCAGGACCGTGCTTTGTGGCATTCCTTGGGGGAGGCCTATGTTCAGCAGTGGACTTGTGAAGGGCTGTAATGATGATGATGATTATTTTGTTTATTCATATTTGTGACTATTTTAAATGTGTCCCAAAGTTTTTTATTACTTGTTTTTACTGCTGCTGTTAATTCTGATATTTCATATTCCTTTTTCAGTTTTTTAAGTAGTTCATAACAGTAATTACGTAAACGTTTGTATGTAGTTATGATTACGTCATCATGCGGATATTTTTTACATTTTTGGTGTAATTTGTCACGATTTCTTAAGCATCTCAAGATACCTGGGTTAATCCGGCGCTTTCTAATAATTTTGCGATTAGAAACTTTTATTGTTTTTGTATTAATTTTTAAAGCATTAGTTAAGGATTCTAACAGGAATGTAGCTGCTAAGTCAACGTCCACCATAGAATAAATACTTTTAAAGTCTAAAGTGCTAAGGTAACTATCTAATTTATCATAATTAATACGTTCAAAGTTATGTTTACCTGGGACAACAAGTATTTTTCTCTAAGACAAGATACGAAGATGACATTTAAAGACAAATTAACATAACCCGGAATACATTCTGGAGCAATAAAGAAACCCTAAAATCAAAACTCCCTGTAAAAGACAAGAAAAAATAATTTTTTATTTACGATAATAATAATAATAATAATAATAATTTATTTTATTTTCTCACCACAATACAGAATTATTGTACATAATATTATAGTATAGCCTCAATAATATACTGTGGGAGACTGGTGCCTAAGCTAGGCTTTTCGCCTGTATTTCAGGACGCCAGGTCTCCGCCCTATGGTTGTAGTTACAATACTTTTATTATGCACTCGTACATGTACCATATTTATAATTTACATAATATCTTCTTTCTTTTTATTAGGATTCTAGATATATTAAAAAGTGTGTGTGTGTGTGTGTGCGCGTGCGTGTGTGCGTGCGTGCGTGTGTGTGTGTGTGTGTGTGTGTGTGTGTGTGTGTGTGTGTGTGCGTGCTTTTGTTTGTTAGTTTGTACTGGGTTAGTAATTAACTTTGATTCGATTAGTAATTAGATAGAATTAGTAAGTAGTTGTTCGGTGTCATAATAATTTAGTTCTTGGAGCCAGATAGTTATTTTCTTTTTGCATATAGTTTTGTTAACGTTAAATATAGGGATAATTTTATTGACTTTATTGTATAAGAAACCTCCAAGTTGACAAAAGAAACGTTTAGATAATTTGGTGGATAGAGTTATATGACAGCGGTCCACGGGGTTAAAACGCCTTTTATCTCGGGAGAGTGAAGAGTTGTATTTTAATAAAGCATGCTGTTTTAGTAAGGTACTTTGTATAAACAGTTGCCGCACAGTTAAAATTTTCAATTGTTTATATAGGAGCTCTGTAGGCAGGGGCGTAGCTACCGCCGTATCAGCCGTATCAATGATACGGGGCCCCCGGGTTAGAGGGGCCCCGAACGTGTGTAACCAAAAATTCCAAAGACAGACAGACAGGACAGGAAAGGATATCAGTATTATCTATAGAAGCAAAGAATTAAAAAAAAACTAGGTTAGTTCCTAGAAGTATTAATTGTAAGTAATAACTTATAATCAATATATAATAATTTTAATTGAATTCAAGTGTTTTTGTTCCTTTTATGAAATCTTTACTCTTCATTTATTTATTTATTCGTATGGGGTTCTTACAATCGATAACAATAAATTAAAATTAAAATCTAAATTATAAAGTTATTCTATCTTTTAATTGCTGAATCCATGGGATAGTGCCGTTTTAGAGAGAGAACAGGTCTGTTGGGCAGCCGTGGTACCTTGTGAGTGGGCAGTCTCTAGCTATATGCTCAACATTCTGGACAGCAGCTCCACACTCACACCCCGGTGATTCCCTCCACCCGCACATGGACATGAAGGCATTGCTTGGTCCGCATCCGGTTCGTACCCTATTCAGTTGGCACCATTCCCTTCTTGGGAGAGCAAAACCAGCAGGTTTAAGTGTAGGGTTGATGGTAACTCCCATGTTATCAGGGGATTTTGCGTTCCATTCCTGCAACCACTGAGCAGATGTGTTAAATCCGCCGGACACGAGTTCACATGCGGTCTGGTATGTTGGGTGACGTGACTTCAGGCGGTGGGGTGGCGGATCAGTAAACTCCGCGTGAGCTGGCAGGTTGGGATTTCCGTAGACCTTCTGGGACTCTCGTAGTAGTATTTGTTGTCTTCTCAAATGGGGTGGGCTTATATGGCTTAGCAAGGGGAGCCACTGGAAGGGGGTACATTTTAAGGTTCCAGATATGCATCTCATGGTCTGGTTCAGCTGGGTGTCCACATGCAGCACATGTGCACTATTTGACCATACTGGTGTACAGTACTCTGCTGTTGAGTACACCAAATTGAGATCAGTTGTAGTTGTAGCCTGTGCAAGATGTTGTTTCTGGTCTTGAGCTTTTTGGATAATTTGTCCATGTGCGGAGCGTACGTGAGACTCCGATCGAGAGTCACGCCCAGGTATCTCGGAGTGGGGTTGTAGTGCAACATGGCTCCAGCAAACTCAACAGTAGGCTCGTATTTTGTCGTTTGGTTAGCCAAGTGAAACGCAGTTACTTCGGTTTTGGCAGTGTTTGGTACTAGTCTTCATTTCCTAAAGTATGTGTCTAGTATGCTTAAGTCCTCGTTAAGGATACCTTCGGTTGATTTGAAGGTTTCGTGTTGGGAAGCTAGTGCTATATCATCAGCATACATAAATTTACGACTCTGCGTTTCAGGTATATCATGTAAGTAAAGATTGAAGAGCAGCGGAGCTAAAACTGAACCCTGTGTGTTGTGTCCATTGTTCAGCTTTTTAGTACGACTTTCACTGTCGCCAAGGAAAACCATGAACTCACAGTTGCTAAGGATGCTATTTAACAGCCCCACTATTTTTCTGCATGGTTCCGCTTTCATGACCTTATAGACCAATCCTTGTCGCCAAACTGTGTCGTATGCCGCTGAGAGGTCTATTAAAACAGCAACCGTCTTTAGTTTCTTTTGAAACCCTGCTTCAATGTGGGTTGTGAGGGACTACACCTGTCGGTACAGTTGCAGCCACAACGGAAGCCAGCTTGTTCCACTGGAACCCACCTTATCAATGAAAGAGCATAATGCGGTTGTAGATTAGTCTCTCCAGAAGTTTGTAGACACAGCTCAGAAGGGCGATAGGACGGTAGCTCTTACGATCGTCTGCAGGTTTTTGGGTTTCAGCATAGCAATAATCTTCGATCTATTGAAGTCGCGAGGCAGTTTGTTACGTAACAGGATATCTGAGACAGGATATCTCTTTCAGCCATTGCCTGCATTTCGGGCCCAGGTGCTTTAGAAACTCATTGTAGACCCCATCGAAACCAGCAGCTTTATTAGGGGGCAATAGTTTCAAGGCGCGAACGGTTTCATCTTGGGAGAATTCTCGTTACAGCTGGTAGTCAATTGGTAGCGACGCCTTGAGCTGGTTAGCGCACTGTCGTGTCGCCCGGGTATCATCTTTCCTGCCTTTAACTCAACTATTCTGTTTGCAATCGCGTTGGCTAGTGGAGCAGATCCACCACGGTAGTTTGTTCCAGTCTTGCCTGCCAATCCATTGAGCACCCTCCAAGCTTTCCTGCTGGAAGTCTTAAAATCCATTGACTCCACGGTATCGAGCCACCTATTTCGACGTCCTTCGTCGAGAGATTTCAGAAGGTCATCACCTATTTCATAGTTACCCGTACGCGTGTACTAATAATAATAATAAATTCTTTATTTCAGATAATTAAAATCCATATGTGGGTTAGTAACACAATAATAATAACAACACTTATAATAACAAGGGTTAGTAAAAAACAATGGTTTGCTTAAAATCTAGGGAAATAAAATAAATACACTGTGCCTAGACTGATCATCATGGGGGTGGATAGGGCCCAGTTATCAGTCTCTGCACAAGGCATTTCCACAGCGGCGATGTATATCTGTCCGCTATGGTCCTCAGAATGCTGTTGTGACTGGCTCGTACCCTGCTAATAAGGGATGCGGTTTTTTTGCGTATGATGGCATTAAAACCGTCTGTTTGGTATGCCGCAAACATCCCTGACGCACTACAAAAACGAGGCAGTCCCAACAGCATTTTTTTTTATAGGAGAGGGGGCAAACCAGCATGCGGCTCACCTGATGGTAAGTGACTACCGCCGCCCATGAACAACTGCAACACCAGGGGAATCGCAGATGCGTTGCCGGCCTTTTAAAAAGGAGTAGGCTCTTTTCTTGAAGGTCCCTAAGTCGTATCGGTCCGGAAAAATCGCTGGTGGTAATCGATTCCACAAGGAAGTTGTGCGAGGGAGAAAACTTCTTCTGAATCGCACAGTGGTGGACCGCCAATCATCTAGATGATTGTGTGTGTGTGTGTGTGTGTGTGTGTGTGTGTGCTTTAGGCTAAGGATTGAGCTTTCAGTAGAAAGTAGGTCGGAACCCGAACTGCGCGTCATGTATGTTTGCATACTTATCTAATTCCGAGTCAAACACACTGTCGAATACCTTAGCAATTGCTGTTGCAAGTGATATAGGGCGGTAATTCCCCCTGCTCGAGATGTCACCGGTCATGTCCTTAACAATGGGCACTACGATGGTCTTTATGAGGTCACGTGGTAAATAAGAGTGATTTATGCACATTGAGAAGAACAGGGCCAGCACTCTCGGCAGATGAGGCCCGGTATGCCTCAGATGTTCCACACTAATACCGTCATGGCCGGGGGACTTGCCACCGGTGATTCTTTTTAGCGCCTCTCTAACCTGCTTTGCAGTAATGTGCATCAGTAGCACGTCCCCCTGACATCCGGCCTTAGCACTATTCACAGATACTAAGGGCCCCAGTGGGGAATGCACTTTGAAATGTTGAGCAAAAATATTCGTAATATGTACCGACTCGCTATTCCCATCCACAATCACCGGGAGGCCAGGCCTAACATCACATTTCTTGGTAGCCTTCCAAAACTTTTTAATGTTTTTGTCCACCCTATGCTGTGCTAGGATGTCCATTTTTAATTGTTCCTGGTTTTGTTGACACCATTTTAACCGACTTTCGAACATTTTGCCGGACTCGTTCATTTGATCATAGATCCTTCCAGATGATGGCCTATTATACGACAACCATATCCTGAAGTTAAGCCTGGCCAACCGATGCGCCTCTTGAACATGTTTGTTCCAGCCACAGAGGTGTCTGTTTTTACTTGGCTTGTTACAAGGTTTTTTCTTAGTTTTGCTAGCCGCATCACTCAAGGCACCTACAATGCTGTCATACATCCGGTCTAACACCCGTTTGTGTTCATCCAAACTGCATAGCTCGCGACTGCACTCTGTAAACTCCGAGGGGAAATCAATCTCGCCTAGTGACAGAGTTCTTGATAATTACATATTTGTTTCTGATCTCTTTCCCCCCATATTACTGAGCTAGGATGCAAGTCGCGTGCTGTCCATTAAGGTCTATCAATCCTTAAGTCACATTTAACTATTAAGGGTAAAGATATATAAAGATCAGACACAAAGACGTCTTCTATAACCTCCACTTCGAGAACGGTTTGCCAGGCCGAGTTTGAGACAACACAGTGGTCATATTTTCAGATTCTGAGCCACTCATCATTAGTTTTCAGCAAGGGATGTACGCCTTGCGGTAGCCTCGGGGAATGCTCTTTTTAGCTGTTGCTATGATAAGTTTAGTGAATCTCTTGTAGTTTTCGGCACAGGGAGGTATCCATCTGATAGCAGCATCCATGTCAGCATTGAATTTGGACCAGTCTACTCTGTGGAAGTTCCATCGAGGCAAAGGCACGGAGTTTAATAAGGGGATCTTAATACCAACCTCCACAAGCACCGGTCGGTGCTGGCTGTTCGGGAAGTTTGAAAGAATTCTTCGTGTGGTTCGATTGATGTCACAGGTAGTAAACGTTAAGTCTGGATTATAATCCCGTTTCCATCTTGCTGATCTTAACGAACCTCTATCCTTGGCATTAAATACCAGGTGTAGGTTGTTGTTCTTCGCCCATTGCACGAGGTGTTCACCATTTGCATCATTTTTGTTATATCGCCAGGTCGTGTGATGACTATTGAAGTCACCGGCATATAGGCATGGGTGTGGGAAAGCGGGGAGGTTGGTAGTCCATGAAGAGTTCGGTGGTTTGTATACGTTTACAATGGTAAGGTTATTGATCTTTATTGCAGAGGCAAATACATCCAGACCCTAAGGCAAGTCTCCGCAGCGACATGTTTAATACCGTCTTTAACATAAGTGGCGATGCCATATTACGCGTGGTTAACTGAATGAGCAATGTAGTATCCCGGGATAGCACCACGGTTATATAGATCCTGTACATCTCTAACGTGAGTTTCTTGTAAAAGGAGTACGTCTATGTCATTTTCTAATAGAATCTTACTTACTACTTCGCATTTAGCTTGACTAATACTTTCTATATTAAGTTGGCAGATTCTGGTAATAGGTCCAATATCTCTAGTCCGGTGGCTCTCCGAGGAGAGCTGATCGCATTGAAGCATTTCAAGTGGGTAATTAAATGATACAATATTCTTTGAACGACTGTGATAGTGCTGTGAGGTTGCAAGTTTATAGCGCAACAGTACAGCAGCCAGTAGTTTGTTGTTCGTTTAGCGCCACCCACCCCGTGTCCCCACGTGCAGGGTGCGGGCGGCAATTCCTGCGGACGTGAATAACTTCATACCCCTACTCTTCATTGGGGCCCCCTAACAAATTTTGATACAGGGCCCCTCTAAGGCACGCTACGCCACTGTCTGTAGGATAGCGATACGGCAATGAAAAAGAGACCTTTAAGATGGCTCTCTGCGTTCTCTCCAATTGAAGCATTTTAGATTTTGGAGCACCGCCCCAGGAGGTAATACCATATGTTAACAGAGATTGGGCCAAGGCGAAGTAGACGGATTTTTTTAGTTTCTCATCAGCCACATCTCTCAGAGTTTTAAAAACATATATAAGTTTACGCAACCTGCTATTAAGGGTATTAATGTGTTCATGAAAACGTAGAGTGCTATCAATTATAACTCCTAGATATTTTACTTTTTCGGCTTGACATAGTTTGATGCAGGTATCTGCGTTATTAAGTGAGTTGGAATATGAGTGACTTACGATGGAATATGGTGGTGATAATGTTGTTAATGTGTTATTTTTTAATCTAAATGTGACATAACATGTTTTGTCTATGTTGAGTGTCAGCACATTACTTCGGAGCCAGTTAGAGACTGTGTTGTAGCCCAACTGAGCGTACGTATAGACATCTTGCCATGAACCTGCGCTAAATAGGAGGACGGTATCATCTGCAAAACTTATAATCCGCCCTTTAGGAAGAGTGAGCATACTCATATCATTTATATATATAAGAAATAAGGTTGGAGAGAGTACACTGCCCTGAGGCGTACCATAGGTAATTGTGCGTTCAGCACTGATGAATTTATCCACCCGAACGCACTGAGTACGTCCACTCAAGTAGTCTTCAAAAAGTTGCAGTTGTATACCTCTAATTCCCAAACTCTCCATCCTACGTAAAAGTATGGGTACAGAAACCGTGTCGAAAGCTTTGGCGAGATCTAGAAATATGCCAAGAACCTTCTGCCCATTGTCCAAGTTTGTAACAATATAATTAGTAAGGTCATGAATCGCATCGGACGTAGATTTACCTGACCTAAAACCATATTGTGAGGGCGAAAGAAAGTTATTTTTTTCTAAGTAGTTTACGAGCCTGTTGTTTATTATGCGTTCAAGTATTTTGGACAAGGCAGGCAGCACAGCTATAGGTCTATAATTATTGACACGGTCTCTGTCCCCACCCTTATAAATCGGGTGTATGATCGATTTTTTAAAAGCTTTAGGAAATTTTCCGGTTGTGAGAGCCAGATTGCAGATATATGTCAGGGGTGGGACAACTACATTAATATGCCTTTTAAGGAGATTAGAGGATATTCCATCCCAACCCACAGCACAGTCATTACGGAGAGATAATATTAATCTTGCAACCTCGTCCTCATCCGTTGGTAACAATACCATGGACTGCGAGTTGTTGTTAAAAGCTTTTTTTGTTGACTCTGTAAGTCCATCCGATATCTTTTCCGCGAGATTTTTACCTATATTAGCGAAAAATTCATTAACTGAATTAACAGATAGCTCCGGAGTGGATGATGTGGTTAATAAGTGATAGGATGAATTTTCTTTCTTTTTTGCCCTGTTTGTTATGTTATTTATTGCTCCCCAGAGTTGTTTAGGATTATTACTAGCCTTTTTTAATTCATTTTTTTCATATTCCAATTTAATTTTTTTTAACAACTTATTACAATAGTTTCTGTACCTAGTAAAAGATGTTTTTAAGACTTCATTGTCTGGCGACTTTTTAATTTTTTTGTGCAATTTGTCTCTGTGTCGGATACAGCGTAAGAGACCTGGAGTGATCCATGGCTTAATGATTTTTTTACGGTTTGGTACTTTCACGGTTTTTGTGTTTTTTTGGACCGCTTGTTTGATAAGATTTATCATTAAATCTGCTGCTACGTGAGGATCATGGGTATTATATACTTCACCAAAGTTGATTAAGTTTATGTCGACAGTCAACTGATCATAGTTAATGCGCGTCGTTGTTTTTTTAACCGCGATTTTGGGCATTTTGCTTGCGAGAAATAATAACACGGTTTCATGATCAGTTAGTGCTGAGTGGACTACTAATGTTGAAGCAGGCAATAGAGTTTTAAGGACAAAATGATCAAGACATGCATTTTGTCTAGTGGGCAAAAAATGTGCAGGCAGCAGGCCGTGTGATGCTAATAAATTTAAATAATTAAGTTTGTTTGTGTCATGGCATTGTTCCTGGATGTTAATATTTATGTCCCCGGTTATTATTATATTGTTGTAATGTGTGATATTAGTCAGGATTATGTCAAGCGAATGCAGGAAGTTAGTGATATCTCTATAACTTGGTGGTCGATATATTGCTAACAAAATGGTATTATGGTTTATTTTTATTTGGAGACAATTTGCATCTAAAAATGACGGTTCCTCTACAGAAACCTGTAGGTTTTCATGTATGTATACAACTACTCCCTCGTTTTGTGTTAGATTGTTAGCAGTCTTAAAGTATTTATAACCTGTTAGATCAGGTATATTATGTGTATTGGGAAGCCAACATTCGGTTAATGTGATGATGTCCCAATCGACCTTAGTCCTAGCGAGTATGGTATAGAAACCTATCATATTTTTTGAAATACTTCTAATATTTTGATTAAGTATTTTGAGCGATTGCTTGGGGTTGAAATTAAATGGGATACAGTTGTCTAAATCACAGGTAGATGAATCCGACACTGAGACAGAATCTATGTTGTTTGTGTAATTTAGTATATTATCGAATTGTATAGTGTTTGTTTTTAATAGTTACATTTTTGTAAGTGACATTTAATAGAACTAAGTTGATAATGTCAATTAATTGGTCGCCAGAAGTGGTACAGAGAGGAAACTGATAGTATATAGTATACATTCCCGTATTGCACGACACATGTTTACTACCCTGCCTTGCATATGGCTGCCAAACATGGATATACAATAATAACACTATAAACAAAATACAAGTATGTCAGAGAGCGATGGAAAGCAGTTTATAAAATATACAAAGGAAACAGAAAAAGAAACACAGACATAAGAAAAACAACAATAATAATAGATGCTTTGGAACATTCTCAAAAACAATAATTTAAAATTTAAAATTTTGTACAATAACCGACTTCAATATAAATTATTAAGAATATCTCAAAATCTATTGGTCAGACCTTGATCAAATTTATATGGGACAACATGTTAAGCACTAGCTTTCAAATAAAAAAAAAATTTTCGAATTCGGCTACCCCAGTTAAAAGTGAAAGTTAGTTAAAAGTTATGAGGTAACACACATAAGAAAAAACATACAGTCGAATTCAGTACCGGCTCCTTTTTCAAGTCTATAGAAAATTGAAATGGGCTGGTCATATTGCACGTATGGACATAGAAAAATGAACACACAGAGTAACTTACTAGTAAGACAGAAAAATAAAAGAAAAAGAGTTAGACCGAGAGAAAAATGGGTTGATGAAATAATAAGAAAAGCCGGTGAAAATGGGACCACAAGGGTAAAGGACAATGACCTGAAAATTTAATTTATTTAATATTTTGAAATTAATATAAAATTTAGAAATTAATTATTGTGCCATTGTAAATGATTTATCATGATAATTATGAATTGTATTATTGCATGCCGTAAGCGCTTAAGCGCATCGGAATGTTCTACTAGCGCCTAAAAATTAAGATTCCAAAGTTTTGTCGCATGAAATCGTATCTAGCAATCATATTGTACAAAATAAGTGATATAAAAAGCACATTGTCAATAAGATAAATGATTGTTGAACCTAATAATATTTTTTAAATCGATTAATTGCTATTTTTAACTAAATAGGGGTTTCAATGGCGTATGGTGTGGATTTATCAAGACCCCAAGGCTTGTAAACACGATAACTTTTGAAGCTATCAATTGTTCAACTCAATATATTTTTTAAACTCTTCATCTATCATGTAGGAAGCCATTGAATATAATTTGCAGTTTAATTTTGTTTAGTTTAGTTATAATAATTTTTTTTCGGCTGCGAAATGGCGAAAATTTGGTATATTTGGGAGCCTTGTATGAATAAATAAACCTAGCAAGCTAACAGCATAGCAAAGTGGCGAAGCAATCAGCTTTGTAGCGGTTTCTAACGGTTGCCGTTGAGCAATCAGTTTCAAAATAAGAGGTTCAGATGCCTGGGTGATCAGTAATCGATTGCTGAAAACAGAATTTGAAAATTCGAAACCGTTCTTGAGATAATCGTGGGACAGACGGACAGACGGACAGATATCGTGAAATCAATAAGTGTCTTCGCAAGCTTCACCACAATAAGTGTTTTCGCAAGCTTCACCACTTAATAATTACTAAATGGAGACAGCGTCACTCAGTTCGGCGTCAAATCGCCGTCGTGATTGGACATTGTTACGGTTGTTTGCAGCGGCTCAAAAAGATTGCTGTACAAATACACAATATTCGAATAACCAAATTTCAAACCCAAAGGGTGACAAACGAGCACACAGTCCACCTTGATGGTACGTGTTTGCTGCGGCCCATAGACATCTACATCTATCCTCTATTACAAATCAAAATGTAGATGCGTTGTCACCCGTCAGGACTAAGATGGAATGCCTCATTTCCAGTAAAAAGGGCCTCCGGCCACCTGCACTCACCAAGCGAAACGCAGAGGTTTACCTCTGGAAAACCAGCGTGAAGTAGAGATTTATCTCTACTTCACGCTGGTTTTCTGTGAGGTCGTGGTACCACCCCGGTTTGAGCCGGCCCATCCATGCGACAGCAAAAGCTGCCACGTGGCTCTACCACTGTTAAGTACCAATTTTTTCATCATGGGTGTTGTTGCAGCCAATAGTGCTGTCGAAATTTTAATCCAAGATGGCGGCTGAAGTAGGTACCAATTTTTTATCATGGGTGACATTATCATGGTTTTCGAGGGTATTGCAGCCGATAGTGCTGTCAAAATGTAAATTCAATATGGCGGCTGCAATAGATATTACTTTTTTCATCGTGGGTGTTATTTTCATGGGTTTCGAGGGTGCTGAAGCCGATAGTGCTGTCGAAATGTAAATCTAAGGTGAAGGCTTTAATAGGTATAAATTTTTTCGTCATGGGTGTCATTTTCATGATTTTCGAGACTTTTGAAACCGATAGTGCTGTCGAAATGTAAATTCAGGATGGCGGCTGAATTAAGTACCAAGTTTTTCATCATGGGTGCATTTTAATGGTTTTCGAGGATGTTGAAGCCAATAGTGCTATCGAAATGTAAATCCAAGATGGCGGCTGCAATAGGTACCAATATTTTTCATCATGGGTGTCATTTAAATGGTTTTCGAGGGTGTTGAAACCGATAGTGCTATCGAAATGTAAATCCAAGATGGCGGCTGCAATAGGTATAAATTTTTTCATCATGGGTGTCATTTTCATGGTTTTCGAGGGTGTTGAAGCCGATAGTGCTGTTGTGTTTATGCTATATATAAATTTACAGGAAAGCATGACCCAGAAACATGTACATTTATCTTCAATTAAGAATCTAAATGCAAATGCGTTGTCACCACTGAAGACTAAGATGGAATGACTCGTTTACCATGAAATAGGTATTCGGTTCTCTACACTCACCATAAGGAACACAGCAGCATTAAGTTGCTATTTTTCGCTTTTATTCTGTAAAAGCGTGGTCTTACCCTGGTCGAGCCGACCCATTCGTGCTACAGTCATAATATAGCTGCAGCATGGTTCTACCACATACAAATTAATATAATCCCGTTATCACCTCTTATGAAACTTACAGGATAAAATGGGACATTGCATCCTCTTACGCTGTCACAACACAAAACAATAAAACCCTCATTGAAAGTGTAAATTGTGAGTACTAGTGCTGGTTTACTACCTGCTCGACGGTGAAAAAAATCATCGTGAGGAAACCAGCATGTCTTACATATATAATGTTTGGCAGACGTAATATGTCTGCCAATAATCACTGGAGGAACAATGTGAACTATACCCCATAACATGAAATGAAAAAACAAGTTTATGCGCAACCACAGGTGCATTCGTTATTCTCTCACTCTAATAGTTCGATGGAGCGGTATTTAGACAAGACTTTATGTGCTTACTGAGGCACGGGGTTGTGATATCGCCAATTTCCTGAATCCGGGCTGCTATTGAGAATTTCTTATCAAAAGAACTCAATAATAAATTTCTAGATCTAACCCAGTATTCGAATAACCCAGAATCCGGAAATTCAAGTTCAGCAGCCGCGTTTACGCTCACTAGATCAATGCGGCAGTTAGTGTGGGATTTATGCATATAGACTGTAACTTCAATAGATTCAATGGATAACTTTCTGTTATTGCTATTTTTTATACAAGAACCGAAAATAACTGACACCAAACCGATTTTGCAATGCCGACAATTTGACCGTTAATCGGATTTTGAACAACGCAAGAACAAAAGCCTAAATTGTAGGAATACAAATTCTGCGGCGATGAAATTATTTTTTCAAGCAATATTTTATTCACTTTTTTATAGGATAGGGTGACAAACGCACACAGTCCACCTGATGGTAAGTGGTTGCTGTGGCCCATAGACATCTACATTTATCCTCGTTTGCGAATCAAAATGCAGATGCGTTTTGCGTTTCGATGCGTCACCCATGAGGACTAAGATGGAACGCCTCCTTTCCAGTAAAAAGGGTCTCCGGTTCTCTACACTACATAAATTATCAACATAAATTATTCATGAAATAATTATGCGCAAAATGTGTTAAACGAAAAGCAAATCGCGGTACAATGGAAAATATTTGTATATAAATATATCTAACGCTTCTTTCACATCTATACCCAGTCAGGTCATAAGTATTGTCACACAGTAAAAACTTTTCTTTTAGAATACTGGCCACAAAAAAGTTTATTGAATTCGAATTTCGAATTGTTTATGAAAATAAAACTGTATACTTTTTAGAATTTTACTCGCTTTTAAATATGGAGTGGACGCTTAATGAAGACCATGTTGCAGTTATTGCGTTGCATCGTTGCGGTTACGCGCCAATTCAAATTTTGACATACTAAACAATTTGAATATAACCAAAAAATTCGTTTATCGTACCATCAAACGATACAATGAAGACTCTAGTGTAGATGACAGGTCAAGAAGTGGTCGCCCTCGGTCTGTTAGGACTCCAGCAGTGATAAAAGCTGTGAAGGCGCGAATTTAAAGAAATCCCAAACTGTTGGCCTTTCAGGTGGGGTTAAGCAGAACCACGGTAAAAAGGGTGTTAAATGAAGACAAAGGGCTTCGGGCATATCGAAGAAAAACAGGACATCTTTTGAATGCTTGTCTAATGGACCTGAGACTGAAGAGATGCCGCGCTTTGTTGAAGCGGTACGCGGGAAAAAATATCGGGAAATTCTTTTATCGGATGAAAAAATTTTTACCGTAGAAGAGAGCTACAACAAACAAAATGATAAGGTGTACGCACACAGTAGTGAAGAAGCGAGAAACCGTATTTCGCGTGTCTAACGAGGTCATTTTCCATCCTCGCTCGTGATATGGTTGGGAGTTTCTTATTGGCGCTTACCAGAGGTACATTTTTGTGAGAAAGGTGTAAAAACGAATGCAGTTGTGTATCAAAATACAGTCCTGATGAACCTTGTGGATCCTGTTTCTCATACCATGTTCAATAACAGGCACTGGGTATTCCAACAAGATTCGGCGCCAGCTCATAGAGCGAAGAGCACACAAGACTGGCTGGCGGCGCGTGAAATCGACTTCATCCGGCACGAAGACTGGCCCTCCTCCAGTCCAGATTTGAATCCGTTAGATTACAAGATATAGCAAAACTTGGAGGAATAGGCGTGCTTAAAGCCTCATCCCAATTTGGAGTCACTCAAGACATCCTTGATTAAGGCAGCCGCTGATATTTACATGGACCTCGTTCGTGCTGCGATAGACGACTGGCCGCGCAGATTGAAGGCCTGTATTCAAAATCACGGAGGTCAATTTGAATAAACTTTAGTTTCATAAGAATCAATGTTTTGTTAAGTTCATTTTAGAATATAAATGTTTTCATAATGAATAAACTTGTTTCAATTATTTTATATTAAACATGTGACAGAATTTATGACCTGACTAGGTATATCCACACATACATGTTTGTCGGCTACAATACTTTTTATTTGGCCCATCTTCAATACATCGCCAATTTGGTCGATAAACTTCCATCTAAGGCGAATCTAGCTAATTTCTGCATATTTATTGTTATCAAATGTTTCTTCCCCAGTAAGGCCTTTTTTGTTCAGCAGTGGACTTACATTAGCTGTAATAAATGAATGAATTAGTGTCATATAAATTCCTGACTTAAAATTTAAATGGACAGTTTTTAGCGCTATGCATTCCTGCAAATTTCTCCGCCGACTTACAGGGATTGTTTCGAGGATAACATTTTCTTATCGAATAAGTACCTTATTTATGCACCGCTTCACGCAAAACAAAGCTATATTTCTCTCCAATTCTTACAAGTGTATGAACAAAATACATAAAGTTAGACTACAAAGTAACTGTTAATGTAAAAAAACATTAGTATGGCCGCTCCAGATATAGACATTTCATATTATTTTTGTATGTATAGTTCTGTATTTATTTATTTATACGTGGTAGAGTCAGACTAGATTCCGATTCCCGTGCTGTCAAGTAAAATGCGTATTTCAGTAACGCTCCACTATTTACACTAAAAACCTTAGAAAAAGTGCTTAATAACAAGTGAATACGACAAATTTCAATGATCAAAGACTAAAAAATATAACCTAAAAAACCGCGATAAAACAGTGTTACATATCGTGATTTCGTAGTGAAATTATTTAGCGTTCTCATTTTTGAGGTTAATTTTGTCAATGACAGCTGCTAGTTAAACGACAAGATTAATTATTATAGGGATTTGTGGCTTGGATATTGTCCTTTAAGTATCAAGCAGAAACAGGATGCCAACTTGAGAATATAGCGGCTACTTTCCCACGGCGCGATCGATTAGATCGAAGAAACCAATTCCTTTCACTCACTCACGAACGAACTTCATAATGAATAGTCAAGCATTGTTCGATATGTTAAAAACGAGATGCAAAACCAAACTAAAGAATTATTAGCAAGAATGGATGAGAAATTGGCTTCCTTTATGCAGGGAGTAAAGGATTTGAGACAAGAAAATTAAATGTCAAAGGAAAAAGTTAAGCGTTTAAAAAATCCAATTGATCTAATAACATCGTTATTCACGGATATAGAGAAAATGCAAATTCAACTAGGGATCTCTCTCATTGAAATGATAATGTAAGAGCCAAATACATACCTACATTTGGATTTTGGATGCAAGAATTTCAATAAAATATATAAAATTGGACAGAATGACGCCTCAGGTAAGAAAAACAGATCCATGTTAATCTCCTTTGTCAACTTTTGGAAGAGAAATATTGTCTTGGCGAAAAAAAAGAGGCTGGGACCCTATTATGTATTAGAGGACTATCCTAAAAAAGTATTAGACAAGAGGAGACATCATGCAGGAAGGAATAGAAATCGGTATAGATACTCAAAGAAAAGATAAAGCTCCCGGACCCGACAAAATAAGCGAAACCGATAATAACACATATTCTCACACAAATCTTTAACGATATCATTAAATCTTCTTTCATTCCTGCGTTCTCCAGCTTACGCGTTTACTTTCTAACAACTTCTTTTCTTTTTGATAATAATATATTTAAGTTTACTATTACTTGCCTTATACTCGTATATATCTTCTGATACATTCTAATTATAAAAAAGTATTATATAAGTCAAAACTTGTAAATGGCCTTCATTTTTGTAACAATTATTTTTGTAAATAAGCTGTAAGTTTTCTAAGCAACTTAAAATAAAATCAAATACTTAACTTGAAGCAAGATTCCAGTGATGACATATGGAATTGAGACGTGGTTCTTTACTGTTGGCTGTCTGAGGTAGCATAGGGGCACTCAGCGAGGTATGAAGAGATTTATACTTGGAGATTTTTTTTTATTGATAGATTTTTAATGAGGATATCCGCAGTAGATCCAGGGCAACTGACATAGCGCAACGGATCAGCAAGCTGAAGTGGTAATCGGCAAGTCATAAAGCATGAAGAACAGATAACGAGATTCTGAGTAAAGGCATAAAAGTAACTTATAAACCAAAATGGATATCTCATGGATTAAAAATTTGTAGCTAAAAGAAAAGAGCTTTATTGTGGAAATATAGAAAATCACCAACAAGTGCTAATAAACTTAATTACAAAAAGTATACAAAACTGTTTAAAAAATTATATATCTGACTAAACGAGCACAAAATAATTATAAAATAAAAACAAGTGATAACTAGTCCAAAACTACATGGCAAACAATTAATAAAGCTAGATTAAATATACCCACTCAGTCCATATCACAAATAAGAGAAGGCAATGAGCATATAACTAAACCTTAACAAATTGCAGAAGCATTTAATGACTACTTTATTGACAAAATTAAACCATTGGAAGATTATGGAAAAAGTGTTGGTAAAAACCTCAGACGCATGTTCGGTTCTATGTTTTTGGCTCCAAGTCTACCACTACAAATATTTGACATCATCAAAAATATGAGAAACACAAGTAGCGTAGGGCATGACGGTATTGATACAAAAATAATCAAGTCCATAAATAAAACAATCTACCATCACCTAAGCTATATCATCAACCTGATCATAGAAAAGGGTAATTTTCCTGATGTACTAAAAGTCAACATCGTGAAACCTGTATTCAAAAAAACTGACAAAGTATCTATGGAATGTTATAGACCTATAGCCTTCATACCAATATTCTCTAAAATATTTGAAAAATATCTTTATAATTATATGAAAAAAAAACGTCATCTTGTGTAGAGAACAAAAAGGATTTCGCAAAAATAAAACAATAAATATGGCACTGTATGATTTTTATAAAAATATAATAACACACGTTGACAAAAGAATACCGGTGTGTTCACTATACTGTGATACGACTCAGGCTTTTGACTATGTTGACTATAACATTTTAATTCACAAATTCGAGGCATTTGGCATTAGAGGTAATGTATTGAGTTTCTTCCAGTCTTACCTAAATAACCGTCGTCAATTAATCGTATATTAAATCTTTGGAACAAATCTGAGAACATTAGCTCTTCGACAGAGCGTTTGGTAAAATACGGTGTATCACAGGGCAGTGTTTTAGGGCCTCTATTATTTATAGTATATGTAAATGAACTACCAAATGCAACTAAGCAACCTATGACCTTATTTGCTGACGATAGTACTATAATTATAAACTGTGATGACATCTTTTCTTATAAAAATGACATAAATGAATCATTAATATCAATAATAACATGGCTAAATAATAATTATTTGAAAATTAACCTAAATAAGACACATTGTGCATTTTAGCCAAAGACAAATAACTCCATCTAACATTGAAGTAAATTACAATGACAATGTTATTGCTAAAGTAGATACAACCCGATTTCTCGGCTTACAAATTGACCAAAAACTAAATTGGAAAGCCCATATACTAGAACAAAATAAAAAATAAGTAGTTCGGCTAACAGTGCATACACTGTTTAGACTTTCTTCTACAGTTAACATTAACGCACCTCTAGCAGCTTATTATGGACTAATCGAATCAGTCCTTAGATACGGAATCATTTTCTGGGGTAACTCAACTTACAGAGAAGTTGCGTTTAAAAGTCAGAAAAGATGTATCCGCGCTATGTTTGGTCTTCAGACTGCCTATAGTTGTATGCCATATTTTATTAAACATAGAATTCTTACACTTCCGTCCTTTTTTTATAGGATATGGGTGACAAACGAGCACACAGTCCACCTGATGGTAAGTGATTGCTGCGGCCCATAGACATCTACATCTATCCTCTATTACAAATCAAAATGTAGATGCGTTTTCACCCGTGAGGACTAAGATGGAATGCCTCAGTTCCAGTAAAAAGGGCCTCCGGCCACCTGCACTCACCAAGCGAAACGCAGAGGTAAACCTCTACTCCACGCTGGTTTTCTGTGAGGTCGTGGTACCACCCCGGTTCAAGCCGGCCCATCCGTGCGATAGTAAAAGCTGCCGCGTGGCTCTAACACTGTTAACATATACACAATGATCCTTCTTTATACATAATGAACATGGCTCTGTTTGTCAGGGCCAATCCTAACCTATTTCCACGGTTGTCTGATAAAGTATAGCGCAACTGCCGTGATGGAAGTAAATTGTGCTTGCAAAGAACAAGAACGGCTCTGCTAAGAAAAAGTGTAGTATGCATGGCTCCTAAAATCTATAATAAAATTCCTCAGATGTATAAATCACTGAACAGCAATATTTTTAAAAATAAATCTAAAACCTTTTAATTGAGAAATGTTACTACACTGTAACTGACTTTCTTAATGATAAATTTTGACATTATAGAATTGCCTTATACATACATATACTTTAATTTAATGTATGTAAGTGTAAGTAAGTTGTAAGTAAATATTTTACTGACTTTGTATTTTAATAGTGAATGTGAAATGAAAACGAACAAACTAACACTTTAAATTTTACACACCGAATATCGGTAAGACATGTTGATACTAATAACACTTACACCAAGAATATATATCTACCCATGCAATGTATATCTCACACATGTTTTAGTAAATAAAATATCTTATCTTATCTTATCTTATCGACTAATAGCAAAAATAGGTAAATCAAAGTACCTATTTAAACGAATATCTAATCTAAGCCAGTCTACTCTATACCTACCTAGTAATGTATACGTATATTTTTGAGCATAATTATTTATCTTAAATTAATGTGTTGTGGCGGTGTAAGAATATCCACTACCCCAAATCATGCCGTGGTTGCCATAAGAGGCGACAGAGGGAAACTTTAATAGGAGATAGGGAGTAGCAGCTTCCTGATAACAACTGTGATTGCTAACCCGTTTGTCTGCTAAGCGTGGTAACTAACGGAAAAATCCTCTGTTTGTGCCCATCTTTGGGGAGGCCTATGTTCAGCAGTGAACTTTTATAGACTGTGATGAATGAATTCATGGAACTGATTATTTTATGTAAGTTAATCATAAAGTGTCACCAGTTTCAGCATAAGGCGATAAAAATTAAAAACCGTAAGAACTAATTTCCTATTTGCTTTAAAAGTGGTATTTACAGTATAAGTATTTCTAGTTTACAAAACGCTTTTTCCTCTTTGAGCATTTTTAAACTTGAAGGATAATTCACCTAGCGGGAAATTGTTCCGGAATTCATGACAAATTTATGAATCGCCAAAGATTGGTGGTCGTTGTTATATAACCACAACGCCCCCTAACACATCATACCCGTCAATGTTTCATAGTGTTGATAGACTTTTTAAATATAAAACTTTTTTTTTTATCTAAATCTTCAACAAATGAAGGGAATTCAGTTTGACTGTGTTTTTTTATGTATGAATGTTACACGATAATATCTTCGTCGATTGTGAACAGATTTCGATGTTTTTATTTTTATTAAATACTACAATAGGGAGAAGTCCTGTATAAATAAAGAAACAAAATTGAATTTTTTTTCAATGAAACTATTTGGATGACCTTAAGATTTCAATATTCCACTACAATAAAGCCGACTTTGAACAAATATAAAGAATAAAATAAGATCACAATATGAATTCGGAGCTTAATTTTTTCACAAACTATGTCTGAGCACTGATTTTGGTATTGTAAATTATTTTATTCTTTTTAGTCCATTGAAATCAGCTTTTACTTTTTATTATAACGTTATGTTTATTTGCACATAACACGAAATCTTGCATTAATATTTGCTATTTGCTCTAGAGAAACTTTTGCAGTCTTCAGGAGAGTAACAAGTTTGAATTAGTTTATTGAACATAATGATTTCTTATACTTACGCGAACACTACACATTTAAATAAAACTAATTTTACGGATTTTGTCGCATATATTAACTTATTTTACATTCCCGACGTATCAATCACTTTACAGCACCCATAGTCACGGGGGGGACTGAGGTGTATGACGTCCAAATGTCATAGTTAACCACGGCTACCTCCAGATTAAAAATTATTAATTTTACTTCCGATCTACGCAGTATGAAGCAATACACTAACATGAAGTCTTGCAGTTGTATGCTTGGGTTGGGATTTAATTTTATTAATTATGGGATCCCAAGCAGATGGTAGCACCCAGCCATCTTCTCTATTGAAATTAGGACGTTTCTTGATTTCAATAGCCTCGCGAATCATCCTTGGAAGGAATCGGTGTTCTTTAGCGAGAATTTGTGGTCTATCAAATCTAATGTAGTGACGGGGGCGATCCTGTACGTGTTCCTGTACGTGTAAGTCTGCAGTCTGTGAACACGTGTATACATTTTTATAAAAATCATACAGTGCCATATTTATTGTTTTATTTTTGCGAAATCCTTTTTGTTCTCTACACAAGATGTCGTTTTTTTCCCCAAATAATTATAAAGATATTTTCAAATATTTTAGAGAGTATTGGTATTAAGGCTATAGATCTATAACATTCCATAGATACTTTGTTAGTTTTTTTGAATACAGGTTTCACGATGTTGACTTTTAGTACATCAGGAAAATTACCCTTTTCTATGATCAGGTTGATGATATAGCTTAGGTGATGGTAGATTGTTTTATTTATGGACTTGATTATTTTTGTATCAATACCGTCATGCCCTACGCTACTTGTGTTTCTCATATTTTTGATGATGTCAAATATTTGTAGTGGTAGACTTAGAGCCAAAAACATAGAACCGAACGTGCGTCTGAGGTTTTTACCAACACTTTTTCCATAATCTTCCAATGGTTTAATTTTGTCAATAAAGTAGTTATTAAATGCTTCTGCAATTTGTTAAGGTTTAGTTATATTCTCATTGCCTACTCTTATTAGTGATATGGACTGAGTGGGTATATTTAATCTAGCTTTATTAATTATTTGCCATGTAGTTTTGCCATGTTGTTTTAAACGGCCCCCAGTCCCCGGCGGCCCCGCTATTCCTGGATACGGTGGCGACCATGGTAACGACGGGGCAGTGGGTGCTAAGAATCTTTTTTTTTTTTTTTTTTATAGGATAAGGGTGACAAACGAGCACACAGTCCACCTGATGGTAAGTGGTTGCTGCGGCCCATAGACATCTACATCTATCCTCAATTACAAGTCAAAATGTAGATGCGTTGTCACCCGTGAGGACTAAGATGGAATGCCTCATTTCCAGTAAAAAGGGCCTCCGGCCACCTGCACTCACCAAGCGAAACGCAGAGGTAAACCTCTACTTCACGCTGGTTTTCTGTGAGGTCGTGGTACCACCCCGGTTCGAGCCGGCCCATCCGTGTGACAGCAAGAGCTGCCGCCTGGCTCTACCACTGTCCTAACTTAAAAATGAAACTTTTTTTAATACAAATAAATTATTTCATAAAAACCAATTTAGTTTTACAAGGGGGTCGCTCGACGTCTGGCGCCGGTGTTGAGCTTATGAAATATATTTTTAATGCTTGGGAGAATTCACAAGATGCCTAAGGTATTTTCTGTGATCTTTCCAAGGCTTTCGATTGTGTTCATCATGAGACATTAATCAGGAAACTACAACATTACGGTGTAAAAAATTTAGCGCTTAGACTTCATATTTAAGTAACAGAATTCAAAAAGTAGTGATTAATGGTAAAGGCTCCTCCGGATCGGTAGTATCAATGGGCGTTCCTTAGGGCTTGATTCTTGGCCCATTCCTGTTTTTAATTTATATTAATGACTTACCTTATCTTGTAGGGGACAATCACGATATAGTATTATTTGCTGATGATACCTCTTTAATTTTCAAACTCAAACGACAGTTAATTAATTATGACGATGTAAATAATGCTCTATTAAAATTGGTACATAAGTTTAACGCCAACAATATGCTCCTAAACGGCAATAAGACAAAGTGTGTTAAATTAACAATACCTAATGTAAAACATTCGAATACCAATGTGCTGTTAAATGGGGAGGAGTTGAGTCTTGTGAATACCCTTGTTTTTCTTGGTATTACTATTGACGCGAAACTTCAATGGAACCCCCATATATCTAAATTAGCAAGCAGACTTAGTTCTGCAGCATATGCTCTAAGAAAAATTAGAAGTCTCACAGATGTTGAGACAGCTAGATTAGTGTATTTTAGTTACTTTCATAGCGTAATGTCTTATGGAATTTTGCTATGGGGTAATGCGGCTGATATTGAACTATATTTGTTTTGCAAAAGAGAGCCGTACGGGCAATTTATAACCTAAATTGTAAAAAGTCCTTTAGAGAAAAATTTAAAGAAATAAACATATTAACTTTGGCATCGCAATATATTTATGAGAATGTAATGTATGTGCATAAAAACATAAATAGCTTTAATAAGAATAAGGATGTGCATACTTTAAATACTAGGAACAAACAAAAGCTTGTAATACCAGTTACTAGACTCCACAGAATCAGTAATTCATTTATGGGGCAATGTATATGCTTTTACAAAAAAATCCCAGAACATATTCAGAGTTTGTCAATAAACGAGTTTAAAAGTTTTATTAAAGAAAAACTGTACAAAAAGGGTTAATATAATATCAAGGAATACATGAATTAAAACAACTACTAGAAATAGGGTGATCGCCACCATGCTGGTTCTATGAAAAATCATTTAAAAATTGTATAGACGAAATTATTGTTAGGTGAAATTATGTTTAAAGAAAGTCCCGCTGGGTTTCTTGCTGGTTCTTCCTAGGACTGAGGTATTTTCCGAACCAGTGGTAAATAAAAAATGACTTTCAATAAGTATTATGTAATTATCAATATTGAATAAAAATATTCTATTCTATTCTATTCTATCCGGTGGAGGTTCGGTTGCCACCTTGACCTGGCAACGTACAACGCACGCACCCTGAGGACTGACGAGAAGATCGTGGAGCTGGAAGAAGAGATAGACAAGTTGCGCTGGCATATTATAGGATTATCCGAAGTCCGAAGAGAGGGGGAGGACACGGTAATCCTCCAATCCGGCAACTTGCTCTATCACCGGGAGGGTGACCATCTGTCCTAAGGAGGTGTCGGATTTATCGTCCACAAGTCTCTCGTTAACAACGTTGTAAAAATCGGGAGTGTATCGACGAGGGTTGCGTACCTTATACTCAGAATTACCAAACGGTATTCGCTGAAGGTTATCCAGGTTTACGTACCAAACTCGGCACACCCCGATGAGGAGGTGAAGGCAATGTAAGAGGATATCTCTAGAGCCATGCATTTCTCCAAAACCCAATATACGGTGTTAATGGGAGACTTCAATGCAATACTAGGCACAAGAGAGAACGGTGAGCTGAAAGTAGGAAAATTTGAAATAGGGCAACGGAACCCAAGGGGCCAGCACCTGGCCGACTTCATGGAGAAAGAGGGACTCTTTATGATGAACTCTTTCTTCCAGAAGCTGCCCTACGGGAAGTGGACCTGGTCAAGTCCCGACGGTTCGACAAAAAATGAGATTGACTTCATGATGAAGACCAGACGACAACTGTTCAGTGATGTCTCCGTGATCGCGAGGGTGAAAACTGGTAGCGATCACCGATTGGTTAGAGGCACACTGAATCTAAACGTTAAGTTGGAGAGGTCTCGTCTAATGAAGTCAACGCTCCGTCCCCCTGGTGCTATGTTCCAAAGTTCCGAAACCTTTCAGCTCGAGTTACAAAACCGTTTTCAGTGCCTAGAAAACTGCAATGAAGTGGACGATATGAATGACAAGCTCGTGGAAACTGTCCATGCGGTCGGAGCTATATTCTGCAAGACTCGCCGCAGAAGAACACAAAAACTCTCCGATCACACTCTTAATCTCATGGCTGTTAGACGGGAGATGAGGCCACATTCTTCAACAGATTTGACAGCATACAGGCAACTGAACAGACAGATCTCTAAATGCATGCGGCGAGACTTACGCAACTTCAATACAGCTCGTATTGAAGAAGCGATCGAGCGGAACCAAGGCTCCAAAGTCTTTGCCAGAGTTCTGTCTGCCAGAAAGAGCCAACTGTCAAAGCTGAAGACCGAATGTGGCAGCATCGTTTCCGGGGCACCTGAGATTTTGAGTGAGATTGAGAGGTTCTATGGGCAGCTGTACACGTCATCGTTGGAGCCACACGCAAGTGTGAGTAACGATCCAAGAGCGAGTCTTATTAGACACAATTCCGAAGATATCCCGGACGTTAGTCTGAGCGAGATTAGAATGGCTCTCCAGGACCTTAAAAACGGCAAGGCCCCAGGCGAGGATGGAATTACAGCGGAGCTTCTGTAAGCGGGTGGAAGACCGGTACTTGAAGTCCTTCAGAGGCTCTTTAATTCCGTCCTCCATGGTGGCATTACACCGGAGGCGTGGAGCAGAAGTGCGGTGGTCTTGTTCTTCAAGAAAGGTGACAACGCTCTCTTGAAGAACTACAGACCGATTTCCCTTCTGAGCCGCGTCTACGTTCTGTTTTCGAGAGTCATTACGAATCGTCTCGCGCGCAGACTTGACGACTTCCAGCCTCCCGAACAAGCCGGTTTCCGAAAGGGCTTTAGCACCATAGACCACATACATACCCTACGGCAAATTGTACAGAAGTCCGAAGAGTACAATTTGCCACTATGTCTGGCGTATGTGGACTATGAGAAAGCCTTTGATTTCGTCGAAATTTGGGCGGTGATGGAGACTCCTCAGCGATGACTCTTGCAATCTCCTAGAAGCTTCCTCAATCAATATTAAATTTAGATCATTATTTAAATCATATGGTCTTTTTAATTTATATATAGAGCCAACGCGTATTGCTCAATCTAGTGCAACATGTATAGATAATATTTTTACAAATGTGAAGCCATTGCATAAATGTATAATTCAAAAATTAAGTTCTGATCACTGTGGACAAGTAGTTTCGTTACCATATGTTCACAAAAAGCAAGTAGATGAGAAAGTTGTGTTTGTTCCAGTAAATGCACGTCGCTTGGAGAAATTTAGAAGTAACATAGTGAAAAAACTTCCATCACTTTCATACCAAAATGATCCAAATTTTTTGTATGGAACATTATTTTAGCTTATTTGCAATGAATTTAATAATACTTTTACTTCTAAAACATTCTCCTTGAACAGTCGGAAGTCATTTAATGAATGGGCGACAGCAGGAGTCCATAAGAGCAGACGCAGGTTATATGATCTTTACCATGAAAGGTCATATAACCATAGCGTCGAATTTAGAGAATATGTAAAAAAATATTCAAAAATATTTAAAAGAGTGTGCTCCACAGCCAAGTCTTTGCATTTGAGCAACAAAATTAAGACGGCTTCTAATAAAATTAAAATGACATGGAGTATAATTAATAGCGAAACTGGTAAGATCAACTCTCGCAATTCAAACTACAAGTTAAGTGTTAATAACAAATTAACCGAATCAGATCAGGACGTTGCAGTGGTTTTTGAGAAATATTTTACTGATATTCCGTTATTAACCACTAAGTCCCTGAATTCTTCTCCTGCGGTCGCCGAATCATTACTTAAACAAAATGTAAATGCGTGTACAAAGAATTTTACATTTCATAAAGTATCATCAAAAGATATTGTAAAATATTTTAAAACTATTGATGTTAAGAAAACTGCGGATCTGTGGGGGATTTCTGTTAAAGTTATTGCGTCTATAATAGATACAATCGCGCCTCATTTAGCTGTTATTTTTAATACTAGTATCGAATCTGGTGTGTTTCCTGATTTAATGAAGTATACTAAAGTAATACCTTTATTTAAATCTGGTAGTACATTAGACCCCGCCAATTTTAGACCTATTTCTGTACTACCAACACTTAGTAAGATTTTTGAAAAAATTATTCTTGATCAAATGTTAAATTTCTTTAATATAAATAATTTACTTCATAAAAATCAATTTGGTTTTACAAGGGGTCGCTCGACAACTGATGCCGGTGTTGAGCTGATTAAATATATATTTAATGCATGGGAGAATTCACAGGATGCTTTGGGTATATTTTGTGACCTATCCAAATCCTTCGATTGTGTTCACCATGAAACATTAATCAGGAAACTTCAACACTACGGTGTAAGAAGTGATGCTCTAAAATTAATTATTTCATATTTAAGTAAGAGAACGCAAAAAGTTGTCATCAACAGTACGAGTTCTTCCGGGTCGATGGTACAGATGGGCGTGCCTCAAGGCTCAATTCTCTGCCCCTTTCTGTTTCTTGTTTATATTAATGACTTACCTTACATAGTAGGAGATAACCATGATATAGTATTATTTGCAGATAACACTTCTTTAATTTTCAAATTAAGTCGACATTTGCTAAAATATGACGAAGTAAATAATGCTATATCTAAATTAGTGAATTGGTTCAATGTCAATAATTTGCATTTAAATGGCACTAAAACGAAATGTATGAAATTTATGACTCCAAATGTCAAACAATTAAATACTAATGTAATTTTAAATGGGGAGAAACTGAGTCTTGTAGATACCACCATTTTTCTTGGAATCACACTAGACGCGAAGCTTCAATAGAGCCCCCATATATCAAAGCTAGCAAGCAGACTTAGTTCTGCAGCATATGCTGTAAAAAAGATTAGAAGTCTAACTAGTGTTGAAACAGCTAGACTAGTTTACTTTAGCTATTTCCATAGCATAATGTCGTATAGTATTTTGCTATGGGGACACGCAGCTGACACTGAAATTATATTTGTTTTGCAGAAGAGGGCCATAAGAGCAATTTATGATTTAAAGCCTAAAGAGTCGCTGCGACAAAAATTTAAGGAAATTAATATATTAACTTTGGCCTCTCAATACATTTATGAAAATGTAATGTTCGTACACAAAAATAAAAGTAGTTTTACAAAAATAAGTGATATTCATTCTGTAAATACTAGGAACAGACACAAGCTAGTAGTACCAGTTACTCGACTCCATCGAGTCAGTAATTCATTCTTGGGGCGATGTATACGCTTTTACAACAAAATTCCAGAAAATATACAAAATTTGACCTGCTCAAAGTTCAAAAACTTTATTAAACTAAGTTTGTATAAAAAGGGTTATTATAATATTAAAGAATTTATAGATGATAATAACCCCTGGAAGTGAGGTGATCGCTCCCAAGCTATTTCTAATTTGTTGTGTTGTTAATTTGTGTAACATACATGATTGTAAGCTGTTATTTAAAAAAAAAAGTCCCGCTGGGTTTCTTGCTGGTTCTTCCCAGGACAGAGGTTTTTTTCGAACCAGTGGTAATTATACAAAAGAGTGACTTTCAATAAGTATTATTTATAATCTATATTGAATAAAAAAGTTTCTGTTTCTGTTTCTGTTTCTGATGCCAAGTTGACTGTCGGTATATCGAAGTGCTGAAGTGCTTGCACAGTAGGGTTACGATGGCTATCCGAGTACAGAACCAGAGTACGAAACCTATCCAATTGCAGAGATTTGTAAGACAGGGTGACGTTATATCCCCGAAACTCTTCACCGCTGCATTGGAAGACGTTTTCAAGCTTCTGGACTGGAAAGGATACGGAATTAACATCAATGGCGAGTACATCACTCACCTTCGATTTGCCGACGATATAGTCCTCATGGCAGAATCGCTGGAGGAACTAAGCACTATGCTCAATGTCCTCGATAGTGTCTCCCAACGGATAGGTCTTAAGATGAACATGGACAAAACAAAGATTATGTTTAATGTCCATGTCACACCTATGCCGGTAGTTGTTGGGAGCACTAAGCTCGAAGTTGTTGACGAGTATGTTTACCTGGGACAAATAGTCCGACTAGGTAAGTCCAACTTCGACCGAGAGGTCAATCGACGGATTCAACTCGGCTGGGCAGCGTTCGGGAAGCTACGACACATCTTCTCGTCAGAAATACCTCAAAACCTTAAAACAAAATTGTACAACCATTGCGTGTTGCCAGTGATGACTTACGGAACTGAGACGTGGTCCTTCACTGCTGGCCGTATGAGGAAGCTCAAGGTCGCTCAGCGAGCTATGGAGAGGGCTATGCTCGGAGTTTCACTGCGTGACAAACTTAGGAATGAGGATATCCGCAGTAGAACCAGAGTAACCGACATAGCCCAACGGATTAGTAAGCTGAAGTGGCAGTGGGCCGGCCATATAGCTCGAAGAACCGACAACCGATGGGGAAGAAAGGTTCTCGAGTGGCAGCCTCGTACCGGTAGGCGAAGTGTAGGGCGTCCCCCCACAAGATGGAGTGACGACCTGGTAAGACATGCAGGAAGTCGATGGATGCAGGTGGCTCAGGACCGTGCTTTGTGGCATTCTTTGGGGGAGGCCTATGTTCAGCAGTGGACTTGTGAAGGGCTGTAATGATGATGATGATGATGATTTAGTTCTCCGTAACTCTGCAATTTCGGGTTTCGTGCGCGCTGTTGCGCTATTTTTTTCCTATATAAATAATATCTCATTTCTTACATAAAACTTGCCAATTCTTAATAACAAGCCTAAAACCAAAAATTTACATATTTGACAATTGTTATTTATTTGGTTGTCATGGCAATTTTTATTCAAATTCGTTACCGGTCTGATGTTTTATCTCGATATTTCCACATAAATACTCTTTTGCTTTGGGTCATTTACAAAAAAATTCCTTTTAATTTAAATATTTTTCCGTTCTCTCTAAAAAGGTATAAAAGCCGAACCATCGGTGAATACGGAGAGTCTCGCTTCAGTTTTCAAACGAGAAGCATCTTTAAAGGCCTTATCCCGGGGCCGCACTGCCCCAGGATCCTGCAAGCCTCCATCTACATCTGAAGTCGTCGGCGTAGTCTACTTCAAGCGCGGGGCCGCACTGCTCCGGGATCCTGCAGGCCTCTATCCACATCTGAAGTCGTCGGCGTAGTTTACTTCAAGCGCGGGGCCGCACTACTCCGGGATCCTACAAGCTTATACTTTCATCTGGAGTCGTCGCCTGCGCCTCCACCTGCTAGTGCCCGCGCTACCTTTGGGCGCTGCGACTGCTTGCTCCAGGCGCTGAGAGCATCTACTCCAGGCGCTACGTGTGCCGGCTCCAGACGCTGCGTGTGCCTAGACCAGACGCTGCGTGCCATCTTCGCCAAGAAACTACGAGCTCAGCGTGTGCCTACTCCTACTCCGAGCGCAGCGTGTGTCACTTTGACCTTTAGGCTCCACTACAATACTCTCCTATCTTTATTTTTTTTATCTAATTGTAATTTCACGTCATCCATCACCATCATCATATTTCATTTTTTTATATAAAATTGTAAATACCTTTTTAAAAATTTAAATATATTATTTTCTTGTTCTACTTTTGTTGTTTTGTTGTCCTTAGGTTAGGTTCTTATTTTTTAATCGTCGCTTCACGACACTCGTTTGGAATAAAAACATTATCCAATTCTCTACATTCACCATACAAAACGCAACAGCATTAAGCTGCTATTATACCCTCGTATTCTGTAAAAGAGTGGTTTAAGCTATTCCCGTTACAACCATAATATATCTGCAGCGAGAATCTACCACGTTTGACAGGTTGTGAGGCATTTCATCTTTGTCCTCTGAGCTAACAACGCCTTCTTTGTTTGAAGTTGACTGCAGGTGTCAATGGACTGGAGTAGCCACTGACCATCAGATGAACTGTAATATTTATTTTATTTTATAAAATAAGTGACAAGCACTTATTTTATAAAATAAAATAAATATAATATTTAAAAACAAACTCAAGTTACACCGCACTGCAGTAAGACAGTACAAAGGCACGCGCTCACCGAACCCATGCTTACACCACGTCTGCACGAACTGGGTCTACATAATTCAAAGTGTGTAGTTAGATATGCTAATGCGACTTGTATAAATTCATTGGATTAGCGCTTTCTGTGGCAGAATTGCATTACTGTTAATTTATCAATTAACATTTTGTGCATATAAAGTTTCTTTCAGTTTTTACTAGAGCGTTCAATTATTCAAGTATTTATATGCTCTCTACGTGTACAAAAATAAGGTCTTAATATTTAATACAAATGGTGCTTTTCACTTAGTAAACGTTTACAAGCGTTAAAAAAACTGTAATATATTTTAACTAAACAAAATAAACAAGTTTAAAAGACTGCATTAAATTGATGTTATATCAAATTCTTGGTAGAAAGATATATATAAAAAATGTTAATTATTTAGTGGCGAAGCTTGCGAAGACACTTATTGATTTCACGATGTCTGTCCGTCTGTCCGTGTGTCCGTCTGTCCGTGTGTCCGTCTGTCCGTGTGTCCGTCTGTCCGTGTGTCCGTCTGTCCGTGTGTCCGTCTGTCCGTCTGTGCCACGATTATCTCGAGAACGGTTTCGAATTTTCAAATTCTGTTTTCAGCAATCGATTACTGATCACCCAGGCATCTGAACCTCCTATTTTGAAACTGATTGCTCAACGGCAACCGTTAGAAACCGCTACAAAGCTGACTACTTCGCCACTTTGCTATGCTGTTAGCTTGCTAGGTTTATTAGAATATTCCATTCCATTATTTCATTGTATAAAAACAATTTTCTTGTAAAAAAAAACATAATTATATAAATTTTTGTTTAATTTAAAAATTATAAAAAGACCACTAAATTGCGTAACTTATGTATTGGCTTATAATTTATCTGTTAATTAATAGAATCAGTAGTTACTCTGCGGAAAATTAAAAATTAGAAATTAAAAATGTTAAAAATTAATTTGCTGGGCATCACACATTGCAATAAAATTATGAGTCTTACCTAGTTTGCAGAGTATTATAATTATGTTTCGTTTAGAGGTGAAACACATGTCGTATTATTGACGGTGGTGTGTCTTTCCTAGTGTAGTGGTGTTGAGATTAGCGGTGACGGGGATAGTGCAAGCAAATTAGAGAAAGCGAGAGGTGCTCTGAAAACTAGACCACATCATTTTATTTTATTATAAGGATCTTAGCTTATTCATTTTTGACATCTTCGACTTATTATACAAGTATAAGGACATTTATTCGTTTTCCTATTCCAGGGAAGGAAGCTTCTCGAATGGCAAACTATTATCGATAAGCGACGTGCCTATATGGCGATTCTCTACTGGATAGAGTAACAAAATTCGATGGGTATAAGTGACCCAGAATCGAGTTCTGTGATATGTCTTGGCTTTTCTTCTGGCTAAATGGAAAATAGTTATTCCAGGTCTTTGGTATTTTCAATTAAAAACATGGTAATTTTTTTCTCGTTCAGATAAACGTACAATACACTTCAATTGTGCTCCACCTCTTTTTCTTCTTATTTCTTTCTTCTTTGTGGTATTATTTGAAATGAACATTATTATTATTTTTCATAATATACTCAAAATTCATCGGCTGCAGTAACTTAGGAATATCGTTTATGTAAAATAAAATTTAAATTCGAGAATTATGTACCGTTTAATATTACTCCGACGTTTAATCATAAGGATTAAAATTAACTTATGGGGGGCATTATTCATTCATTCATTCATTCGTCACAGCCCATCAAATGTCCACTGAAAATAGACCCTTTTTATAGAATAAGGGTGACAAATGAACAAACAGTACACCTGATGGTAAGTGGATGCGGTGGTCTAAAGCCACATATATCTAACATTTGTTTAAAGTTCACACCTGAAGACAAAGATGAAATGCCTTGATTCTAGTAAAACGGATCCGATTCTCTACATTCACCATACGAAACGCAGTAATATTAATCTGCTATTTTATGCTGGCATTATGTGAGAGCGTGTTCCTTCCATTGTCAAGCCAACTCTTGCTACAACCATAATATAACGTGGCTCAAACACGTATAATATTAAAAATGTATTTTTACATTTAACGTGAAGATAAATCCTAATGAAGTAAAAAGCACATAAAAGTAACTGAATCTGCGATTTCGCTGTGCAGTGGAGCGGCCACGTTGGTCGACGACTTTAATTAATTGTTCGCAGATCCGAAGTTTTATCTCGAGTTTAATTTCAGCTGTTCGAGAAATATAACATTTTAAGGACCACCCTTTAATATATTTTTTTTAATATTTTTTTTTATTAAGCCCACAATTAATATATTTTTAAATGTATAATGATTTATAAGTGCACAAATTATCTTTTCGTTATGGAATCGCTTACAGATGGGTGTTGTAGTAAATCACTGGCTTATACTGGACATAATAACTGGCTAGACACTTTCTGTAAGCTTCGACAAGCAACACTCGAGCAATCCAGTTCCGATACCTTCCGGCACTGATAAAATTGTTAATTGCAATTTTAATGGATAATTGAATGTCTAAGGAACTCTCACTTGCGTGGAGCGGCGGACAAAATCTTCATAACTCTATCCGAAATGAGAAGAAACAAAACAATTTTTAAATAACGTAACATGAACTATCTCGAATTTCTCCATAAAGGTAGGAAGTCTTATCATCATAGTCCTCAGGGATGACACATCTACGTGGTAGAGCCACGCTGCACCTATATTATGGTTGTGGCAGAAATGGGTCAGCTTGACCGAGTAAGGAACACTAACACGTAAAATAGCAGCTTAATGCTGCTGTGTTTGAACTCTAAAATTTACATCGGTTTGCAATAACAAGACGTAAGAGAAAAACCGACAAGAAACATGTTTTTATCATTTTTGTATATTTGAAACTAAAGAAAATCACTCTCTATATATATATTATATAACTTAAATTACTGAATAAAATATTAAATAATTAAAATTAATTGGAAGCTGAAGTTATGATATAAAATCTAAGTTCCATTGCTATGTTATATAAAATCCATTGCATAAAATCCAAAAAAAAAAACACTAACGAAGTGTTAATGACTTTGTTAACGACGTCAAAACGAAACCGGATGTTAGTCTCATTATTGCGCAAACGTTTTCTATTAATGAGAGTCGTCGCTATCCAACTTTTCCACTAATTGCTCGTTATATTTTATTATATTATAATAATATCAATTAACCTGAAGCCGTTGTAGCTTAGGGGCTAAAGGCTCGCTGTAAATTTCACAGTAAGCGAGCAATCCGTTCGATCCCCGCCAGCTCCAATGAATTTATATTAGTAATTTTAAGTGTTTTGCACGCAGTGCGATCAATGAAGAAAAACAGAGCGAGTAAAACCTTCATGTCTGAGAAATAAAAAAAACATGCCAAGTCATGTGAAGTCATTTCCTCGCCCCCTTAAACAGAATATAATATAGCAGCATGGCTCTACCACATGCAAACCGTCGTTTGTAACTATAATATTATTGAAAAATAAATTACAATATACCTTTAAAAACAATTATTTGAAGGTTTTCGTCTACTGTAGTTTGATATTTTTAATTTCATTTCATATTTCATTTTTAACATTCCACCCATCATCATCATCATCATCATTACAGCCCCTCATAAGTCCACTGCTGAACATAGGCCTCCCCCAAGGAGTGCCACAAAGCACAGTCCTAAGCTACCTGCATCCATCGACTTCCTGCATGTCTTACCAGGTTGTCACTCCATCTAGTAGGGGGACGCCCTACACTTCGTCCGCCGGTACGTGGCCGCCACTCGAGAACTTTTTTCTCCATCAGTTGTCGGTTCTTCGAGCTATATGGCCGGCCCATTTCAGATTACTCATGCGTTTGGCTATGTTGGTCACTCTGGTTCTACTGCGGATATCCTCATTTCGAAGTTTATCACGCAGAGAAACTCCGAGCATAGCCCTTTCTATAGCTCACTGAGTGACCTTGAGCTTCCTCATCCAGCCAGCAGTAAATGACCGCGTCTCAGTCCCATAAGTCATCACTGGAAATACGCTCTGGTTGTACAGTCGCGTTTTTAAGTTTTGAAGTATACCTAACGAGAAGATGTGTCTTAATTTCCCGAACGCTGCCCAACCGAGTTGAATCTGTCGATTGCCCTCTCGGTCGAAGTTGGACTTACCTAGTCGGACTATTTGTCCCAGGTAAACATACTCGTCAACAACTTCAAGCTTAGTACTCCCAACAATTACCGGCATAGGTGTGAAACTTGGTCTTTGTTTTGTTCATGTTCATCTTAAGACTTATTCCTTGGGATGCACTATTGAGGTCATTGAGCATAGTGCTTAGGTTCCATTCCACATTCCAGCCACTACTGTCATAAATATAAGGGTCAGTTCATAAAGAGACGCGACGCGACGAGACGATGAAAGAGGCCAGTGGTTTCGACCGCATAGCGCACCGCCGGGAGACATCTTGACGTCGCAATGTGCAACATGATTGTTTATGCTGCGCCTACCGACGGAGCACCACTGCGTTGTGATGCGTCGTGCTACGCTGGCACGTTACGAAGCATCTCGAGGCGCAACACGGCGTATTGTGACGCCGCGTGGCATTTTCGAATTATTTCAATAAAATATGTAAGTATACACATTTTATGTATGGGTTTTTTGTGTAGTGTATAAAGTTATATTTTGTATCACTTAAATCTGATCAAATAAAAATCATAAAAAACGCCGCCGCGTTGCTTCGCGTCACGTCTCGATGTGAACTGACCCTTACCGATTTTAGACTCGACTTCCGTTTTATTACTTTGAAAAGAGCTAAGTTTTAAATTTAATTGTATAAGCGGATTACTTTAGCCACGGATAAGTCAAAAAGTTCATCCGAGGTTAAATTCGTTCGCAAAGAATTTAACACCGAAAAGTAGTCGCGTCGTCTCTGTTCTTTTATTGAATTTTTAAAGATATATTAAAAGATTAATTTTTATATAAACGAGTAGTAAAACGATTTGTTAGTATTAAGAAGCCACCACATGGAATTTTTAGAACTTGAAGATTAACAGCCTGAAGTTTACTGGTTTTCTATTGATCCAGCCAAACGAAATACAATAATGCAAGTAATTAGAATTCTTTTCAGTTTTTATTTCAAATGCAATTGCATGTTTCTTGCATTACTGGCAAATTGTAATTGAAACAACAATTAATGTGATTATTATATTGAGCGTAATATATTTAATTAAATATTAGTATTTTAAATGTATTTAAATTATACTCATCATACCCCTCCCTGAACGAAATTCTAAATCCGCTCCTGGTAAAATCAAATTTTAGTCTTTCTAGAGACTTTTGATATTGCATCTAGGGACTCGAATTTATAGGAGTTAGCAATAGTGCCAATCACCGTTCTGGTGTTCCCTCCCAAGTTTGACGTATTAGATTTCATGCGCCTAATCGTTTTGGTCACGCAGTACAGCTACGGTTTTTTAACTCATGTGGTACAGTCAACCTGAGGCCAAGTAACTAAAGTAGTAGATACTGCATCCCATTAAGACCTGCAACCAACTTCATATAAAGAAGGTTACAGATGTGTCGTCATCTGTGTAGACTAATATGGAATACCTCACAGCCTTAAGTCAGAGGCTCGCTTTCCTTCAGACCGGTAGGTAAGAGAGTGGTACCTACCCAGAAGGACTCTGTAACAGAAAAAGAGTTCTATCACCGAGTTAATAATATCTTGTATTATAATGTTTGTAATAAAATTAGGTGAAATAGCGCAAAGCCTTCAATCTTAAAAACAAATTCATTTATCATCTTTAGTAAAACGTAGTGATTATATACTCTTTGATCTCTAATACGGCTTAACTGAAAGCTTCATCGTTTCTCTTTAATTTTTTGATGTTTCTTTTTGAGTTTAGTATTTATACTTGCTCGCTTAGTTAAGTCTGATTTATTTAATTTTATAAGAGTTTTGCCTTTAACGATGCTCTTTGGGAAATTCAATAATTTTGAATAACTCTAAATGTAATTAAGCACGATGTAAGAGGCTTTTAGGCTCATTAATTTTAACCGATTTTTACGTAGCCCACAACGACGATATTTTTTGACTGGTATGTAAGTATATTATATTTTTACACGTGTCAAGTCAGGCCTTTTTTAAAAGAGAAGAGAAAAACGAACATGCGGCTCACCTGATGGTAAGTGACTATCGCCGCCCATGAACAACTGCAACACCAGGGTAACCAGAGGAATTGCAGATGCGTTGCCGGCCTTTTAAAAAGGAGTAGGCTCTTTTCTTGAAGATCCTTAAGTCGTATCGGTCCGGAAAAATTGTTGGTGGTAATCGATTTCACAAGGAAATTGTGCAAGCAAGAAAACATCTTATAAATCGCATAGTGGTGGACCGCCAATCATCTAGATGGTTCGGATGGTAATAGGATTTCTGCCGCAATGTGCGTTCTTGAAATTTGGCGGCTGGGATTAATCCAAACAATTTCTCAGAACTCCCCCCGTGGTAAATGCGAAAGAAAATGCAAAGAGATGCAACATCTCTTTGCAGCTCCAATGAATCGAACTGATCGGAAAGGACTCGATCGTCGACGATTCAAGCCACTCTGCGCTGCATGCGGTCAAGTGGAAAGAGCTGGCACTGGGTAGCTCCAGGCCAGAGATGATGAAATCTGTATTCCATGTGACGCAAAAACTGCGCCTTGTAATTTTGTAGGCGTTGTGCTGGCATGAAATACTGTCCTTCGCTGCTGAGCACGCTCAGCTTTTTAGAGACCAATTTGGCCTTCTCTTCCAAGTGATCACGAAACTGCACGTCACTCGATATGCCTTTACTCGATATATATTTCTGTAAACCATCACTACCATCTCTGCACAGTGAGGACGACTAACCGGCCCAAGACGCAAAAGACAAAGCCGACCTTTTAGGCTCCCTTTTTGCATCCAACTCGACTCTTGATGACGGGGGGAAAACACCGCCGACCATCCCGCGGTGTGAGTGCTCCATGCCGTATGTGCTATTCTCACAGCGCTCGGTTCGCAAAGCACTTCTCTCCCTGGACACCCAGAAGTCGAGTGGGCCTGACGGAATCCCCCCAACTGTGCTGAGGACGTGTGCTCCGTAGTTGGCATTGGTCCTAACGCGTCTTTTCCGGTACTCCTACTCCCAAGGCGTAGTCCCAAATTAATGGAAGTTTTGTCCACCCGATCCCTAAAAAAGGCGACCGCTCAGACCCGTCCAACTATAGGCCTATCGCAATCACCCCCTTGTTCTCCAAAATAATTCAATCCATTATTAACTGCCAGCTCATCCGGTACCTTGAGGATCACTAGCTGATTAGTAACCGCCAATACGGTTTCATCGGGGTCGATCAGCTGGTGATCTTCTGGTCTACCTGACCCATAGATGGGCGGAGGCAGTAGAGTCCAAGGGGGAGGCGTTGGCCGTTAGTCTGGACATTGCGAAGGCCTTCGATCGGGTTTGGCACAAAGCGCTTCTTTCGAAGCTCCCTTCCTATGGGCTTCCCGATAAATTATGCAATTGGATCTCCAGCTTCTTTGCAGATCGAAGCATCAAGATTGTTGTAGACGGTGCATGTTCTGACTACAAGCCTAATAATGCTGGTGTTCCACAAGACTGTGTTCTATCACCAACGCTGTTTCTTCTGCATATCAATGACATGTTGTTAACTGGTAACATTCATTGCTATGCGGATGACAGCACTGGTGGTGCTCGGGCCGTGCCAATATTTCTCGGGAAAACGTCGCCGAGTACCGGAACAAACTTGTGTCTGAAGCTGAGTCTTTGCTGGACAAAGTCTCGGATTGGGGGCGAGTGAATCTAGTCCAGTTTCATCCTCAGAAGACACAAGTTTGCGCGTTTACCGCTAAAAAGAACCCCTTTGTCGTATCTCCTCAGTTTCAAGGCACTCCCCTTCTTGCCTCAGCCAGTATCGGTATCTTTGGAGTCGACATATCGAGTGACGTGCAGTTTCGTGGTCATTTGGAAAAGAAGGCCAAATTGGCCTCTAAAAAGCTTGGCGTGCTCAGCAGAGCGGGACAGTATTTCATGCCGGCACACCGCCTGCAACATTACAAGGTGCAGGTTCGGCCTCACATGAAATACTGTTCCCATCTCTGGGCAGGGGCTCCTCAGTGCCAGCTCCTTCCACTTGACCGCATCCAGCGCAGAGCGCCTCGAATCGTCGACGACCGAGCCCGTTCCGATTGGCTCGATTCATTGGCACTGCGAAGAGATGTTGCATCCCTTTGCATTTTCTTTCACATCTACCATGGTGAGTGCTCTGAGGAATTGTTCGGATTAATCCCAGCCGCCAAATTTCACGAACGCACATCGCGGCAGAACTCCCGATTCCATCCACACCATCTGGATGATTGGCGGTCCACCACTGTGCGATTTCGAAGATATTTTCTTCCTCGCACGACTTCCTTGTGGAATCGATTACCATCAGTTATTTTTCCGGACCGATACGACTTAGGGACCTTCAATAAAAGAGCGTACTCCTTCTTAAAAGGCCGGCAACGCATCTGCGATTCCCTCCCTGGTGTTGCAGTTGTTCATGGGCGGCGTTCACTTACCATCAGGTGAGCCGCATGCTCGTTTGCCCCCTCTCCTATAAAAAAATTGTTGACGCCGAGAATTCCCATACTGGCTGAGGCAACAAGGGGAGTGCCTTGAAACTGATGAAATACGACAAAGGGGTTTTTTTAGCGGTAAAGGCGCAAATTTTCTGAGGATTGAACTGGACTAGATTTAGTCGCCTTCAATCCGAGACTTTGATCAGCAAAGATTCGACTTCAGACACAAGTTTGTCCTAATACTCGGCAACGTTTTCCCGAGAAATATGGCACGACTGGTATATAGAGCATCACCAGTGCTGTCATCCGCATAGCAAAGAATGTTACCGGTTAGCAAAATATCATTGATATGCAGAAGAAACAGCGTCGGTGATAGCACGCAGCCTTGTGGAACACCAGCGTTAATAGGCTTATAATCGGAGCATGCACCATCTACAACGACTTTGATGTTCTGCTATGCAAGAAAGTTGGTGATCCGATTCCACAATTTCTCGGGAAGCCCGTAGGAATGGTGCTTCGAAAGAAGCGCTTTGTGCCAAAGCCGATCGAAGGCCTTCGCAATGTCCAAACTAACGGCTAATTCCTCCTCCTTGGATTCTGCTGCCTCCGCCCATCTATGAATCAGGTAGATCAGAAGTTCGCCAGCTCATCGACCCCGACGAAAACCGTGTTGGCGGTCACTTATCAGCTAGTGATCCTGAATGTGCTACATAAGCTGGCAGTTTATAATAAATTCCATTATTTTGGAGAACAAGGATGTGATGGCAACACGCTTGTAGTTGGACGGGTCTGAGCGAGTGCATTTTTTAGGGATCGGGTGGACTAAAGCTGTATTTCATTATTTTGGTACTACACCTAGGGAGTAAAAGTACCGGAAAAGGCGCGTTTGAACCGGTGTCAACTCTGGAGCACACGTTCTCAGCACAATTGGGGGAAAACCGTCAGGCCCACTCGACTTTTAGATGTCCAGGGAGAGGAGTGCTTTGCAAACCGAGCGCTGTGAAAACCGCACATCCGGCATGGAGTACTCACACCGCGGGATGGTCGGCGGTGTGTTCCTCCCGTTATCAAAAGTCGAGTTGAAGGCCAGTGAGTCGTCCGCCCCGTGCAGATGGTAGTGATGGCTTACAGAAATTTCGTTGGACATCCTTGGCAAGAGACTAGAATGCACGTGTTGCCGAAGGAAAGCTTACTAGTTTCTCGCCAATTCTGCCTATGTGCTCTGACTTTGCCTTGGCATTAACTCTTTGGAAGGACCTGGAGACGAAGTTTTACTTCTTTTTAAGGACGCTGGTGTTTACATCCCTAGCCGTCGAAGCCTCAGCATAGGCAGGGTAACACTCCTGCTTACTGCGTAATGTAGTCTTACAAGAACGACCAAACCGGCGCTGAGATCTGCCTCCATTTGGTACCACAGATGATGGAATAAATAGTTCCATTAACTGAAGTACCACTTCTGTGACAGAGTCAGCAACAGGTTGCAGATATAACGAGATTTTTGTAGCTAAACTCATTGTAGAGCCATGCTGTAGCTTTTTTATGGTTGTAGTACAAATGGATAGGTTCATCGGGGGAAGGACCAAGCTCTCACAAACTACAAGCTTGAAATGGCTTCTTAATGCTATTTTGTTTCGAATGGTGATTGTAGAGAAATTGTACCCTTTTTTACTGGAAACAGGTTTATTACATATTAGTCATTAGTAGTGACAATTCACCTGCATTTTGATTCTTTTATGCTTTCACCTGTGGCTCATACTACACATCTATATTATATGTTGATGAGTGTGAGCCACACCATCCACTTTCCATCCGGTGGACTATGTGCTCGTTTGTCACCCATACACTATAAAAATATATTATATTTATCCATTTCAATCTCGACTGGTCTATTAACCGGTAATTGAGATAGGTTTTATTGTTTTGACAAATAATAAAAATTAATTTGTCAAAATTGAATGGGCAATACAGTTCATAATATGACGTCGATATAAAATAATATGACGGACACTGTTAATAACCATCCATACAGGTGAGTATCTACCGTCCTCCAAGCACACCCGCAGCAAGAGTTGTTCATGGCCTGTAGTAGCCACTTATCACCAGGTGGATAGTACAGAAGTTCGTATGTCATTTAAAATTTTATGAAAATAAGTATGGGTGTTCAACTCTGAGATATAGTATTAAATGCATAAGAGAAAGTCAAATTCATTAAGACGTTGTTTCTCGCTTCCTAATTTCACCTAATTTTAATTAAATTTACCTAAGAGTTTTATTTCGAGTGAGTAACTTTTAAATTCGGTCGCTTGAAGCGGATTAGACCACCTCGTTCAAAGTCTAAAGCTTAGCAGACGCTTATCGGATTTAAGGATCAAAAATAAAATTTATGGGTTCACAGTAAGTCGGCTTGAACGAGAACTCCATTCATGAAATTGATTTTTTACAAAGAACCAACTATCACTGCGTCACAATCATTTAGATTTGATTAAATTGTTTTAATGATCCGTTGGGCTATGTCAGTCACTGCAAATATCCTCATTTCTATGTTATCACGCAGAGAAACTCCGAGTATAGCCATAGCTAGCTGAGCGACTTTGAGCTTCCTCATATGGCCCGCAGTGAAGGATCATGTCTCAGTTCTATAGGTCATCACTGGCAACACGCACTGCTTGTACCGTCTTATTTTCAAGTTTTGAGGTATAAATTACGAGATCTGCCGTAATTTCCTGAAAGCTGCCCAGCCCAGTTGAATCCGTCGATTGATCACTCGGTCGCAATTAAACTTACCTAGTGTGACTATTTGTCCCAGGTGGACATATTTGTCAACAACTTCGAGCTTAGTGCTCGCAACAACTACCGGCATAAGTGTGACATGGACGTTATACATGATCTTTATATTGTCCATGTTCATCTTAAGACCTACATATTCCTTAGGAGGCACTATAGAGGTTATTGAACATAGTGCTTAGGTTCTCCAGCGATTTAATATACTGACAGTCAACTTGGCACCGCTGAAGGGACTGCAGATTCGCCCAAATTTCGATGGAATCAAAGGCTTTCTCATAGTTCACATACGCCAGACATAGTGGCAAATTATACTCGTCAGACTTCGGATCAGTAAGCTAAAGTGGCAATGGATCTGCCATACAGCTAGAAGAACCGAAAACCGATGGGGTAATAAGGTACGAGTGGCGGTCTCGTACCGGCGGACGAAGTTTAGGGCGCCCCCCGCTCTAGATAGAGTGACGACCTGGTAAGATATGCAAGAAGTCGATGAATGCAAGTGGCTCAGGACCGTGTTTTGTGGCATTCCTTGGGGGAGGCCTATGTTCAGCAGTGGACTTTTAGGGTTGTAATGATGATGATGATGATGATGAAATTGTTTTTAGTACGTTAGCCGAACATTAAAATTTTTTAAATTGTTAGAATTTTTTAAGTACCTACCTTTTGTATATAATTTTGGCCATTTCGATTTGACATCCGAGGAGTAAAAGATTATATAATACTTATTGAAAGTCATTTTTAAGTTTTATTTATCCCTGTTTTCATAAAATATTTTTTTCATGCGAAGAACTAACATCAATCCAGCGGAACTATACAAGAATTAAGATTTTATTAAATTATTTAAAAAGCACAATACGTCAGTTGAACGTTTTATAATATACTCACTGAAAGTCATTTTAAGTTAAAAAAATCACAGGATGGGAAAATGTCTGTCATGTGGAAAACAAACATAATACCCAGCGAGACTTTTTTGATTAATGACAATTTACAGTTATATATTATGAAAATAAAAATTGCACCTAAGAATTTCATTGATGACTGGGGGATTAAATCGGGGTTTAATTTACAATCCAGGTAAAATTGCAGCGAGCTCGATAGCGATAGCGAGATTTTTGCTCAAAAGCTTAATAGCTTTTGAACAAAAATGGTTCGGAACTGCCGCATGTCCATTCTAAGATGCAAGACCTAAATACCACAAACTGACGATACGAAATAAAGGAAATTAAATATCCCTGTAATATCCCTGTAGGAAGTAAAATAATTTTCAATGTATATTAAAAGAATGTACCTCTTTTATTACAAGTGAATTTTTACTTTTACCAGTGGTTCGGTAAATCCTCTGTCCCGGGTAGAACCAGCAAGACACCCAGAGGGATATTTCTTTTTAAAAAGGAATAATTCAATATATTACAAAATAATAATAAACTAATTAACAATAATTATGGATACCACTTGCAGATAGCCAGGCAAGGCATTCTATAATAAGATGAAGAAAATCTAGTAAAGAAGAAAGAAAAATAATTAGTTGTTCTTCAAGACTGAAATATTCAATTACTTCTTTTTATTACATAAATTATTCTTTATACTTTAAATAATTTATTAAGTCGTTTGACCTGCAACGTACAACGCACGCATCCTGAGGGACTGAGGAGAAGATCGTGGAACTGGAAGAAGAGATATAAAAGTTACGCTGGCATATTATAGGATAATCCTAATCCGAAGTCCGAAGAGAGGGGGAGGACATGGTAATCCTCGAATCCAGCAAATTGCTTCATCACCGAGAGGGCGACCATTTGTCCCAAGGAGGTGTCGGGCTTATCGTCCACAAGTATCTCGTTAACAACGTTGTAAAGATTGAGAGTGTGCCGATGAGGAACATACAGGTTTACGCACCAACCTCGGCACACCCCGATGAGGAGGTGGAGGAAATGTATGAGGATATCTCTAGAGCCATGCATTCCTCCAAAACCCAATCTACGGTGTTAATGGGAGACTTCAATGCAAACTAGGCACAAGAGAGGACGGTGAGCTGAAACTAGGGAAATTTGGAATGGGGCAACGGAACCCAAGGGGCCAGCAGCTGGCTGACTACATGGAGAAAGAGGGACTCTTTATAATCAACTCTTTCTTCCAGAAGTGGCCCCACAGGAAGTGGACCTGGTCGAGCCCCGACGGTTCGACAAATATGAGATTGAGTTCATTATGACGACCAGACGACAACTGTTCAGTGATATCACCGTAATCGCGAGGGTCAAAACTGGTAGCGATCACCGAATGGTTAGAGGTACACTCTGAACCTAAACATTAAGTTGGAGAGCTCTCGTCTATAGAAGTCAACGCTTCGTCCCCCTCGTGTTCTGTTCTAAAGTCCTGAAACCTTTCACCTCGACTTACAAAACCGTTTTCAGTGCCTAGAAGATTGCACTGAAGTGGACGATATGAATGACAAGCTCGTGGAAACTGTCTATGCAGTTGGATCTATGTTTTGCAAGACCCGCCGCAGAAGAACACAAAAACTCTCCGATCACACTCTTAATCTCATGGCTGTTAGACGGGACATGAAGCTACATTCTTCAACAGATTTGACAGCATACAGGCAACTGAACAGACAGATCTCCAAATTCATGCGGCTGGACTTGTGCAACATCAATACAGCTTGTATTGAAGACGCGATCGAGCGGATCCAAGGCTCCAAAGTTTTTGCCAGAGATCTGTCTCCCAAAAAGAGCCAACTGTCAAAGCTGAAGACCGAGTGCGGCAGCATTGTTTTCGGGGAACCTGAGATTTTTAGTGAGATTGAGAGGTTCTATGGACAGCTGTACACGTCATCGTTGGAGCCACACGCAAGTGTGAGTAACGATCCAAGAGCAAGTCTTATCCGACACTATTCCGAAGATATCCTGGATGTCAGTCTGAGCGAGATTGGAATGGCTCTCCAGCATCTTAAAAACGGCAAGGCCCCAGGCGAGGATGGAATTACAGCGGAGCTACTGAAAACGGTTGGAAAACCGGTACTAGAAGTCCTTCAGAAGCTATTTAACTCCGTCCTCCATGGTGGCATTACACCGGAGGCGTGGAGCAGAAGTGCGGTGGTCTTGTTCTTCAAGAAAGGTGACATTGCTCTATTGAACAACTACAGACCGATTTTCCTTCTGATCCGCGTCTACGTGCTGTTTCCGAGAATCATGAAGAATCCTCTCGCTCGCAGACTCGACGACTTTCAGCCTCCCGAACAAGCTGGTTTCTGAAAGAGCTTTAGCACCATAGACCATATACATACCCTTCGGCAAATCGAACAGAATTACGAGGAGTACAATTTGCCACTATATCTGGCGTATGTGGACTATGGGAAAGCCTTTGATTACGTCGAAATTTGGGCGGTGATGGAGACTCCTCAGCGATGCCAAGTTGACTGTCGGTATACCCGAAGTGCTGAAGTGCTTGTGCAGTAGGGCTACGATGGCTATCCGAGTACACAACCAGAGTACGAAACCTATCCAATTGCACAGAGGTGTAAGACATTATATCCCCGAAACTCTTCACCGCTGCATTGGAAGTCGTTTTCAAGCTTCTGGACTGGAAGTATACGGTATTTACATCAATGGCGAGTACATCACTCACCTTCGATTTGCCGACGATATAGTCCTCATGGCAGAATCGCTGGATGGAACTAAGCACTATGCTCAATAACCTCAATAGTGTCTCCCAACGGATAGGTCTTTAGATGAACATGGACAAAACAAAGATTATGTTTAATGGTCCATGTCACACCTATGCCGGTAGTTGTTGGGAGCACTAAGCTCGAAGTTGTTGACGAGTATGTTTACCTGGGACAAATAGTCCGACTAGGTAAGTCCAACTTCGACCAAGAGGTCAATCGACGGATTCAACTCGGCTGGACAGAGTTCGGGAAGCTGTGTTCTCGTCAGAAATAACTCAAAACCTTAAAACGAAATTGTACAACCAGTTCGTGTTGCCAGTGATGACTTACGATCTGAGACGTTGTCCTTCACTGCTGGCCGTATGAGGAAACTCAAGGTCGCTCAGCGAGCTATGGAGAGGGCTATGCTAAATTTAGGAATGAGGTTATCCGTAGTAGGACCAGAGTAACCGACATAGCCTAACGGATTAGTAAGCTGAAGTGGCAGTGGGCCGGCCATATAGCTCGAAGAACCGACAACCGATGGGGAAGAAAAGTTTCTTGAGTGGCAGCCTCGTACCGGTAGGCGAAGTGTAGAGCGACCCCTCACGAGATGGAGTGACGACCTGGTAAGATATGCAGGTAGTCGATGGATGCAGGTGGCTCAGGACCGTGCTTTGTGGCATTCCTTGGGGGTGGCCTACGTTCAGCAGTGGACTTATGAAAGGCTGTAATGATGATGAAGATGATTAAGTCGATATTTTTATTGCAAATTGTTGAGACGAGTTTTATAACGTTTGTCGATTCTTTCGCGGAATATCTTGGCTCTATTCTTAAGTAGAATTATACTGGACTATGTTTCGTTTTATTTGTGATATAAATCGTATTAGTGTACTTGAAATTAAATTTCATTCGAATTTGACGGCTCTGTGGCGCAAGTGTTTAGCAATAAGTTGCGGCGCTAAGCGTTGCGGGTTTGGATCCCACTAGATCTGCTAGCTGCTGATCTGCTGCTAACTGTGGGAGATACAGATGAAATAATTCTTCTCCAAAAGTAAAATAACCTTGGACGTCGGATAAACTGTCCCAAGTTGCGACCCTGCGGTGAATTAACTTCTAGCAAAGCTCTACTGAGCCTCGAAACTTTCCCGGAAAACATGGGTCTTGTTGAGCTTTGTACCGTCCAGTAAAATAAAATACAAGCTTAGCGTCCCCTCGAGACAATTGTTATAAAACCTGCTACGACATAGTTTATCTCGTTTATCCTTCCAATTTGATCAGCTTGCTTTTAAACACGATTTATTCGCTGCATGTTGTATGAGGGCTGGCTTTATTTCGGTCATGTGTACCATATTTTACGATCAGATAATGCTATAGTACAGCTGTCACCGAGCGGATATTTTATTTGCCAGTTTATGTACTACTAGCTATTACACCAACTAACTCCGATTTATCATAAATAAATTTAAAACCGGCCAAGTGTGGAGTCGGACTCGCGCACCGAGGTTTCCGAACAAATCCGTAGGTATATAAGTTTAAAATTATTAAAAATATTTTTATCATATGATGTAACTAAAAATTTATGCTTTCCGCAATTTTTCCTGTATCTGTGCTATAATACGTTGCTTCGTACAAAAATTTAAGATTCTGAGTTCACGGAAAGTACCCTGTAGGGTTTAGATTCCGTTGCGAATATCGAAAATTTGCGGTATAAACGGCTGTATCTGTAAATTGCATTGGCTTTGAAGTTTGATTTTTTCACAGCTTCAAGGGACAGTAGACTTGAGTATTTGATATGAATTTCAGCTTGATACCTCAACGCGTTCCTGAGAAAAAGGGTCTTGACAGATAGACATACGGACAACAAAGTGATCCTATAAGGGTTCCATTTTTTCCTTTTTAGGTACGGAACCCTAATAACGGCAGATACAAATTTGAAATTTGAAGAATCATAGAAAGCCACTTCAAACTTAGTTTCTTTTTTTTGCTAGTTTCTAGAAAACTATGTGAGGTATAGAAATTGAAACTTACTATTCTAAATGTAAAAAATACTTTATCGTTTACGTTACACTCATAGTTTTTTGTAAAATGTTGTTAAAGTAAAAAAAAAATTAAAATCAATATTGCAATAAAAAATAATAGAGTTGCAAATAAATAATTTAAAAAAAGTAAACTAGAGCCATAGATCAGTTATATACCTACTCGAATTCTCCGCATCATTATTGTCGCCACACTATTTGGCTCTCTAAATGCTCAGACGTAAGTTATTTGGAACAATTTTGTATATTCAAAAAAAAAAAACACTAAAATATAATATGGTGTAAATAGTAATAATGTCTTCCAGACCGAATTTCGGTCACGGCGGCCAGCCTCAACGGAGACCAACCTTCGGCGCAGGACAGGACTATAGTGGCCAAGTGTATGCGCAACACGAGTGCACTCACTAATCCCTCAGGCTCATATTCCGTTAGGACGATAAACCGACACGACCGAAGAGAGATCATGCGCAGACCAACGGCTTCGCGTGCTTTCCGAGACACGGGGGTGACACACCGCCAATTTACATAATCTGGGCAGCTACTGAGAATTTTTTTTGACGGAAAACCTAAGTAACTGATTTTTGTGGTAGATTCGAACTCGGGAGCAATAGCGTTTACAACCACTGGACCAAAGAGGTAGTTAGTTGTGAACACTAACTAGCTAATATGTGAGCCGTAATGACTCAAAAGCTAAACAAAAGCCACGTGGTAAAACTATTCTCTACCTATATTATAGTTGTAGCACAAATTGAACATGCCCTCACAAAATAGCAGCATAAAAATAGCAGCTTAACGTTGCTGTTTTTCGTATGGAGAATTGGAGGCCCTTTTTTTGGAAACGAGGCATTCCATCTTTGTCTTCAGAATCAAGTCAGAATTTCTCTTTTTAAGTCGGCTATAATAGCAATCAAAGATATTCACCTAACCTCATCCTATACTGCAAGTTATGTCTCAAATTATTGTTCCTATTCCAGTACCAAAATAATAAAGATGAGAACATATTGGAGTAGACGATAATTGCTTCAAAGGCTCAAAGATAAACCGCCGAGGCAAAAGCGCAGACAAAACATATTACGTGAACGGAGGTAAGCTTTAGCACAAAATGTCACCGCTTTTGGTTTAGAATTAATTCAAGGTGTATAACAAAAGGTTTTATAATTTTGTTTTTTTTTTAGTCCACACAACTCAATATTGTAACTTTTCGTCAACTTTTTTTGCCTTATATCTATTTAAGGTTCAGTCATTAATAGAAATCGTCTGAGCAATAACGTGAGAAACATCTGGTTCCGTTCGGACGTCGTTAATTATCATAGTTGTTCATTGGATTTAATTTGCATATATTTGAGCAACACAACTTAGGATTGTATAACATAATTTCAGATTCCAATTAATTTTCACTATTTGTATATTTCTATTGGTAGTTGAAGTAACGAGTATGTTATATTCTTTATAGAAAGTGATTTTGTGTGTGAGAAAATAATTAAAATATTTTTTCTCGAACCGGTGTAAAATTTGAAGTACACAAGACCATATAAACAAGCGTAAACTGAATAAGGTGTTTGACTTTGACTTTATTTACGTGTCGGCGCAATGCAATTGAATAGTTGTAGCACGACCTTATTACGACTTTATTAACAGTGTAGAGCCACACGGCATCTTTGCTGTCGCGGGGTGGTACCACGACCTCACAGAATACCAGCGTGAAGTAGAGGTTTACCTCTGCGTTTCGCTTGGTGAGTGCAGGTGGCCGGAGGCTCTTTTTACTCGAAATGAGGCATTCCATCTTAGTCCTCACGGGTGACAACGCATCTGCATTTTGATTCGCAAACGAGGATAGATTTAGATGTCTATGGGCCGCAGCAACCACTTACCATCAGGTGGACTGTGTGCTCGTTTGTCACCCTTATCCTATAAAAAAAAAGTTGATGGCAAAACATCACAAGAAATCGAGAGTTGAGGATATGGCAAAGTATTGGGATGATTATGTCAATTACGGATGATACAGTCGCTGCCAATTGCATTCGGAGTAATGAATCGAATACGCTTCTCAATATCACGAGCAGAGAAGTGATTTAGGATCAGAGATTGGAAACGATGAAAGAAATTTAATTTGTTCAACTTTTTAGTTCCATTAAGTTGGACGAGCATGAGAAGTTACGAAATCATTATTTAAATCTTTATAGAGTACATTATTACGGGACTTTCCAACCACCATTGATCTAAGAAAACTCCAGACTTAGCTGCAACACGTATTTGTACCGATTTATGGATATACCGCCAAGCACGTGGTAAATCACAACTTAGAACTGTACTTAACAATTTCACTAGTGCCGGCGGAGAACCAACCCGGATCGCACACGTACTATGATATTTACTGCGAGGACTAAGCCCCTGAATTACCAAGGCTTCTTAGCATTAACTACAGAATGTGTTTTATAGAATAATTAGTCCATATGACGTTGATGCTATGGTCTATAAACGTATAAATTTATTCATAGATTTTCTATGAGACTTTTAAATAATGGACCCATTGCAATAATTCCAAATAGAAGTTAACAAGTTGCATGTTTTAGTCGAAAGCAGATATTTACTTCGTACTTTATTTCGTCTTTTCGTCATAGTTTCATCTTTACGAAGCAATATAAGCATAAGCGACGGGCGTCTTAAATGTAATTTCATGTTTAATAATCCAAAACTCTCGGATTTATGCAAACAAACTTTAAGAAAATTGCACTGCGAATAGTTTGCACAGACAAGGCGAAAGGCCCGAGCCGAATTGCATTTCCTGCTCGCTATGATGACGCAACTTTTAACAACTTGAGAGCTGACTTTTAAAACAATGTAACATATTTATATAAACACGATTGTTACGATCCTGACACACCTCCCTCGTCTCCTTTACATCTGTGGCAATGGAAGGAAAAAATTAGTAAAAAATAGTAAAAGAGGACTTGGCCCCTTGATAGTGCGTAAGCACAAACATCGACCGAAGTCGCGCATGTCAGTGCGAGTAAACGCCATACAGAATACGATCAAATCCAGCCACAGTGAATGTACGTCACACGGGTTAGGCAACAAAAGGCACACTGGCCATAAAAAGCCCTCCATGAGCGCCACCACCTGCCAGACCGCCGTTCCTGCAGACGTGATGTAAGTGTAAGGCATCACCACCAATTGCATGGTCAGCACGGCCAATTGGCCGCAGAGCATGTCATGAGTCTACCGCTCACCTCAAGGGAATGGGGTCCCACGTTGCGCGGCTTCCGGCCGCAGCCTTGAGAGCCTGCTCAGATTCTCCCTCCAGGTACCACCCGCATGAGGTCGACACATATGCTCCACCAACCAATACAATGGCAGATATAGCCAATAGGCAGTTATAAGTTATGTGTATAAGGGAAAAGGGGAGATCTCCCGCCGGGCAAGTTGTTCTGCCCGGGGAGCGGCCAATGTTCCGAGTGGTAGTTCGGAGCTATTCTATATATACTGCTTTAACTTCAGAACTTTGTTAGCACAATTTATGCTTCGATATGTTTCGCTTGTGGCGCGACGATAGCGCCGCCACACATCTATGTATATACCTACGCATACATGCTAGTCGATTAAGGATACTCTTTGATTTGATTTGGCAAATCTTACTTTTACGTCTACACACGGCTGAGTTCAAACTCAGCCGTGTGTCGACGTAAAAGTATCGTTCCATCTTTATCGTAAAATTCAATACTGAAAAATTCCAGAACAATCATACGGTTTGCGATTGATAGCACTAACTGTCCAAACATCCATCCAAGTACAAGTCCACAACTAAACAAAGGCTAGTTACACCTTACTTCCGAAACTTGGCAGGCGGTTTAGTTAACCGCATATTTTTATTATTTTGAGTTGTTTTCACGAAGATGCTGCTGGCCAACTCCAGTGTCAATTTCTCGCTGTCACCTCTAACGACACCCATGGGGCGACATAGGGTATTGGATTGGGCACTACATGGTGTCTAGTTTTGTTAATTAGAACTATTTTATTGTTTTTTTTTTTTCGTTTAAAAAAATATTATGGATTTGTCATATTCTCCACGCTTGACTATCGCAGTTCAAAAGATATTTTTAACATTTGTTGATAATTGTTTATTTTTATCCTTTATTTCAATAACCAGTTACAAAACTGCCTTAATAAATAAAAAAAAACTTTCAAAAGCGTCTGCAGTGTATATTCTAGGAACCATAGAAAAAAATGCAGTGTCAAGACTTGAAAATTCAAATCTTCAGATATTTCAGTATTAAATAGTATTCAAAATCATCCTTTTCATGTCATCCTCTTCATGGCTCCAAATATTTCATATAAATTGAATGCCTCGTTGTCTAGTGGTCAGCGACTGCTGATCAAGAAATCCCAGTTTCAAATCCCGAGTCAAGCAAAAATCTGCTATTGATGTTTAAGCCGATAATCAGAGAGTTAGTGTCGTTCACTTGCGTGCTTCGGAAAGTATTTAAAGTCATTTTTCCTGTGACTGGTCTCTGTCCAGTCGTGGCAGATTGCCACGCCATAGAACTATGAAAATAAGAGGTCTATTTTCTTATACTGCGGCTTTTGCGCACACTCGTGCACTATAATTCTCAGCAGCGCAGAAGGCCAGTTAGTAATTCATTGTCTTATGCCGCTACAACACTGTGCTTTATTATAATTATAGTATTGTTATATAAAAACTGTCTAGAAGAAATTAGACCCAGTTGCTGCTATGATGCGGACCTTAGGTTCGATTCCGACACGTAATAAGTATTCATCATCATCATGAATTCATTGTCTTATGCCGCTACAACACTATGCTTTATTATAATTATGCTATAGTTATATAAAACTGTCTAGAAGCGATTAGACCCAGTTTCTACTATGCTGTGGACCTTTTGTTCGATTCCCACACGTAATTGACCATAATAAATTGTAAAGTAATAAAATTAAAGACTATACACATTCCACCGCTGGGCACAGGCCTCCTCTCATTCCTGCAAGGGGTGAGGAAATGGTAGCGAACTTTATATATCTTTGAAATATTTTTTGGGATCGAACCCGGGTTGCTCGCGTACAAATGAAATTTAAATCGAGAGATCATCCTGAGCTTAGCTTGACTTGGTGGTTAAGACCTTATATAAAGCCAAATAATTGTTCGGGAAATTTCAAAAGCATGTGCAGAAATGTGAAAAGCATGCTTTTTTTATAACATAATGATAACAACGAGCACACAGTCTACCTGATGGTAAGTGGATGCTATAGCCTATAGACATCGACATATTATATTCCCAATTAAGAATCAAAATACAGATGCGTTGTCACTCCTGACGACTAACATGGAATGCCCCGTTTCCAGTAAAAAGGGTCTCTGGTTCTCTTAATCTTATTAAAATTTAATTTAAAAAAAAACGTTACCTCCACATTAGGATTTTCTCCTTTATCACGGGGGCAGTTTACATACATGGATTTCACAAGGACCAACATCCAGACCTAGAACATTTATTTGTAGGCCATAGAAACACATATACCGTACGAGATCCCAACCCGCGGCCCTTAGTACTGCAACTAATTTCTAAGCCACTGCGCCACGGAGCTGTCAATAACCATACGAAACACATTGAGTTACTATTTTAAGCTGATATTCTGTGGGAGCGTGGTCGTTCTTCGGTCGAGACAATACATTTGAGCTACAAACATAATAATACAGCTGCAGCGTTCCTCTACCACGTTAAATTGTCCTGTATTAGCGTATTCTCAAAAATAAAAAAGTTAAGTAAAAAAAACCAATATAAATGGGTCTTTAATTATAGGAGTGTTCTATAATTAAATAAAAAATATAGCAGGGAACATAATTGGGACGCTTAATAACAATACAAATTCATTACCAACTCTATTCGTTTTTTTACTCTTGCGTACCGGCCTGTTAATAGTTTTCGTATAAGCGTTAATTTTTGCTTGACCTGTTATTGACTGATTTGGAGAGGTCTTAAGTATATCCTTAATTAATGAAGTATATAATTTGATAAAGTCGCTCAACGAGGCACGAAGTGAGCGTTGTTCAGCTATTGATGATAGAACATTTAATGAAGATATGCAAAGTATAATAATTTAAACCCGTTTTCGTTAAGGGTGACAACGAGCACACAGTCCTTCTGATGGTTATGGGATGCTATGGTCCATTGAAATTGAAATCTATGTGATTAGATATCAAAATATAGATGCATTGTCAATGCTTACGACTAATTTAGAATGTCGCGTTCCCATTAAAGAGGGTCTCCGGCTATATATGCTCACCGTACAAAACGCCTTAAGCTGCTATTTCATAATGATTTCTTATATTTACGCGAAAACTGCACATTAAATTAATGAAACTAATTTTTAGGGCTTACATCGCGTTTAATTTAACTTTTTAATTCCCGAAGTTTCGCAGCAGTTAGCAGATGGCAGCACCCATCCATCTTGTCTATTGAAATTAAGATGTTTTTTTTAATTTCAATAGCTTTGCGAATCATCCTTGGTAGGAATCGGTGTTCTTTTGTAAACATTTCTGGTCTATCAAATCTAATGTAATAGTAGGGACGATCTTGAACATGTTCACACACTGCAAACTTCCCGAAACGTCGGTGCTTCAAGTCACCTATATGTTCTTCCATATGGGTTTTTATAGATCTTTTAGTTTGTCCTATGTAAGAGAGACTACATTCACAATCCAACTTAGACAACAGGAGTGTATCCTGCATCTTGTAGAGGGACATGACACTTGACAGATGGTAAAAATTGACTAATCTTTTTCAGCGGCTTGAAGTATGTTTTAATGAAAGCTCGCTGCAAGATATAGCCAACTTTGTCTGTGACTTCTCTGACATAGGGTAGTACAACAGGCACACGCTCGACTGTGGCCGGATTCACTCGGTCACTGTGACGTTGGAGCGGGACGCGAAGCTTGCTGTCTTGCAATACTTGCTCGACGTGCCTAAACTCAGTTTTAGTAAGTTTGCGTATATACAATTTTCATAAAATAATATCACTGTAACCTATGACGTAGCTATTAATGTTATTAATAATTATTTAACAATTACAAATTATAATAAATCAGTTTTTTTTTAATATATCATCTCAAAGGGATTTACACGCTATTATAATTAGTCAGAATGTGTCAAAAAAGGTACGTATGGCAATTCATAATGATGTGTTAGTCCCTAATTGAATATATGGTAGTGAAAGTTGGATATGGCAGGAAAAGCACGGGAGAAGAATAAATGCTTTAGAAATGCGGTCATTAAAGAGTATCCTAGGGCTGAATCTGAATGAATGAATCTGGAATCAGGGTGAGAAATAGTGTGATAAGAGAAAGAAGAGAAAAGTGTGGTTTGCAAGATGACTTTGTGACCAGGATTAAGAAAGGAATGCTTCGCTGGTTTGCCTATGTAGAAATAATGAACGAGGAAAGAGTGACAAAGCAAATTTATGTAGCAGAATTGAACAGCAGAGCCGGGGAGGGACGACCTAGACAAAGGTTTATCGACCAAATTAGCAATATATTTAAATTGGGCCAAATTAGGTTTACCCTTAACCGACGAGCGTGTATGCGTAGATATACGAGTATGTCATGTAATCAATATTGAATCATCCATTCCTTGCGCAGACGCATACACTTTTTGTGTTCAGTTGCTTCCACTTGACATATTATACCGATCGCCAATCAAAATGTGTTCGGTGTAGATACCTGGAAACTTTTAATCGTCAGAGAAGACATAAGCAAAACAAAGCAAACTTCCTTACAATTGTACGACGCTGATATTGAAGTGGTTGATTTCCTTGTAAATATTGACGGCGATGACGTCTACGTCAACGTGTAATCAACACAACAAGCATAGGTAATGCATCCATCCTCCATCAAAAAAAGCAAAGAATTGATACTAATGTCCAGAAGTAGCAACCGGCGACTGTGTTCGATTGCCGCTTCTGGACACAGCAACTACGGTTTTCTGTGAAGGTGTGCCGAGTCAATAACAAAAAAGTCCACATTTGCGCAGCACTTAAGATAAAGATGATCACTCGGTTTAATTTATCATGTCACTCTAGTTGTACTCGAGTTTTTGAGTTATTCGAATTAACTATTTACAGTCCCTGCATGGATTGAAGTTTATCACTCCAGTTGAGAATAGCGATTACCTTAGTTAAAGCATTTTTAAATAGGTACCTTTATTAAATAAGTAATATGTGGAATTATGAAATAAAATACAAATATTTATAATTTGTTTATTTGCAGATTTACGTTTTTTTTTTCCATGTCTGTAGTATTTCAAAATATATAAACTACTTTTTTATATCTTACAAATCCCTTCCGTCACGAATATTTTTTTTCAAAATAATGCTACAGTGACGATTTTTGTTTTGTTGTTTCATTGTCATCACTCATAATTTAAACAAAGAAGTATATTTAAATCACCTTTTATGTTATGCAATACTTATACGAAGTACATAACAAAAATAAACAACAATGATAGCACAATCACGATATTATAAATCAAACTAAGTACATATTTGTTTACAACATGCTAGATGCAAGTTTGAGTTGTTAACCAGTGACGTCTTCCGCGGCGCCTTAAACTACAAGTGAAAACAGAGTTCGAATTTCATCAATACTGTAATACTGGAATAAGTCTGTAGTTATATATTTAAAAATAATTTTTGAAAGAAAAATTAGTTTATAACAAAAAGTTTATAAGTGTTTGTTTACAAGACAAAAAAATAATCATCGATGCGCAAGTGTTTAACATAAGATGAATAATATCATGCAGGTTAGCTAAATATTAATATTCCATATTATCTATTTTTCCTTTTTATTTTTTGTGGAGGCATAGTAAAATTGCCATTGACATTTGAAATTGGAAAATGAAAACTGATGACTTAAGTTAATTAATATAAGAGTATGTATGTAATTAAAGAGTATAATTGTACACCTAGAATTTTGGAAAATCGATAAGATATATAATTTATGATGAAATACCTTAAACAAATGACAAATACAGCTCTTAGAACCTTATTAGTATGTTAAAAGTGACAAAGTATTAAAGTTTTATGTTATAAGTAAAATCTGAATTATATAATAGATGGAATAAATACACAAAATATGTGTTTGTGTATGTTAAAAGAATATAAGAATCAATGGGTCAAGGAATTTAAGGAAGCTTTTCTATTTGATGTAGCTTCATTGGCTTTGAAAAGCGATTCATTTAACTGCATTTAGAATAGAATAGAATAGAATAATTTTTATTCAATTTCGATTACAAGTAATTCTTATCGAAAGTCATTTTTTACTCTACCACTTCTTCGGAAGAAAACCTCTGTCCTCGAAAGAACCAGCAAGAAATCTAGCGGGACTGTTTTCTAAATAAATTTTACAATATAAATGGTTACAAAGTATTATCAAAATTTATTTTTGAAACAGCTTCGAAGCAACCGCCTCATTCCCAGGGGTTATTATTAACAACGTATTCATTTATTTTATAAATTAATACATGGTTGATAATTCAATCGTCGCACATCGCGACAAAACTCGCAATCTGGATGATTGGTGGTCAAACACTGTACAATTTAGAAGATGTTTTCTCCCTGACACAACTTACTTGTGGAATCGATTACTACCAGCAATTTTTCCGGACTGATACTACTTAGGGAACTTCGAGAAAAAAGCATACTCCTTTTTAAGGCCTTAACTGCGGTTGAAATGCCTAAATTCTTGGATATTTAAGTAAAAAATCACAATAACAGTTCACTTAATCCACAAAGAACAAATACAGGGTAACAAAAGTAGATTTAATAAATGTTTTTAATTTAACTGCATTTTTTTCAACCCCTTTTGAGAAAAAATATCCCCAAAGAATATCTATCTTTGACATATTTTGCAAAATTTCGCCAAAACGGCACAAGCTTTTTAAATAGTTCTTACACTAAAAAAAGATCTTAAAATATTAATATATTTAATTGAGAGTTTTATTTTTATTCCCCGTTTTATAAGAGAAAAAATCATTTTTTCCTGAAATTGAATAAATTTGCGCGGGCTTGCATGCCCCATCACCCTGTAATCATCCGCGAGCCCTGTCGCAGTCCGTTTTCGTTTTCGTTTACATTTTGATACGTAATCAAGAATAGATGTAGATTTCTATGGGCCATAGCAACCACTTACCATCAGGTGGACTGTATGCTCGATTACAACCCTTATTCTTTAAAAAAAAAACCTTCTGAGATTTCAGTAAAATAATGTTAAGTATTGTAAGTACCCGTACAATTATCTGTCTCATGTTAATACAGCTATTGGGCTATTTTGGTTTTTAATAAAGTGATTTTACTTTATAGGCGTTTTGTAAGAAGCGTTTTTTTTCTGTCACTCCTATTGAATTTGACAGTCCTTGCTGAAATTTAGCATCTTTAGATGAATCTGAATAGCGCGCTGATCCGGCTGTTAGATATTGCAATCTTATTTTCATCAAGAACTATAATATATATATATATTCGTTTTTTTTTTACTAGTAGAGTTTCAACATAATCTTAAAAAAGTTCCATGAAATAAAAAATGCCAATAACTATATAATTTCAAGTCGTTGTTTTACATTTAAAGATCAGTCATAAAGAGCCAAAGTCAAAATTTCAATATTTTAAATTATTTTTTGTTTTGCCCTATCTGCAACGTTCTATGCTCTATAGAAAATGTGGCGTATACATGCCTGACAATCTCTCGAACAGTTTATCTAGGTACAAAGATGGTTTACGTTTTCGTCACCTCCACATGATATTTTTGCCAGCATAAGGTGCCCTTCTTTATTTGAAACGAATATGAATATTGCTACAAAGTAAAGTAATAGGCTATACAAGTCCCTCTACTGGGCACAGGACTCTTTTTATTTCTGAGAGGGTTTTAGGGCAAGGAAATTCTCACCGCGCTACCCCAATGCGTGTTGACGAAAATTGCAATTACAAATTTCATTCGTGCTGCCGGGGATCAAACCCGGGAAAAATTTACAGCGAACGCTTTGACCCAGAGCTACTAATACGACACAAATAAATACGATTTGACATATATAATAAAAACTTACGTCCTTGAAACTTGAACACTTGATAGCTCGTGATGCCTACCGGACAAATCTACAGTACCATAATGTGCAATGTGATTGAAGATGCGTAACCGCGACATAATTCTCAGTGATGCGTAAGCATAAGAGGCAGTATGTCACTTATATAATTGTCACCTCTGCAGTCTATTAACCTTTGCACTTTTATAAGTAATACAGAACGTAGTCGCTAGACGGTGTTGACGTCGGATAAAATCTCTTCGATCGCCGTTCGTCAAGGTCATTCAGGCTTGATAAAGTCTTAAAATACCGGCAACGCATCTGCAATTCTCTTGGTGTTGCAGTTGTTCATGGGCGGCGTTAGTTACTTACCATCAGGTGAGCCGCATGCTCGTTTACCCCCTCTCCTATAAAAATATAATAACCCTTTTTATACAGTTTTCTTTTAGTTAAATATTTAAACTTCGTAATAGAGAGACCTTGTATATTTTTTGGGACTTTGTTATAATAGCATATACATTGCTCGATAGACTGGTATTACTAGCATGTGTTTGTTCATAGTGCTTACAGAGAGTGTTTATCACTTTCTTTCTACTAAAACTGTCCTTGTTTTTGTGAACATATTAAAATTTCGTAAATATACTGAAATGCTAAAGTGAATATATTTATTTCTTTAAGTTTTTTTCTAACATACTCTCTCGATTTAAGGTTGTGTTGCTCTTATGGCCCTCTTCTGCAAAACAAAAATAGTTTCTAAATCAGCCGCATTTCCCCATGGTGAAATCCTATAAGTCATTTGTCTTCTTTTTGCATGCCTTGTCCCTTTATTTGGGGTCGGCTCTCGCCGAATTCATGTGCCTAGATTTCCAATCTTGGGTTGCCTGTTTTTTAAATTGTGCTCGTTCCAGATCCTTGAATACGGTTGTCCACCACGTGGCTAACAGGCGTCCCCTGCCTTTCTTTTTCTCTGGAATTGCGAAGGCAATTGTAATTCTCACTGGGTGTTCTTCTTCCCGCCTCATACATACCCATACCATCGCATACGACTATCGACCATCTTCTATAAAATGGGCGTACCTTTAAAGGAACCTCTGATGTACTAATTGCGCATTTTGTCAAGTCTCGTTACGCCTGCTGACCATCGTAGCATTTTCATTTCATTCGTGTGCATCTTTTCTTTGGATCTTCTTGGCCGCCCAGCATTTGGCACCATACAACATGGCAGGTCTTACAGCAGTTTTGTAAATCTTGCCTTTCAGTTGTATTGGCATCTTGCTATCGCAAAGTATTCTTGATAGGCTTCTCCACCTTAGCCACGCTGCATTAATTCTATGAGTGACATCTGCGTCAATGTTGACATCCGCTATTAGCACCGAGCCGAGGTATTTAAATTTGTGGACGCAGGGTAGTGGCTGGCCGTTGATGGAGACACTTATGTTAGGCGTATATTGTTCACTATAACTGCACCTCAGAAACTCGGTCTTGCTCCTGCTGATATGGAGACCACTGTTCTCGATAGCCTGTCTCCATTTTTCGAGTGTCGCTTGCAGTTGAATCGCACATTTGTCGATGAGCACAATATCTTCCCCATATAGCCTGCACTAGGAGAGGGTGGACTGGATATCTTTCGTTAGATAATCCAGAGATAGGTTAAATAAGAATAGGCTTAGTCCCGATTACTGATGCACTCCAACCTTAACTTGTAACGGTTCGCTAATTCCAGCCAAGCTTCTCACCTATGTGCTTATGTTTTGATACATATAATGCACCAGGTGAATATAAAGTTCTGGTATTTGTAGTGCTCTCATAGCAGCCCAAACTAATTTACGTGATATTCTGTCGAAATCCTTTTCCAGGTCTATGAACACTAGGTGGAGGTCTTCTCTGTTGGTTCGGTGTTTTACCATAAGAGTTTTTATGGCTTGGATTGCATCAGTCGTTGATCTTACTGGCGTGAAGCCACACTGATTATCAGATATGGACATCAACTGACAAAGTCGATTGTTGAGTATGCGCTCCCATAGTTACAGAGTATGCGAAGTAAGTTTGATACCCCTATAATTGCCACAGTCACTGACATTTCCTTTGTTCTTGTAGAAAGGTACCAGATAACTATGACGCCAGGACTTTGGGATCTTCATGGAGGTTAAGATTTCATTAAAGAGCTTCGTTAGCTACTGTAAAGCAATAGGCCCCAGGATCTTCGACAGATCAGCGGGTATACTATTCGGTCCAACTGCTTTGTGGTTTTTTGTCTTTTTAAGAGCCCTTTTGACCTCCTGTTCACATATCTTATTCAATGGACCAGCTACGCTAAGGGTTATGTTCAATGGTTGACTCGGGAATTTTTCGTTCAGTAGTTTTGGTAATATTGGCACCATCGCTCATAAATTTTGTTATCTTCTGTTAGTAAGTGGCCATTTTCGTCTTTAATGTGTTTGTTAATTTTAATATCCAGACCGTTTTTATGGCGTTGTTCGGCGAGCTTAAATATATCTCTATCATTTTTTTCATTTTCAAGGTATTTGTACAACTTTTATCTGGAGTCATTTCTTTATTTACAATTTTATGTAGTATGCGGTCGTCGTCCAAACCTGAGCTCTGCCATTGTTTGAAACACTCTTTCTTGTTCCTTAACGCACCCTTTACTTCTTCATTCCACCACGAAGGATCTTTGTTATTATGCAGCTTTCCTCTCGATATTCCTAAGTTTTTCTCAGCTAAATTTCTGCACAGCTTTTTAAATTTAGACCACATATAATTAGTCATAATGCTATGAAAATAACTGAAATAAACTTTTCTAGTTGTCTCGACACTGGTGAGGTCTCTTGTCTTTTTACAGCATAAGCTGCAGAACTTAGTCTGCTTGTTAGTTTGGATATATATAGGGGCACCAATGACGTATTGCGTCGAGAGTGATGACAAGAAAAACAGAGGATTCGACTGGACTCAGTTCTTACCCATTTAAATATACATTATTATTCAGATTTTTAACATTATTGTTGTTGTAAATCCAATATATTTAGTTTTATTGATTTGATGTAGCAATATTAAGTTCTTCACATTTAAAAGATTGATTTTTAAGTGTTCAAGGACTTGGCTGTAGCTATTAACACTATAAGCAGTGACCAAGCAATCATTTCGGAATGGAGCAGAAATAATGGTTTCAAAATTAACCAACTGAAGTCACAGTTAACTATTATTGGTACATTTTTTAAGCATATGCGTAGAGCATATGCTTACAAAATGCAATTTACCACAAGCAACCAAAGTTGTATTTGATGGTAATATAATCCCAACTAGTGACACTATCAAAAACTTTGGTGTATACATCGATAAAACTTTATTCTGGGGTCCTCAGCTACAGGAAGATCATTATAGGTACATTTTGTAAGCATATGCGTAGAGCATATGCTTACAAAATGCAATTTACCACAAGAAACCAAAGTTGTATTTGATGGTAATATAATCCCAACTAGTGACACTATCAAAAACTTTGGTGTATACATCGATATAACTTTATCTTGGGGTCCTCAGCTACAGAAAGTTAGTCTGAAACTGAAACACTGAAAAACAACAAAAACACTGAAATGCAACTTGATAAGCTTGAGCAACTTCAAAATTTTTGTACAAGATTCATATTTGTTTTGCGAAAATATGATCATGCGTCAGATTTTCGTAACAAGATCAAGTGGTTGCCAATTTGTCTTCGCCGGAATGCTCATATTCTCTCACTTCTTTATAATATTCTTTTTAATTATTTCTATCCTTCTTGCCTAAAAATCGGTTTGAGTTCCTCCATGACTCACATTTGAGACATTTGAGATCATCAGAAAAAGTTTGGTATTATAATTTAAAATTTAAAATTTTGTACAGCCGACTTCAATATGGGTTATTTAAGAATAACTCAAAAACTATTAGTCTGACCTTGATCAAATTGACATGGGACCACACGGAAACTTTTAGCTTTCATAAAAAGAAAGAGTCATCGAAATCGGTTCACCCAGTACAAAGTAATGAGGTAACACAACTAAAAAAATAACATACAGTCGAATTGAGTGCCGTCTCCTTTTTGGAAGTCGGCAGAAAATGCCAGCTCACACTACCAAATTTTTGGACAGATCATTCACAATACAAGCTACCCGATTATGATATGAGTTGCCGTTATCAGCAAGACGCACTTAATCTTCTAATTTAATTGTAATTCATTAATAATATTCAATCTGCTTCTAAAGTGTCTTTTTCAGAAATTTGTAAAGGTTGCATAGAAGTCTTGGGATGCAGCGGTAAACCTTGAGAAGGTTTGACCGAAGGATGCTTCTGACGAAGGCTTTCAAGAGTTTCGACATTACGAGGAGCCAGGATGTCGTCTGAGAATAAAATACGGAATGCATTTTTTAAATCGCCATCCATTACTTTCGACTCACCTATTTTTTTAAATCAAATTTAGGCCGTGGTCGAGATAAATGAGTATTAATTGGGTAATCTAAATTTTGAAAAGATGTCTCTTATAGTTGAGACGTAATCGATTTATTTATTGTTTTATCAAAATGAAAATGGGAATATGCGAAAGTAAATAATTTTTGCCAACTATTTTCACTATTAGTGAAACAATTTTGAATAGTGCGTGACAATGCTTTAGCAAGCTGCATCCTCGCACCTCTAGGAATTGTTTTAACCACTGGTACATTACGATGATAACTGTAAATTCGCTCCGAAAACAGGGAAAAATTTGTGTTGTTAGTTGAATTGCTAATAGAGTTATGAATTTCTACGGTAGGCTGTGAAGCCGAAATACTTTAACTATGGCATCGTTTAATATATATTTAAAGCCATTTTACCTTTAAACAGCCTACCGTCGGCACAATTTTGACACTGTATGAAATCCGGTTGTGAATATAGCGGAGCAGAGATATTCATTAAAAAAAAAAACTAAACAAATCTCTACAGCACTCAAAAGTCTTTATATTACATAACTTCATATTTAATTGCTGCTGTACCCCGCATCTTTCCCTGAAACAATCATTTACGGCCTAAATAAAAGCACTTTACTCTATAAATAAATATTATCACATTACTTCCCTGGATTTATTCCATATTGATAAAAAATTGTTTGTAGTCGTTATGCTTTGACAGTTGACAACGACGCAGCAGAAATATTTTCCTTTATGAATGAGTATTGTGCCTGAAATAAAAAAAAATTATTATTATAATAACTCTCGTATATATTAACTGATCTTTTTATTGAAATTTATAAGCCAGAATTTGCCTCTAAATAACAAAAATAAAATAAGTTAAATATACGTAGCTTTTGAGAGTGAAAAATTTTGACAGTTTTTTCAATTCAATTAAATTTTTCAAAATAAAAAATTTCCATTTCAATTTAAGTAAATTAATAAAAGTACCTATAAATGTTGAATGTACCTGAAACTTGGTGTCATATTATTAATTATTATGCTATTCTATTTTATTTACACTATTTTGACTCATAATATCGGTGAAAACTACCATAAAATCGCTTTAAGTTAGTTTTTAGGCTATTGTGATATTCATATTTCAATTTTTAATTCCTCAGTATTCCCGTAAGATGCGATATAACAAAAATTAATTTTGTTATCCATAGATTTTGTGGAATAAATCGACATACAATTCATTACATGTACCTAAAATTTGTGGTGGCCCATTCTTCATACAAAAGGAAATTGTCTCCTTTCCTAAATATTATTTCGTTCATTTTCATATCTATAACAGAGGGAAATGAAACAGCAGATGATACGCATCTTCCTGATAACAACTCAAAATAATTATAAAAACTGCGGTTGCCAACCAGCCTGCCAAGCGTGGCAACTATGGCAAAATCTCCTTAGGAGGTAATTAATAGCGTGGGCTCATGTTCTACATCACACTTTTGTAGACTATAGTCACGCAGTTATATTATGGTTGTAGCACGAATAGGTCGGCTCAAGCGAGGAAGGACCACGCTCTCACATAATGCTAGTGTGAACTAGCAACATAATACTGTTGTGTTTTGTATGATAAGTGTTGAAAACCGGGGACCAATTTCACAGAAAATGAGTTAATCCATCTTAGTTCTCAGGGGTGACAATTCATCTGCATTTTTATTCTTTATCAAGGATAAATGTAGATGTCTATGTTTCACATCATCCACTTACCACCAGGTAACTTTTTAACAGTGGTAGAGCCACGCGGCATCTTTTGCTGTCACACGGATGGGCTGGCTCGAACCGGGGTGGTACCACGACCTCACAGAATACCAGCGTGAAGTAGAGGTTTACCTCTGCGATTCGCTAGGTGAATTCAGGTCGCCGGAAGCCCTTTTTACTGGAAATGAGGCATTCCATCTTAATCCTCGCGGGTGACAACGCATCTGCATTTTGATTTGTAATAGAGGATAGATTTAGATGTCTATGGGCCACAGCAACCACTTACCATCAGGTGGACTGTGTGCTCGTTTGTCACTCTTATCCTATAAAAAAAGGTAGGCAGGTGTGCTCGTTTGTAACGCTTAATCTAAAATTTAACTTTTCTTTGAAAATAAGTTACAAGACTTCATAATATTATCAGATGTTATTTTCAAGTATTTTAAGTTTGACAAAACAAATTTATGAATTAATCTTGTACAAAATACATAAAAGAAAAAACTCGTCAGTCATTTATAAATCTTCTTAAAGTCCAAAGTAACTTATCGAAGATATCGATGTCTCAAGTAAAGTGAAGGCCGCCATGAAACGTGATCAATCAGGGTAATGAGACAAGAAGAATCACTTCAAATTTATACGTTGGTATAAATTTGAAGATATAAGATTTTGTACTTAGTGGAAAACTGAGGTTAACTTCTTAGATTAATGATATAACAATGATTATTTGAAAGTTCTACGTACAAAAAAATAATTGAGCATTTACTTGTTATTAAATTATTATTTTAAAATATACAATTAAAAATAATTTATGGTATAGACCAACTCCGGTATAGTGCCAAGAATGCTGGCTGCGTTTTTTCTATTATAAGCTTTGAGTGAGAAAAGATACAGATACAGCCCTTTTATCAATGAACATGGTCCCCACAGATCGATAGTCTCTACAGAAAATGCCTCAAATTAAATTAAATAAACTCTAAGAAATATGTTACATTAGAAAACCGCCCCGGTTTCGCAAGGGTGATTTCTGTATCTCGAAAACAGCGCCACATACAGACTTTAATCGCAAATCTAAACTATTCAGAGACCCACTCAAACACATAAATTTCATCAAAATCGATCGTGCCATTTTCATGTAACGCACGTCAATCGATTTTTTTTATATTATGTTTGCGCATGTTGTAAATAATAGTATAGTCTGTGGAATTATTTTGTGGAGTTGCATTGCATACACTTTTCGAAATAACAGCTTATGACTCAGTCTTTGACACACCTACAAGAAACAAGAAGTTATCTATGCTCACAGTGTGAAGGACGCCGCGATGAGTGGGTCGTGATTTCCGCACCGCTGAATTCCACTTTTTTATGTTCCTGTCAAAGTCATCTCCCGCATTATAAAGTCGCTTTAGTTGAGTGCTACAAACATTAATTCAAGACGAGGTATGTGGAGACCACGGTAAGTGTTTTGCACGACTTTTTAGCTGTTCGTACAGCTGTACTCTACAGACAATTCGCATTTTCTACCGACTTAAAAAAGGAGGGGGTTCTCAATTCGAATGTGCTTTTTTGTGTTACCTCATAACATTTCTCTGGATAAACCGATTTCAAGGATTCTTTTTTTATTTGTAGGGTCTTTTTTAAATTTAATCAGGGTCTGACCAATAATTTTTGAGATATTCTTAATAATTTATATTGAAGTTGGATGTACAACATTTTAATTATAAATTATGTATTTTATGATCGTATAATAATCACCGCAGTAATCTTACTTATACCGCATATATCTAGTAAAAATACAGTCCACTTCGCTGTCTTATTTTTCTCCATATAGGTATATATAGACTATGCTAGGCAGGGATGGCAAAGGTATCGGTAAAATAAAAGGCGTAGGAATACGTGACCGCTAACGTTTCGTTACGAGTATGTTATAGCAAAACCTTTCAGCTCGAGTTACAAAACCGTTTTCAGTGCCTAGAAGACTGCAATGAAGTGGACGATTTGAATGACAAGCTCGTGGAAACTGTACATGCGGTCGGAGCTAAGTTCTGCAAGACCCGCCGCAGAAGAACACAAAAACTCTCCGATCACACTCTTAATCTCATGGCTGTTAGAGGGGAGATGAAAATACATTCTTCAACAGATTTGGCAGCATACAGGCAACTGAACAGACAGATCTCCAAATGCATGCGGCGGGACTTACGCAACTTCAATACAGCTCGTATTGAAGAAGCGATCAAGCGGAACCAAGGCTCCAAAGTCTTTGCCAGAGATCTGTCTGCCAGAACGAGCCAACTGTCAAAGCTGAAGACCGAATGTGGCAGCATCGTTTCCGGGGCACCTGAGATTTTGAGTGAGATTGAGAGGTTCTATGGGCAGCTGTACACGTCATTGTTGGAGCCACACGCAAGTGTGAGTAACGATCCAAGAGCGAGTCTTATCCGACATTATTCCGATGATATCCCATACGTCAGTCTGAGCGAGATTAGAATGACTCTCCAGCACCTTAAAAACGGCAAGGCCCCAGGCGAGAATGGAATTACAGCGGAGCTTCTGAAAGCGGGTGGAAAACCGGTACTTGAAGTCCTTCAGAAGCTCTTTAATTCCGTCCTCCATGGTGGCATTACACCGGAGGCGTGGAGCAGAAGTGCGGTGGTCTTGTTCTTCAAGAAAGGCGACAACGCTCTCTTGAAGAACTACAGACCGGTTTCCCTTCTGAGCCGCGTCTACGTACTGTTTTTGAGAGTCATTACGAATCGTCTCGCGCGCAGACTTGACGACTTCCAGCCTCCCGAACAAGCCGGTTTCCGAAAAGGCTTTAGCACCATAGACCACATACATACCATACGGCAAATTGTGCAGAAGTCCGAGGAGTACAATTTGCCACTATGTCTGGCGTATGTGGACTATGAGAAAGCCTTTGATTCCGTCGAAATTTGGGCGGTGCTACAGGCCCTTCAGCGGTGCCAAGTTGACTGTCGGTATATCGAAGTGTTGAAGTGCTTGTACAGTAGGGCTACGATGGCTATACGAGTACAGAACCAGAGTACGAAACCTATCCAATTGCAGAGAGGTGTAAGACAGGGTGACGTCATATCCCCGAAACTCTTCACCGCTGCATTGGAAGACGTTTTCAAGCTTCTGGACTGGAAAGGATACGGTATCAACATCAATGGCGAGTACATCACTCACCTTCGATTTGCCGACGATATAGTCCTTATGGCAGAATCGCTGGAGGACCTGAACACTATGCTCAATGACCTCAATAGTGTTTCCCAACGGATAGGTCTTAAGATGAACATGGACAAAACAAAGATCATGTTTAATGTCCATGTCACACCTATGCCGGTAGTTGTTGGGAACACTAAGCTCGAAGTTGTTGACGAGTATGTTTACTTGGGACAAATAGTCTGACTAGGTAAGTCCAACTTCGACCGAGAGGTCAATCGACGGATTCAACTCGGTTGGGCAGCGTTCGGGAAATTACGGCACATCTTCTTGTCAGGTATACCTCAAAACTTGAAAACGAGACTGTACACCCAGTGCGTGTTGCCAGTGATGACATACGGAACTGAAACGTGGTCCTTCACTGCTGGCCGCATAAGGAAGCTCAAGGTCGCTCAGCGAGCTATGGAGAGGGCTATGCTCGGAGTTTCTCTGCGTGATAAACTCAGAAATGAGGATATCCGCAGTAGAACCAGAGTGACCGACATAGCCCAACGGATTAGTAAGCTGAAGTGGCTATGGGCCGGATATATAGCTCGAAGAACCGACAACCGATTGGGAAGAAAGGTTCTCGAGTGGCAGCCTCGTACCGGCAGGCGAAGTGTAGGGCGTCCCCCCACTAGATGGAGTGACGACCTGGTAAGATATGCAGGAAGTCGATGGATGCAGGTGGCTCAGGACCGTGCTTTGTGGCATTCTTTGGGGGAGGCCTATGTTCAGCAGTGGACTTGTGAAGGGCTGTAATGATGATGATGTTACAGTTACAAGCTATCAAAAGTCCACTGCTAAACATAGGTCTCCCCTAAAGATACACTCGAGACGGTTGACTATTAACGGCCCCGTGGCAGTAGCTTAGCAATGGGTTAGGGCGATTAAAATATAATATGATGAAGATAAAAATGTAATCGTTTTATGTTGTGTCGTATATCTGCCACCAAATTATAAGGATGAGCAATATTTGAATGTTTTGACATGTATAGAAAATGTGATTTGTACTTACCCCGACCTGAATGTTCTAATCCTAGGTGACTTTAATTTAAACTCTTGCAGTACCAATATAAAGACTTCTTTTGACTTTTTTTGTGAATTGTGCTCGCTTAAGCAATATAATACAGTTTTAAATAATCGCGGTGGTATGCTAGATCTGGTGCTGGGCAATTTTGAACCTAAACAGATAGTGGTATCTCTCAGTGAAGATCCTCTGGTAAATATCGATCAGTACCATCCTATGCTCGATATAAATATTACATTTCCGGGCTTTTGGATAGCATCGAGCGTGTCATCTTTGCAGCAAGTGACACCTCGCTCGAATACCAATATAGATTGGAACTGGCGTAAGGCAGATTTTCAGGGTCTATATAGGACTTTGATCGAAATAGACTGGTCTGATTTGTTAACAATAAGCGATATTAACTGTGCTGTACAGCTATTCTACGATAAGCTATACGAAATTATAAATCTGTTTGTGCCTATTAAAAAACAATTATCAAACAATCAGCGATACATATATCCAAACTGGTACAACGTAGAAATAATAAAAAATATAAAAAACAAACACTTTCATCATAAGCAATTCAAAAAAGTGGGCAAAGAATTTAATAAGGCAATGTTTATATATTATAGAGAAAAAGTTAAGAAATTGATTGACTGCGAATACCGGAAATATATGACTGTACTACAAAAAAATATCATTGACGATCCTGTGCAATTCTGGAAATATGTAAAGGAGAAGAAAAACAATAGAAGGTGCATAGATACATATATATATGAAAATACTGCAGTGACAGATCAAGCCGCAGCCGATGCCTTTGCTAAATATTTTGCGTCCGTTTTTCATGCAGAGAAACCCGTGCTAAACCCGGATACTGCTGCAAAAGCTGCATATGCACATATACATCGAGATGTGACCTCAGTTTCCATCACGACAGTTGATGAAAACGATTTGAAGAAGGCAGTGAGACGCCTTAAGCCACGATCGGCTGGTGGGCCGGATGGCATTCCTGTCTTCTTAGTTAAGGACTGTATATCAGTTCTTGGGCGGCCTCTTCTGTATTTGTATAATCTTTCATTGACGCAGTCAAGATATCCTGAGAGCTGGAAGCTATCTCGAGTCACTCCTGTTCCTAAAGGAGACGGAGGCACAAATGTTACTTCTTTCAGACCTATAGCTGCCCTATCCGTTTTTAGTAAGATCTTTGAAGCAATTCTAAGTGATTCCATCAAATGCCAAATCAGTCAACAGCTTCATAATGGTCAACATGGGTTTCGTACAGCTCGCTCCACCATTACCAACTTGGTCGCGCATGTAGACTATATCTGCTCACAAATGGATAAGCGAAGGCAAGTTGATGCGGCTTACTTTGACTTCCAGAAAGCCTTCGACCTTGTGGATAACGATGTACTGTTAAAAAAGTTGGCCATTGTTGGATTCGTACCAAATCTCCTCAATTTTTTTTCTTGTTACCTTAATAATCGACGTCAATGTGTGAGGCTCAGTGGATATAACTCTGGAGACTACTTTACTAGGTCAGGAGTGAGTCAAGGTAGTACGTTACGACCTTTGCTATTCGTGATATTTATCAACGATTTGCCAGATGTTGTTTTGACTTCAGAGTGTCTCCTATTTGCGGATGACCTGAAACTAACTCTTGGGTATTGAAACTGAGGCTGATGCCGTGACATTACAGAGATATATTGATGCTGTGTCTATATGGAGTCAAGAAAACCACCTTCCGTTCAATAATCTCAAATGTAAAATAATAACTTTCACGCGAAAATCACAGCCCATTATTTTTAATTATAAGTTGACTGACGCTCCTTTGGAAAGAGTTAACGAGATTAGGGACTTACTATTAGATTGCAAATTAGATTTTCACACGCACATCAACAAAATTTGTAAGTCAGCGCATAAAATGTTAGGGTTTGTCATAAGGACTGCGTCACAATTTGATAATACACGGGTCGCAAAAGTATTATATAATGCTTATATGCGCAGTAAACTCGAGTACGGTGCTGTTATCTGGAATCCTTACAAAGAGAAATACGTTCTAATGATTGAAAAAATACAACGTAAATTTGCTCGATGGATATATAAGAAACTGTACGGATACTATCCCCACTTATACCCTTCCTTATTCGTGTCTGGTATGGTGGACATTGAAACGTTGAAATTTAGAAGGGCAATGTCTCAAGTCATGCAATATCTGTCCATAATTCACAATAGGATTGATAGTCCCCAAATACTAGAGCGTGTCCGATTGAAAAAATACAACGTAAATTTGCTCGATGGATATATAAGAAACAGTACGGATACTATCCCCACTTATACCCTTCCTTATTCGTGTCTGGTATGGTGGACATTGAAACGTTGAAATTTAGAAGGGCAATGTCTCAAGTCATGCAATATCTGTCCATAATTCACAATAGGATTGATAGTCCCCAAATACTAGAGCGTGTCCGCATCTTGGTCCCTGGCAACGTGTCAGCAAACTCGCAGGGGCAGGTGGTGCCGCGGCGCCGCCCGCGACTGCTGGAGCCCCCCGGCGCACGTACCGAGCGCGCTCGTCAAGCGCCCACCAACCGCGCACTCCGCATTATTGGGGACATATTTGCACAGCACAACGAGCTAGACTTATTTGCCGATGGATTAGGACATTTGTATAAAGAAATTCAAATAATTTTAAACAAATTCTAGCCATCAAACTTACATATATTGTTTTCATAATTAATTATTATAATTGCTGGTTGCGTATTGTTTTTCTTATTTTTATTATTTCTATTGCTATTTTATTTTAATATTAATGTATTTATGGACTCAGATTGTATTTTTATGATTTTTTTTCTATGATATTATTGATGTATTGTTAATTAGGATATTGTAAAATAATTTTGCTTTTACCTATATAATGACGAGGATGTGTAATACCGAATTGTTAATCTTATAAGCGTTTTGGATGTGTCATCTGTTAGCTTGTAAGATGAAATGAAATAAATAAATAAATAAATAAAACCGTTGGTTCGAAACCTCACCGAACATGTACTTACATGGCCTATAAATAATTGTCCCTGATCTGGATGTTAGCCCTTTCGAAATTTATATATGTAAACTGCCTTCACGATACATAAGCAAAATCTAGTGTAGGAGTAACATTTTCTTAAATAAAATAAAACAATCACAAACTGGTTGGCTACCGCTGTTTTAATTTTTTGTTGTTATTGTTAAGAAGACGAAACTAAACTGACGGAAGATATTTAGTTGATTAAAAAGAAATAAATATAAAATAAAAAAGACTCACTTAGTAGGCTGGTTAGTAACCGCAGTTCTTTATAATTCTTGATGAAACGGAAACAGAAACAGAAACTTTTTTATTGAATATAGATTATAAATAAAACTTTTTGAAAGTCACACTTTTGTTTGATTACCACTGGTTCGAAAAAACCTCTGTCCTGGGAAGAAACCGCAAGAAACCCAGCGGGACTTTTTTTTTAAATAACAGCTTACAATCATGTATGTTACACAAATTAACAACACAACAAATTAGAAATAGCTTGGAAGCGATCACCTCACTTCCAGGGGTTATTATCATTCATAATTTTTTTAATATTATAATAACCCTTTTTATACAAACTTAGTTTAATAAAGCTTTTGAATTTTGAGCAGGTCAAATTTTGGATATTTTCGGGAATTCTGTTGTAAAAGCGAATACATCACCCCAAACATGAATTACTGACTCGATGGAGTCGAGTAACTAGTACTACTAGCTTGTGTCTGTTCCTCGTATTTACAGAATTAATATTACTTATTTTTGTAAAATTACTTTTGTTTTTGTGTACGTACATTACATTTTCATAAATGTATTGAAAGGCCAAAGTTAATATATTAAATTCCCTAAATTTTTGTCGCAGTGACTCTTTAGGTTTTAAATTATAAATTGCTCTTATGGCCCTCTTTTGTAAAACAAATTTCATTTCAGTGTCAGCTGCGTGTCCCCATAACAGAATACCATACGACATTATGCTATGGAAATAGCTAAAGTTAACTAGTCTAGCTTTTTCAACACTGGTAAGACTTCTTATCTTATTTACAGCATATGCTGCAGAACTAAGTCTGCTTGGTAGATTTGATATATGGGGGCTCCATTGAAGCTTGGCGTCTAGTGTGATTCCAAGAAAATTGGTGGTATCTACAAGACTCAGTTTTCTCCCCATTTAAAATTACATTAGTATTTAATTGTTTGATATTTGGAGTCATGAATTTCATACCTTTCATTTTAGTTAGATTTAAATGCAAATTATTAACATTGAACCATTTTACTAATTTAGATTTAGCATTATTTACTTCGTCATATTTTAGTAATTGTCGACTTAATTTGAAAATTAAAGAAGTGTCATCTGCATATTAAACGATATCATGGTTATCCCCTACTATGTAAGGTAAGTCAATAATGTATACAAGAAACAGAAAAAGGCCGAGAATTGAGCGTTAAGGCACGCCCATTTGTACCATCGACCCGGAAGAGCTCATATTGTCAATGACAACATTTTGCGTTCTCTTACTTAAATATGAAGTAAATAATTTAAGAGAATCACTTCTTACACCGTAGTGTTGAAGTTTCCTGATTAATATTTCATAGTGAACACAATCGAAGGCCTTGGATAGGTCACAAAATATATCCAAAGCATTCTGTGAATTCTTCCATGCATTAAACATATATTTAATCAGCTCAACACCGGCATCAAAAACCAAATTGATTTATAGGAAGTAAATTATTTATATTAAAGAAATTTAACATTTGATCGAAGATATTTTTTTCAAAAATCTTACTAAGTGTTGGTAGTACAGAAATAGCTCTAAAATTGGCGGAGTCTAATGCACTACTAGATTTAAATAAAGGTATTACTTTACTATGCTTCATTAAATCAGGAAACACACCAGATTCGACATTAGTATTAAAAAAAAATAGCTAAATTAGGCGCGATGTATCTATTATAGACGAAATAACCTTAATGGAAATCCCCCACAGATCCGCAGTTTTCTTAACATCAATTGTTTTAAAACATTTAACAATATCTTTTGATGATACTTTATGAAATGTAAAATTCTTTGTACATGCATTTACATTTTATTTAAGTAATGATTCGGCGACTACAGGAGATGAATT